>OV179159.1:2400000-3000000 GCA_921972225.1 Euplexia lucipara | reverse complement strand
AATTTAATTTGATGATTATTTTTTGTTTAGCTCCTAGCTACTGAATAAAACATTCTAAATTATTTGGATTTAATGCTGGTCCAAGTAAAACTTAAGCCTTATAACTTTCAAGTTACACAGAACCTAAAAAAACTCACTTAAAAGCGAAAATAAGACCTAAACCATTGAATTAGAAAAGATAACCTAAACTTACCTTTTAGAATGCACTTGGCAAATAACACAGGTTACACAGAAAAAAAAAACTGGATTCGAAATTCAAACACAAGTCACAAGCGCCCTCGTTAAGACGCTTCGACACAAGTTGGCGGGAAATGGCTGGCGTATCGTTTTTATACCATCGCAAATTGCATGGCTATATTGACCACCCGCTTGAATATGGTTCATTACTTCCATTCCATGGGTGTGTTTATGTCTAATTTGTAATTGTGTTCGCACCCTGTCTTCAGCTCATCTTATCCTAGTACCACCGTGTTATTAAAGGCACGCCAGTCTGCGATATTAGCGCGTGATTCATTGTACATTGACGAGTGAATATCGCCGTGTGATCCTGATACGTGTAGTGTGCAAGCAATGTATATTCTACACGAAGTTGTGTTTTTGGATCGTACATTTTGCGCAAGACCTCCCACGTCACTCGTGTGATTATTCTTGTCGCTAAAAGAAAATGTGAGTAAATTACTTTTTCATCTATTTTTATTCTCAATCTGATGCTCGATGAAGTTAATGAAATTGAAAATTTTAGTACTTTATTAGCATGGATAGTACCTACCTACGTAGGATCAACTTTAACGTGACATTTATAATACGTTTCTACATAATATATGCTTTATCTACATCCATGTTAATTATTACATTCAGCCAAAGACATTTAATACCTATAGACCGGATATCACAAACAAAATTTTCGTCAGAAAAAGTGTGTCCTGCCGGACAAAAGTCTGAGTTTTTTTTAGTACGCTCCGCTGCCGCTCCAGTATTCATATATTATTCTAGATGGCGTTACTGAGACATGGGATCAAAGTTTTTCTATAACATTTCCTTAATGACATGCCCGCTCTATAGTACCTATTTTAAATCTCTTTGCATTCAGCTATTTTGATTAAACGTATTTTTTTATTTTGATCAAGTAACGAAGAAGAACTTAACTATCCTCCTTTAAGTAAATTAGTAACAAGATGAACACTATTAACTCTTAATTTAGACGACTAGCAGCGCCCTCTAGCATGTCAGTTTTCCGTGTGTTAAAAATGAGTAAAACAATACCGACTATTATTACATGTAATTTTGTAAGTACCTAGTTAGTTATACTTAGTATTTATCAATGCATGACATTATACATTGACTGAAATTTGAAACAGCAGAGGTCATGGTTAAGATTGGAACCGTTTTGAGATATGGGCTTTTTGGCCTAATTTAGTTCGTTATTTTTATTTTTTTTCATATTGTTACTGTATGTTTTTTATATATGTAATTTTGTTTTATTTAAAAAAAAAACTTGTTTTGTCTTATTTATTTAAAACTTCAAGCGCGTAATGTACTGAGGCGACCTTGCCTTGTTCTAGTAATAACATAACATAACATCACGCCTGTAATCCCCGAAGCGTTAGGCAGAGGAGTACCTACCTGTAATAGTATACCTACACCCATATTTTGCCAGTTATGTAAAGTCTCATGTAATAGGGGGTGAGCTTATTGCCATCAATTGGGAACTAATACAGACTCCGGGCTGCTACTGAGAAGTTCCAGATGGAAAAACTCATTTACACCCACTCATTTTGACCCGGGGAATGAACCAGGGACCTCATGCTCAGCAGTAGCAAATACGACCACTGGAGTAGTTAGTGCTAGTAATACCTACTTTTAATAAATACTTTTTCTTTTTCTTCTTCTGTATTGAAACGCTTGTTTTACCACCGAAGCTGCGAAGTGTATTAACCGTTAAAGATGACTTGATATTCAGATTACCTATTACCCGCATTCATTGACATTAATTAAGTGACATCTAAATCGAAAAAAAAACCCATCGTGAGTTAATCCGGCTGTCAAAGATCTTTGTCAGTCGTTCGAACCTGCAGGAATATTACCTATGTACCTATCTCCGTTGACAGTTCCATGTGGTGATCAGAGTCTTTCCCTGTCCTCCGATCTGAACTTCGATTGGTAGGAGGAGCGGGAATATTTTTTCCCGTACCTCCGATTGAATGGGTTTTGTTTTTAACACTTAGGTACTTTGCTTAACCAAAAGTACCTAAAGTCAATATATTTTGACCCGATATTTACGATCAACTGCCAAACAACTGCAAAGTGTTCAACGATTAAACTATACTCCATCCGATTAGGTAGTTAACAAAAGGTAAACAATTTTGACATGTATTTTTAGTTAATAACACAGTTTAAAAACTTTTTTGCAAAAAATAAAACCGACTTCAAAAAAACACTAAACGGTGTAAAATAACTCTAAATTCGGAAGTCTGTGGCTTTGGTGGGTTTGTCTTACTCATGATGGGCCACCGACTTCCGAATTTAGAGTTATTTTACACCGTTTAGTGTTTTTTTGAAGTCGGTTTTATTTTTTGCAAAAAAGTTTTTTATTTTTCCATTTTTAGTTGTTACCATAAAAACATTTGCCATGAATTTATTTTATATTGTTAATTGTTAACAATACATGTCATCATAATAGGGTTTTCCACTAATCCCTAATAAATTAAAATTAACATACCTAACTGACGAAATCTAGGTATATTGTACCCACCTGCGTACACCTCAGAGCATACAGGCGTGATGATACGTCATTATGTTGTATAAACAATAAACATCCAAGCGATTCCAGCAATCACGACAGATTTGCCGTTCATTTTTGAAGAGTTCCGTTGTATATCTCCAAAGATCAGCACCAGATCTTCACCAAATTAAAATGGGACCACCTCAGGAGGAAACTCTTTCAAATAAAAAAATAATTTTGAAAATCGGTTCACAAATGGGGGAGAAATCAGGTAACATACATAAAAAAAAAAAAAAAAAATACATACACACGAACATAGAACCTCCTCCTTTTTTGAAAGTCGGTTAAAAATAAAATGCAGCTGAAAACAAATTTAGATACAACAAAAACGATTACATGATCATTAAACAATTTGTATAAACAGTAGTTGTATTTAATTAATAAGCGTTTATGTAAAAAGTATTGTCAAGATTGTTTACCTTTAGTTAACTACCTACTCGGATGGAGTATAGTTTCTTAGCGCCATTTAGTGGGAAAATGGGTGATAGCAGGTTGTATGTATCACTTTAACGATAATGTGACCTTTTTTTAGGCCCCTGTCTGGTGTTACTGTAAAGGCTCGCGTGTGGGCTCAAATTATAGCCGGTGTGTGTCGTTCCTACATCAAGGAATCACGCGCATGTTATCTAGCAGTCGTTCTATCATTGCCGGCATACAAACGATTCCAGTTTCCTCCAGATTATTCTATTTATAGTGCATTGCGATCTTCATTTTAGATAGTTTCATTACACTATGATTGTAGGTGTAGACGTCGATAAAATTTATTTATAAATAAACTAGCTGAGCTGAATCCGCTGCTAAGGGTCGTGGCGTGATGTTAAATAAGATATAGACCTCCCTCAAGAGCTGGGCTATAAAATGCAAAAAGAATTTGTCGAATCTGATAGTAGCCTCGATCATTATAATAATAAACAAGGAGTAAAGTATTTTTTAAATTGCCTATTGCTAGTAGTCTTGTAAACCCCTCCAAGAAAGCTAAATATGCTTGTAGGTATCTGGATTGGGTTCACGTCAATAATGCAATCATGGATGGTCGAAGCACAACCCAATGGTCATAAGGCTTTTGCCGCTTAAAAGTTACCTACATCACCTCTGGATTTACCATTCGAGGATTTATTTTTTCATAACTATACCTACCTATTCCACGTTCATGAATAATGGGGTCAGTGATAAGTAGTATAAACCAACTGTTTAGCAGTATCATATAAGTAGGTACCCAGAGATAGATGACTAATAAATGCACTTACGACTAGCACTAAGGAATTACTACTTCTTAAATGTACTTACCACTTCTAAGTAGTATTTTTTAGTTCTTCTATTTTGTTTATTTTGAACTGTTTCCTAGAAGTAAAATAATCTATCTCCAGGATTAAAAGTGGATTACAGTTCACACTGTTTTTTTACAAAACAGCCGGTCGATTCAGTAAAAATCACCTACTGAAAACAATATGATTGAAGTGAACTGTCAATGCCCTTCCATTAGCATGGAATATGAGCTCAATTCGCCTTCACGTCACATATATTTTCACGAGATGTTTTTATAGAATATTGACTGCTGTGTGTAACTAAATTTTGGCAGGACTAGACGTTGGGGTGTGGCATTATAGCCAAAGAGTGAGATTTAAAAGCCGAGCCAGAAGAGAAGACATCAAGAAGTAATTTTAACCTAAATCATAATTAGAATTTCTCTTTTTCCAGAACAATGGCAGTCGAAGGCGTAATGGTAACTTACAATTACTCAGAGGACGGCGAATACGCGAATATCTTGACAGTATCAGCATCAGGCATCAGATTCTCCAAACGATGGGTCCTCACTCACGGCTCCATACTCTCCCCATTAAAAGAAGCCAAGATAATCAAGAAAGCGAGAGGGAAACCTATCCTCAGTGATGAATTCTACGCTAATTTACCAGAGATTCATGTCACGTGTGAAAAGAAGCAGTCGAAGAATCCAAATTTGTATGAGAGTGTTGAGAAGTTGAGCAGGGAGCGCAATATGAATCAAGGCGATTTGGACCATAGCAGTTATTTGATAAGGGTGCTGACTGGAAGGTATGTCTATTATACTGTTACTCTTATACTGAACAGAAGTGACGTCATGCTTAGGTAGTACGTCACCGGTACATGTCGGACATCCCACCCATCCGCACTAAACGTTTTGGGAACACATTCATTTGTGTACAGTTTTGGGAACACATTCATTTGTAAGAAGTGGAATTCCCTGCTGGAGTCGGTGTTTCCTGATAGCTACATCGTAAGTCTTTAAGTCAAGAGTAAATAAGTTGATTCTTAGCAAGCGTGCTTTTTCTTCTACCACATTATCGCTTACCATCATTCGAGATAGTGATCAAACGCGTGCATATAAGTAAATAATATTTAAAAAAAAAATGCTAAGAATGACAGATCCTCCTGATAAGTTCCATTTCAATTAGAGGTTACTGAAGGAACCTAAAGTTCCTAAGGTACCGGGTTTGAAATTAAATGTGTATTTGTACAGAATAAATCATAAACAAGCATTTTATGAAGTTATGCAAACATAAACGTATAGAGCACCTATTTTTCTTTCGCTTTAAAATCAGACAGTCCAATAAAAACATGCTCTTTACTGTAAACCCTAACTTAACTTTGTTTTATACAAGATACTTGGTTATTCACAAAAATATTCATGATTAATAAACATCATTGGACACCAACAATGATATTTAAAAAATACCGCAAATTCAGAAACTATCTGGTTATTTTGCATTGTGTATTGAATCAGCTGAAGGATTCTTAGTGTATTACCAATTAGCCTGTACCAAATTTTAAATCTCTTTGCCCTGTATTCGGAATCTAACATTCCCTTCTAAAATATGCTCTGTTTGTCTCCAGGATATGCCACGTGTGGCAGTGTCCGATCCTGGACAGATGTGCGGACGACATCCTCTACAGCTGGACCATCGGACACAAGGACGGTGACATGGACAGCCAGATGAAGCTCGGAAATGCACTGTTCTCTGTTTTCGTACTGATCGACTTGGAGAGTGATAAAAGAGGTAAGTATCTACACTGGTGAGATCCACTCGAGTCTGTGTGTCTGTCTGTACTCTAAAGACCATCTCAGACACTAATCTGCATGGTGCCCCTCCTTTCCCTACTTTATCTTTTTGGGGGATTGTATTATGTAATCTTTGACGTTCAAAATGTGCTGAGAATAAATGAATTTTGATTTGAGTTTTCAAATCTGTGCGGTTCTTTTCACAAAATATCATCGCGATCCGTGTGCACTAATCTTCATGGCCCTCATTGGACCAATCTGACCTAGATAATGTCTGAAGTATTTATAAATAAATAAAATAAATAAATATTCCACAACTTTTCACACAACGCCATTCAGTCCCAAGCTAAGCTTGAGAGCTTGTGTTATGGGTACTAAACAGCTGATAAACATACTTATATATTTCTAAATACATACCTACATAATATAGATAAATTACACCCAGACACAGAACAAATGATCGTGCTCATCACACAAACATTTGTCCTGGGTGGGAATCGAACCCACGACCGGCATAGCAGTCAGGGTCACTAACTACTAGACCAACAGGCCCGTCGTAAATAATAATGGTTCCTTAAAGCGTCACTTTTCCGATATAATTTTATTAGACTCTGGTGGCGAGGTTCTTGCTTTTTCGCATTGTTGGTGACGAACATAAGTGCACATAAGTCCGAAAAGTCAGCGGTGCGTGCCTTACACATAGTAGTTCACCGTTCACCGTTCACACCGGTCATAAAAGAGATTTAAAATACTATAGAGCGGGCATGTCAAGGAAATGTCATAGAAAAACTTTGATCCCATGTCTCAGTAACAACGCCAACTACAATAATATATGAATATGGGAGCGGCAGCGGAGTGTACTAAAAAAACTCATAGACTAATTGTGTCCATCTAGGACACAAGTTTTGGACGAAAATTTTGTTCGCGATGTCCGGTCTATAGGTATTGAATGTCTTTGCAGGTCATTAACTACTTATTTGGAAGGTAAACTTCGCCATAAGAAAACTACGAAATCCGTATATAATAATTTACTCCGTAAGTAAGTATTAACTTACTTTTTTGTACGATATCGCGCTGCAACATAAAAAAAGTGGCGTTGGGCCGAATATATACCTATCACAAAAGGTTTAAAACCCTGTAATTAATCACATTCACCCGACATCTGCTGCTTCTTCCTCTTCAACAATCTCTTCTTCTTCTGTGTCTTCTCATCATCGTCTTTGCCGCAAGTGTGTATCATTGCTGCGGAATAATATTTTTTGTGTTATTTTCTAGCGTCATCGGGGTCTTGGTCTTGGATTATTATAAGTAAGGTGTAGATAGGTTATGAGCGCCCAGCAAGCGACACGTTAAAATGTGGCTAACTAGCCACACTTGACCTCAGTGTCGCGTCGCGCCGTCAACGGACGCGTGCGTGCGTTAGTGTGCCGTTTTTGAAGATCAAAATATTTTAATACCTAACACTACTTATTATAACATTGGTCTTGATATATAATGAGTGGTCGCCCATCCTCGGACCGACCCTGGCAAGCGTAGCTTAACCTTCGATCGATCCGTGTGGCTAATATTATTTATTTATTTATTTATTTATTTATTTATTTTATTTTTAGGAAGGCTTACAGACTAACAATCCAGTGAATTAAGAACATAATATTATACAAAATAGCTAATAACAAGCCTCCACATATAGTTAACAAAAAACAAAAAGTCGACGTCGTCGTCGTAGTAGTTATTTACAGACTAATATGCACAAGCCCCCTCAACTCGACTAAATGCACAAAAAATATTTCGTTTCGGATTGCAGGCTTGTTTCCATTGAGTAAAGTTGTTGTATTATCAGTAATTTCAATGACACCTTGTATTGTACAACTAGCAGACAACTAGTTCCCGTTCCCGTGGGAATACAGGGATTCAAAGTAGGGATAAGTAGTGTAGCTACCCAACGGTGTAAGAATTTTTCAAATCGGTCCAGTAGTTTCGGAGCCAAAATGCACAAAAAATATTTCATTTTGGATTGTAGGCTTGTTTCCATTGAGTAAAGTTGTTGTATTATCAGTAATTTCAATGACACCTTGTATTGTACAACTAGCAGACAACTAGTTCCCGTTCCCGTGGGAATACAGGGATACAAAGTAGGGATAAGTAGTGTAGCTTCCCAACGGTGAAAGAATTTTTCAAATCGGTCCAGTAGTTTTGAAGCCTATTACATTCAATGCAAACAAACAAACTTTCAAATCTTTCCTTATTATAATATTGGTATAGATTACCATCACGAGGGTCAGCCACTAACGAATAATCCGACTTCCAGCTGTCGATCAAGTTCATGTGGCCAGGAATCATGGGCATGAGCTCGAATCCTGCGTCGATAGATTCCTTCTTTACCATTGCTACGAGACCCAGCACAATTCCGCCGGCTACTACACCATGCCCAGAGCGAAGGTACAGCGCAACTAGTGGCCCACAAGCGAACCCACCTGGATGACAAAAATAAAACAAGCCTTAGTATACAACCAGCATTAAGGGGGTATCGTGTCCCAGTTACTGGGTTGCGGAGGTCTGACAGGCTGTCGCTTCATGTAAAAAAATGGTATTCGGCTAAGCAGATGATGTTGATACAACCAGCATTAGCTGAGACCTAATTTAGCGAGAATTTTACCCATTGTATCACCCTCTATGTAGCTCTTAAAGTTATCAGTTGTAAGTATTTACATTGAGTTTAGGAAAATAATCGGTTTTATAGACTCACTATAGCCAAAGCTTTATCAGCCTATAGTATTCCCACTGCTGGGACACAGGCCTCTTCTTTGTGTGAAGGAATGGGCCGTTTTTATCTACCACATGGGCCTACTGCGGGTCAAAAGATGTCACATTCCATTAGGTTCTAAGATATGGTTTCCTCACGTCGGTTTTCTCCGCCATGTTGAGTTTAGCCACTAACGCATAATACGTTTCCTGCTAAATGAGTGTGTCTTTGTTGTATAGTGCAAAGAAAACCACAAGACTTGCTATATAGGTACTAACCAAGAAAATAATTCAGTGTGTCGTCAATATTTCTATAGCGTAAAACTGAGTTAGAGACTGCGGCGAATGTTGCTCCCATAAGACCGAGAGGCACGGCATGGCGGGCGTACCTGTGAAAGTTAGAATAGATTCAAATGTAGCAATACAAAGAAAGAAAGTAGGTACTTTTAACCGACCTGTTCAATCAAAAGTGCTTTGGCTTTTGGCTGCAACATATACGTACCTTGCGCACAGATAGATGTATGGTGAAAATAAATGCCAGACTCTGCCATGATTAAAAAACATACTATTGGAATAGAATAATCTGCAGAAACTCTTACTTGCAGACAAACTCATTGCAAAAACCAAATAACGAGGACTGTGTCGTTGTACTAGTGGGTTCGTATCCAGGATCTGGCAAGGTGTTATTAAGTTTTTTCATCTAGAACAATATCTCAATAGCATGTGGGAGGCTGGGTGTTTGCCGTTTGATAACAAAAGGCTCGCCCCCTATTACAAGGCGTTATGTTTTGTAGGCTTCTTCAATGAGACACCGTTGAGGTTGACTTGGTTTATTCAGACACACAGTATATTCACAGTCGTACAGTAAGTAGTAGCAGCTTCACAGACGGGGACATACCAAGAAGTGACGCTCGTTAGGAAGCGGATACATAGATAATATCTAGTGAGGTGCATACTACTAATTAACTAATTAGAGATGTCACAACACAAGGGTCTTAAACGTAACGACCCTGCTCCTTCAAGAATATACAGGCGCGATGTTATGTCAAAAACCAAGTAAATTAATAAAATATTACCAGTCTGTCTGTTCTGCGAGACAATAAAAGAGCCACTTCACATACAAATAAGGTTCGAAACTTAATGGACAAAAGTCAGCATGCCTGCTTAAGGCAGGTTGGGAGGTTTTCCTTCACCGTTAAGGAACCGTTTCGATTCATGAGTCATGCTTGGGGTCCATACACATGTACAGTCAGTGAGCTGCGTTGCCTGACCTGCGGTAATGCAGCTCACTGACTACGTAGTGTACTTATGGTATCAGGTTGTGCGCGATGTCTAGGTATTCTACCTCGTAAACTACAACAACGTTCCTAAAGTAAAACTAAAACTCGAGCAGTTCCATGCACATAGCATACCTATGTATCTGTGTGTGTGAAATCACTAAGGTTCGTAAAAATATAGTACACTAAAATTTACCGTCTCATTATAGGCCCCGTGCCCACGACATGTGAGTACATGAGCACATCGTACGTGCCGGCGATGAGGCCCGTGACAATTCCATAGCGGCTGGCAACCATGATCTGGTGAAAAATTAGAATCAATAAAATAACATATTTATCTTTTAAGCGAGTCCTTAGCAATAAAAGAGATTAGAGATGGAATTAGCCATCGTTAATCGTTAAACTAAACAATCTACAGAAGTCCCTCAATAACAGTTCTTTCATGCACTCAATAACATCAAGTTACGCAAGTTTACTACGAAGTGGTTGGGAATCGAACCCACGACCTCCGGCATAGCAGTCAGGGTCACTAAGTAACTAAGTAGGTACTAGATTAACAGGCCAGTCAAAGTAGTACTTTACGTATAGATGATATACCAATCTAGTTAAATTACTACCTCCTACTACTACTATTTCAAATACTATTACCTACTCTGGTATTGTATGTAACATACAGACAGACACGCAGCGCTGTAGTTCAGTTTAAAATTATGTATTTTGTATCATTCAAAATCAATGCATTTCAGTAAGGTAGTTAGGTTAAGTAGTTAGGTTAGCTATAGGCTAGGTATGGTAAGTTAGGTTAGGTTATATGTATATATATTGTCATTTAAATTCGATCCAATACAAAAGCTTTAATTAAAGAGCACATTAGAGACTCACTAAATAAAAAGTAGGAGTAGTTATTATTGTTTTAGGTCTAATTTTTGTCATCTTATTAATAGTACCTACCTACCTATCTCTAATACATAAAACTCTCTAATTCAGTGTTTGTTACCAAACTTCTCCGAAAGGGCTTGACCGTATCTCATGATATTTATGCATATATTCTGTAGGTCTGAGAATAGGTCGTAAACATTTTTTTTTAGAGCGGAACGAAGCAAACGTGGAGCCACCGTTGTGGGCACTGTGCCCTAAAGAGGTCAGGCACAGGCCATTAAATAAATAGTTATAAAAAAGCGCTGTATCTTTCTAATATATAAAATTCTCGTGTCACAATTTTAGCTACCATACTCCTACGAAACGGATGGACCGATTTATCCAAATACACATATATAACACTACAAAAAGCTGCCATCCTGAACACTTGCCGCATAGTAAGAAAATTTCTACAACTAGATTTAGATAACAATTTCGATGCAGTACAAAGCAATTTACCTCCCTATTAAAAAAAAAAAAAACTTGGATCTCACCTTGGTTTAATACCCGTGAGTTTCAATAAATACCAGGTGCAATGTGCCTGAGAAACAAAATCTTGAAAACCATAATAATAATAAATATTCACAACTTTCACACAACGCCATCTAGTCCCAAGCTGGCCAAGCTTGTGTTATGGGTACTAAACAACTGATAAACATACCTACTTTAATATTTCTAAAAACATACATATTATAGATAAATTACACCCAGACACAGAACAGATAATCATGCTCATCACACAAACATTTGTCCTGGGTGGGTGGGAATCAAACCCACGACTCCCGGCATAGCAGTCAGGGCCACTAACTACTAGACCAACGGGCTAGTCTTAAAATAATTATGTAAGAAGCAGATGGCGCTCTGTTTCTGCCTAACCCCATGGGAAAAAGGCGTGAGTTGATGTCTTTACCTTTGTTCGTATGTCGCATCCATCAGGACTGTCGTAGTATCTGGCGTAGTTACGAGGATCACATTCTTGTTTCATTTCTGATTTCTCTGTCTTGGCCTGATTGGTCTTGGCTCCGCAGGACTTGGCTTGGCCGGGCTTATCTTGGCAGGGTTTTTCGTAGGTAGGCATGACTCATTAGTAGGCTCGACCGTTTGGATATAAGTTCCTTGGCTTGACCTGATAAAATGTCAAACTGTTTTGTTTTGACACTACATGACATAAGGCAACTCAAAATCTGTCATTTTGAGTTGCCTTATTTTTTAAACAAGTAGCCTCAAATGCTAAAAGATAATAAATAAGTTTGTATATGGAAATATACAACAAATCATAAACTGCAAAGTTGCAAAGCGTTTGTTTATATCCCAAAAGGTGACCCAATTTATGGAAATGTTGTAGGCTATTCATGACATAGTATTCATTAATTATATCTCTCGCTCACGTTCGCGTGATCTCGCTTGAGCATACCCCGCCTCCAAAAGCTGTTTTCGTTATTTAAGTTTAACTAAATAGTGGCATATTAAAAAAAATCGTTTTTTTTACCGCTGCCGCCGCCGCCGCCGCCGTCGTTTTAAGTCCGCCTATGTACATTAGTGTGCTTGAAGTATTAAATAAATAAATATATAAATGAATTTTTGTCTGTAAGTCCTTTATAGAATCGTAAACTATAATGCATTTGATCATGTGATGATCTGTAGCAAAGTTATTGTGCATGAGCCAAAGAAAGTTTCTGAGTTGGTACGACCAATTTTCAAATTTTAATTTAGTTGTTGGTGGCGTGGCAACGCGTGAAGGGTACAGCTAGTAAATAAATACAATCTCCTTCGTAGTCTGCCGCAGTCCCGTAGCGCTGTTACAAGGCACCAACAAAGGGTTAAAAAAAATATAACGTGTGTTAATTTCAGGTGTTGAAAGCTTAAGGCCGCTGTCTTATTTGTTGGACGTGGTTCGGCCACCGACTGGAAGGGGTTCCACTTTGGAAGTCCACTCGACGCCTTTCGGATGTGAGGTAAACTGAACTGTTTATACTTCAGCCTTTTTTTTAATTTTGATAGTAAATTAATTTTGATTTGTGCAAAAGTCTATATGTATCTCTGGGAACATCCCTGATGCGTTAGAATGTCGTGGCAACCCCAACCCTGTATGTGTTACCTGTTGCGTGTTGAAAATTAAGTAAATTAAAAAAATCACTATTCTTTTTCCATACAAGAAAACTGTTTTTTAAATCTTGTAGAAATGCTTTGCTTTAGTACCCAGTGTTAATTTATTGCAGGTATTCCTAAATGCAGTGACGCGTGGTTCCATATGCGGTGTGGTGGGTAAGAGACCGTCCCTATTGCTCACAGACGCAGCCACAGCTTTAGGGTCTGAAGGAGGACCAGTCTTCACTGAAGGACCTAAGTGAGTACCTTGCGAAAGACCTGTAGATAAAGATAAAGATTAAGATATTTTTATTTGCAAATATGGGTACAAATGAAAATATCTTTATCTTTATAAATAATTATCTTCTCTGTAGTAATAATGTAATGCTGTATGTAACCTTTATTATACAAAAAGTAGAGTTTGTTAGTTAATGTTTTTCATTTTGATTTTAGTAAATATTTTTCACAATCACCACCCCACCTTACTCAAGGTAAGGTGGGGTGGTAAAACCACGAGATATAGCTAGTTTCATATCCTTATAGGTTTTTTTAACTATAAGTTCCTACCACGATGGTTCCTACTATCATTTGTATGTAAGTTTTTATATTTCAGTAGCTGCAAAGATTTATAATAGTAGGTATACAGTGCATACTACTTAGTATTCAATAAAAGGGTGAATTCGTGTTTAGTTTATTGTTATTGAAAAAAAAGCAGTGTCGTACTTGCTTGGCAGCTTCATAGTAGGTACTTGCATTGTGCGATTGGTAAGCTTGGGTTCTAGGTTGATTTCGATGAAGTTCTGGTTATGGAACTACCCTTGGCGGTTCATGCCAATAGCCCTTCTCCTCTTCCTCGGGAACGGAAAGCTCCCTTTAAATGGTACCCTTCTAATGAGAAACTTAACTGGCAAAATGTATTCTACTACACCTTTCCCATGCCGGTTGGCGTGAAGTGGCGTTCCCAGCAAGGAACTGGTGGGCTGCGTGGTGTGCAGCGTGTCGTGGTGTCGCGGCGAGTGGGTGGGGCTGACGCTGGTGGCCCCGCTGACGTCGGTGTTGGCGGCCAAGCTGCGCGTCGCGCCCGAGCAGCCCGCGCGCGACCTACACAGGCATCCGCTGCACGACGTGCTCAGTGAGTCTAACCTGCACACTCTACTGGTGGGCTGCGTGGTGTGCAGCGTGTCGTGGTGTCGCGGCGAGTGGGTGGGGCTGACGCTGGTGGCCCCGCTGACGTCGGTGTTGGCGGCCAAGCTGCGCGTCGCGCCCGAGCAGCCCGCGCGCGACCTACACAGGCATCCGCTGCACGACGTGCTCAGTGAGTCTAACCTGCACACTCTACTGGTGGGCTGCGTGGTGTGCAGCGCGTCGTGGTGTCCACGTCGGATATCGTTTAAGCAAAGAAAAACTTCTCCTAAGTAAACCTTACCCGGTTTACTTAGGAGAAGTTTCCATTCCCTGCTCAGTTCTTTGGTAACTTAGTGACTTTATGATGACAAGCATACAGTTAAGTGACTTTGCCGGTACAGATATCTACCAGAGTCATCATCAATTTAATGAATATGCATGATTTGCAACCCAACGAAGTGTTGCGTATACTAAGCTGGCGCGCGTGTTGCAGGTCAGATAGACGCGTGCACGGTGCTGGTGCGCTGCGGGCACGCGTGGGGCGCCGGCGTGCACCTCGGCGGGGGGTACGTCGTCACGTGCGCGCACGTCGTCAAAGCTGTGAGGACACGAGGAATGTTTCGCTAGCGGGATTTCCTTTTTCTTTCTTTATTTTTTATTTCACCATAATGTGTTGTTAACCCCTGCAACAAAGCTTGGGTCTTGCGTAGGTTTTCGTCAATGTGCGTGGGGATCGAACTCACGACCTCTCTATCTTTTTTAGTCATTGGGTTTTTGCTACTTATTTAAGGGTTGAGCACACGTTCCATAGGTCCAGACAGATAGTGGTAAATATACAAAGGAATTTCTTCTCTTCAACTTTATCATCGGTAGTAAAGTTTCTACAATCTGTCATTTAGGTTATTCTTTGGTCGACAAGACTCGTTTCATTTCCTGCGCCTGCTACTACAGTTGGATTACATAGATTGAAATTGAAATTAAAATCATGTACCTACATGAAGTTGAGAGGCGGTTACTTACACTTTCTTATTGGATTAAATTATTTAATAAATTAAAACAGTTCTTCACTTCAGATACAGAACGCTATGCTAAGCTATGGGGCGTACAAATTTACCTACTTATGCTAGAATAATACTAGCAGCAACATACCTACAAGAAATGCAAACAATGATATTTGGGATTGCAACTAACAATACTAATTCACAATACACCATTTTTTCAGTACCAAACACACAAGCTATCGGTATACTGCCGGGGAGTGAACGAGACAGCAATAGTGCGATACAAAACGCCAGACAAGAAGGCATATGACCTGGCTCTACTCTTCACCAACCCTGAAAGATTGAGTCACATGAAATCTGCTGTAATGTCCACTGTGCCGGCTGAAAAAGGTAGTAGTATTTTGTTGAAGGGGATTAAAGTTGATTTTCAGAAAGGTACATTGGAAAAATTTACAAAACTGGAAACTTAATCTCAAACGTATGCAGTAGATAAGTTTGATGTAGGTATATCCCTCAGAGTATTAAATACATTTTTAGTCGTTATACTTATGCATCTCAAAACAATTTTGGCATACCTATTTAAAACGAAAATTTGGCGAAACGTAGTTTTGCTGAAGCTACTAGCGTATATTTATATAATTATGAAATTGCCAAAACACATTATTTCTCATCATACAAGCAAATAAAATAATAGATTCAAATTTGCTTTTTCCAGGCGAATCAGTCCTCGCAGCCGGCTTCCCTTACTACAACGAGTACGACTTAACTAACTTAATACCAACTATCACATCGGGCCACGTCAACACAGTGTCGCCCTCTATGATACAGACTTCTTGCTGCGTTCAGTCAGGCTTCAGTGGAGGCCCTATATTTAGAGTTACCAGGTAAAATAAAAGAATATTTGAATTACTGTATCATCCGATACACAGTGACATACAGACGTCTTGCTGCGTTTAATCAGGCTACAGTGAAAAGTAATGTTTACGGTTGTATAGGAGTACAATTTTATTTGTTTTTGTTTTTTGTACCTATTTTTTAGATCTTTGACTTTAACTTTGACTTTTTTTTATAAAATTTAAGAACGATTAAGTTTGTATTTCTATCACGCGTTTGACTCTGCGCAAATCACTTCGTGATAATGTAGGTGAAAGTAAAGTAAACTAACAAACATCCCATAGGTACTAATGCTAGGAATTGCAAGTTCCTTATTCATAATTTGTAAACTTATTCCTTCTCTTATAAATTAGCTTTCGTGTGATAAAAAGGCTTGTAATAAAATAAAGAGAAAAATTATGAAAAAAAATATTACTTATGCATCACAATAATCATAAGTATTTTTTTACGTAGTACAGTGTGCCAAATATATGTATTTAATTTATTTCTTTCATGTCACCTAACTTTTTGCTAGGTAACATAATTATTAGCACCGTTGTTGTAAGTAATTTCATCAAATTCCGTGTATGTTCTACTTAGTCCAAAGAATCGAGTGGAAGTGCTGGGAATAATTGCCATCAACGTGACGTCAGACGGCGGCGCGTGCTTCCCGTACGTCAACATGGCGGTGCCCGTCACTGTGTTCAGCGATGCGCTCGCGCACTACATCATGGATAAAGGTTAGAAATACGCAACTGTCTGCCAAAGTATTCTGCGGTCATCTTACAGTTTAACCAGATGCAGAATTGACCGACAAATCCAGTTACTTACTGGGTAACACCTGGTACCCCTTAGTTCAATTGGTTGTTAGACTTTCGGGGTAATGACTACCCGATAGCCGGGATCAACGGTTTAACTTGCTTTCTTTGCACTGCGGGCTCTAGACATCAAACGTTTAGGAACGAAAGGCTAACCAACCAAGAAACAAAAGGCAGCGAAGGGCGGGCTTTTTAGATAACTGTCATAATTATGTAATGTTGACGTTAAAAAAGTGCGGATTTTCCTGCCTAATTTGAATAAATTACTTTGGTTATGAAAGACCTCGTGAGCGACACTACTTAGTAATTACAGTAAAAACTAGAAAAAAGTAACCTACAATGTATTTATACGGGTGCTGCTTGGGGTAACTGGTCGTCTTTCTGGCTTTGGTTTTGCTATTGTTTTAACTATTACCTGTTTTTTTTTTATGTTTTATTTAACTTCGACAGTTCTAGTTTATCATTTTGTTACATTGTCTTGCAGATCTATGGATTTAATCCAACTCTGCACATGTAAGCTGGCACACCCTTTTTACCTGGAGGATTCTTATTAGTCAATTGCTTTTGCTTGAGTTAAGTTAGTTTTATTGTCGGTAGCTATAATATATTACTAGCATTCTGTATATTGAGTGTGCTAGCTAACATGTAGTGAATAACTTATTTTAATTATTTTGTAATTATAACCAATTGTACTGTGTAAATTCAAGTTCTTCTAACTTATCAGACAGATGTGTTGCTGGGGAGTTTGTTCCGCCACTTCTTCTTCCCAGCAAAAACACTAGGAAGTGGCGAAGGGTGGGCTTTTTGGGGGACTGTCTTATGTAATTTCGACGTTCAAAAAGTGCTGATCCTCAGCCTAATTTCAATAAATGACTTTTGATTTGATTTGATTTGATTTGATTTGATTTGATTTATACCAAAAAGTACCTTATCAAACTAAGATTGACTTCTAAAATACGTATTCATGTATCAACTATTTATTCCTTTTGTTTTCAGACGAAACGAAACTGGCGATGATTGAGAACAACAAGGAAATGATTCAGTCACAATGGAGGCTGATGCCGTATCGATCAAAAATATGATCTTTATTTAACTTAGGATTTTATACGTCAACAGTTCCTAGATCTACCGTCAAAATGGTGAAGGCAATATTGTGTTGAACATTCAATTTAAAGACATTCAATACCTACTTACTATAAACGAGACATCACGAACGATGTCTATGCTGAGCTTTTGGATTTCCATAACATATCATTATGCCCTTCAATTTTGAAAGGGGCCCAGCAGAGACGTACAGATTAATGTTTAGATAGAACTTAAATAATTACTACTTGAATAATTTCTCTGTTACATAATGATTACTTTTATTTCTATTGTTCTGTTTATATATTTAGTTTTGCAGTATGTTTAATTTGTTCTTTTTTAATGATTTTTGTTCTTTCGTACGGACCAATAACTTGTATGTGTGGTTTTATACTGTGAATTCAAGTTGGTTATGATAAATAAATAAATAAATAAATAAACTTCTCTAGCAATTGTTAACCAATTTTAAAGATTCTTTCAAGTTTTGAAAGACTTTCTTTACATACGAAGAAACTAAAAATTGCAAATTAAAAGCTTTTTTACAAACAAAAAAAACAACGGTAGTTTCGGAAGTCGGTGGCCAATAATGAACGAAACCAAACCACCAAAGCCACAGACTTCCGAAACTGTTAGTGTTTTTTTAAGAAGTCGGTTGTTTTTTTTTGTAAAAAAGTTTTTCTATGACATTTGTTTGCATGTCCTCTTTATAGTCGTTATCTTAACTATCTTTAAGTTAAGTGATAATTTCTCACGTGGTGTAAACATGTCTCGGTTCAAGGATGCATTATAAAATACCTGAAGTTAAAATCGTGCCATTTTTAACCATTTGTAAATTCATCGTTTAAAAGCTCCATCCATTTAAAAGTATACAGACATGTATTTAAAATATTCATACAATTAAAACAAATCGCTCAATTATTTATAAGTGTCAGTTAAGGCATTTACGGGTAGTTCTACGATTTCTAAACTATTTTTTTTTTACATTTTCATCCAATTGGCTTGGAACAGGGTATAATATAAGTTCCTTTTTTATTTTTATTTTAGAATAACATCAATTAATTATCAATTTCATGTTAAGTTTCCACAGAGTAACACCTGAAGGTCTAACTTTCGTTCCACATTCAAAGTCTGATTTCAACGATAATCGATGTCAAAAATTTAGGTAAATTTCCGTCGAAAGTGGTGAATAGGATCGCAGGGGTGAAAAGGATCAAAACTTATTAGCGAATTTTCACATAAGCTCATTATATTTTTTTAATAAAACGGTGTCGAAATTATGAATTTGTTATAATCAGGAACATTAGACTTCTTGTATCTAACCAACAATGGTTTATTCCATGTAAAAAATCCCTATAAAGTTTTGTTTCTATGAACCCCTGTTCCTATTCACCCCGTTTGGCTGTATCTTTGACAGACATAGAATACGAACATTCCTTAAAATACGGGAATTAGCCCGCTGATTTCGTAACTTATTTTTAATTTTTATACGTAAATACTCATTTAATTAAATTAAATAATTAAGACTGATCGTTCATGGTCACCTCTATTGTTAGGATCTAAATGTTGTTGATATTATTTATAATGTTGATGATATGTTGTCATGTAATTTAAGTAAATGTTAAGTTATTATAAATTATAAATGTCTATTTTATTATACTTTATTATGTTTTATTTATTTGAATATTCATCTTAATATCTATAAATCTGCGATTAGATATCTGGCCACAAAAAGAGAATAAATCGAATTGGTGGGTCACACATAACTGTTGCCGCACAAAACTGTGGATGCACTCAAAAAACTATGCCTGCGGAAAACTGCGCCCGCGCTGAACTGCACCTGCGCAAAATTGGATCCACGCAACGAATATAATAGTTTTACTGTGATTACGATAGCCTCATAACGATGGAAAGAAGTTTCATTAAGAAGATAAAAAAATCTGTTTTATGACTTAAAATGTCAACTTCAAAAAAGTTCTGTCAGAAAGTTACCGTTGAGTTCAGAAGAATTTTTAGTCGGAAAATACAAAAAATATTCTTTTAAGTATTGGATACAAGAACTTTAAAAAATGGCGCGTAAAACAGCAGTGGCAATTCAAGAGACTGTAGAAAATAATGAGGACTTTGAACACTACCTCGAAACTTATAAGGATAGGCTGATTTGTGAGCATAGTTTTACATATAGATGATGATTTATATATAAAAAATAAATTAATCCCTAACCTCAGTTGAATAACTCCAGATACTTATATTTTGGGATCCATACTTTTAAGAATCTGTATCGATGACTACTTTACCTAACCTTCAAAAACATCTTTAGGCTTCTTACCAAAGAATCAGACCGATGTGTTGCTGGGGAGAAGTTCCGCCACTTCTTATACCCATCAAAAACACTAAGCTAGTTAGTGGTGAAAGGTGGGGCGTTTTGGGGGACTGTGTTTTTTTTACGTTCAAACTGTGCTGTTTCTCAGCCTAGTTTGAATAAAGACTATTGATTTTGATTCCCTAATGCCACTACAGTGAAGGCCACGTTTCAAAAATCAAACCTTTACTGCCAGCAATACGATGTAAAGTCGCTTGTGAAGTGATGATACTCGCCCTAAAATCAAGTACAGACCTACTTTCTTCTAAGATTCCGTGTGATCTTTGTAGGTATGGAAGTATACTCCGAGTTCTGCGGTCCTTGTCTAGCAACTGCTAACGCTATTAGAAAGGGTAAGCTTGAGATCGGTCAAGATAACATTGCTATGGTCAAGGTATGATATTTTTTTTCACTCAATCAATATAAATATTAGGTACGGTTTGTATTTAGCATAAAGATGTATAAACTTTGTAAATCATTACTTTTCAAAATTATGGTAACGTGTTAGCTGGCACACTACAATGTCTCTCTTGGTATATTGTAGTGTCAACAAGCCAAAATATGCCCGGCACACCGCGCGTCATATTTACATTACGTACCTAATAAAAGGATTTTGCTTTTTCAAGGATTTTGATTTCTTTTTCGTCAGTGTAACTCCTGGCAGAGCATAGTCATTACGTTATAGCACAGTATTAATATTAATACAGTAGGACGACGCCTTTGATCTCTGGAAAAATGCCAACAACTTCTACACGTGTTAGACTTGAATAATACCTCCCGCACTACGAACATCGTTTTGTTCGCATTGCGCGAGCGGCTTTCCCGCGTCTTGCCCCTCACACCCCACACGATTGCCCTGTCTAGACGGCTTCGTCGGACTACTGTATGTTTTTAGCTGTGGTTATAGTGTGATTCCAGACTGCAATCACGCTGTGACGCCATTTTTTCTGGCTGTCATGCGACTGCCTATTGCAGGTTAAATCTGGACGGTCTATTGCATCGGTGACCTGCCGGTTACTCATCTAAATCTTCTAATCTCTTTCTAAGAGATGACCTTATCGTTTGATTGGCTGCTTGCTATTTCTGGTAGCCAACCACACCAGTTATTTCAAGTATGACCGTCTGGAATGTTATCCTGTACCTAAACAAAACTTGTTTCAGTGTCTCGCCGACAAGATCGATGCGTTAGCAAGATTCAAGGACCACAGTGAACCAGTGTTTCTATTCATTGTGGTAAATATTAGATATTTTTTCGACACTAATATTATAACGAAGAAAGGCAAGTATCGAAAATTATTTTCCCCCCGGGTGACATAGGTTATTTTTTATCCCCGTATTCCCACGGGAAAGGGAACTTCGCGGCTGAAACCGCATGACGTCTGCTAGTCGTTCATAAATGCAGTAGAAGTCCTAAGAAAAGTACTAAGTCGCTTTTGTAGGTAAAATTTGAACAAATTGAAAGCTAAAATTTACAAATGTCTTCCGAATTTAGATTATTTATTAAGCACTTTCTGGCATATAATGAAACATGTTTTTTTTTTCTTCCCCCAATAGTTTAACTTTCCATTTGACCTATGTCTTCATACAACTTAAATTTACATATTACTTTCATTTAACTTTAGTCACATAGTTTTAGTTTTAAGTTAAATTCTTATTGTTTTCTCTTGTTGTTTTCCTTGTACAACCAAGTTTTGAATGCATGCGGAGTTCACCTGTAAGTGATTGTTACACTAATTTGTTACATTGTTACCTTATTTGTTACCCTAAGCATATTACCAGTGTAAACAGTTGTTGGTGAACCAATATAAATAAATAAAAAAAAAAAAAAAAATCTCTTTTACCGAAAATATCTTTATCAGACTTTTATTTAAGCAGTGATCATAAGTTAATGACGAAGAAATAAGTAGAATATTAACAAATAAGTAGAATATTAACAATTAAGTATCTACCTAACTTCATTTTTTTATGGTAGGTAAATGGGCTGACTTAAATTCAACTAAATCAAGTTGCTTAATATTGTCATTGCGTTCATCAGCTAAATCCGTACCTACCACGCCATCGGCTGCGCCGTCCTGCGATTCTGCCTGATTTAGAGGGTCTAACAGGGTCCACATTACTATTTTACTTTGTTATACCATCTATGTAACTATGTAAAACAGCAATAAATATTTGAATATTGGGTTACTATGATTGAGAAAAAATTGAGAGCCATTTCTTTAAAATAATGGTATCCATCCAATCAGGATCACAAACTAGTCCGGGCTATGTTCGGCCCGAACGGCATAGACTTGTGTCGTCTCATGGAAGAAGAGCTCAAGAAGTCTGCGAATGAGGCCGAGGGCATTCCTGTTGAAAGACTACGGACCGAGATCCATGAGATGCTGCCTGAAGAATCGGTGAGATTTCTTGCTTTATTTAGGAGATAAAATAATAATAATGCCAGCCTGTTACTGTCCCACTGCAGGCAAAGGCTTTTCTTCTCATACAGAAATGGCACGAGCATCGATCGTCACCATACTTGCTCAAGGCGGATTGGCGATTTCAAACTAATATTAACTATAAGTCCAGGTTTCATAACGATGTTTTCCTTCACCGACGTCAATGATGTCTAAGATAATTACACATTATGGAATGCAAATAAAGATAAGAATATGAATTATCATAGCATACCTAGTACCTACCTAGATAATCATTTAAAAAACTTCCGTTAAGCACAAAGCGCAGTAACGTGTGTTTTTACTTGCCAAATCATCAAATCAACATTGTACCTTGAAAACAGAGTTGCGTCGAATAGTCCCGTCTAACCAAAAGCATCTAAATGCCAGTATTTTACAAGACGCGACAGCCTATTAGAACTCCACAACCCGTGGCTGGGTAATGCCACACCCCTAAGTTGCACATGTAAGGTATATGACAATATCTTTGAATATAGATTACCTACTTATTTGCAGCAAAAAATGGAAGAAAACCTAAAGCTTGAGGAGGAATATTTGGAAGCAGCGGAAAGGCTTCGAGTGCTAACCGTCGCTGCTCGCAAGAAGAGGGTGAACGAGCGGCTATCGGCACAGATTAGACGCCTTAACTTTATCATGTTCTGGCCTCATTGCCACCAGGCCCATTACGACTTGTACGAGAAATGGGACAATATAAGTAAGGAATGGATAAAGTTTTATTGTTAGCACGCATCTCTGACCGGATTCTTGGTAGATACAGGCTTTGCGAAGCATCCGCCGCGAATAGCGCTCGACGAATGCCTCTGCTTGAGGCGTACGTGTAGAAAACATATTTTAACAACGTAATGTATGCTCGGGTCAAGTCATCGCGTGAGAAGCAAATGCCTCGTTTGTCTGTCGTCATATAAGTATGCTACGCACAGGCAAACACGATTTCATTTTCTCAGTGGAGGCGTGTGCGTTTGCCGACATACGCTGGCTTGCCTTTGCACGTACGTAGCGTAGCACATGCCTGCACTTGCCATAAGGCTTTCCATAAAGTTTACGGCGTATGCCTCGCAAATATTTCTCGACGGCATGTACCTAAAGGCAAGTCAGTGTCCCATGGGCGGTGTAAAAACCCAGTTTCCTCGGGATGTTTTCCTTCTCCGTTTTTGAAACAAGTGACAATTAAACAATCCACACTTGAATTAGTAAAATCAGAGGTGTAAACTCGAGACATGTGGCTTGACAGTCTACCTGTCACGCCACTCCTTTATAGTATAGGCTATATTTCCTATTTGCAGATATAACTGTAGCTGCTAAAGAGACAATGCAGATGAATGAGGAGTCTGCGCGGGAGGCTCTCTACATGAGTGACGTCGATCCTAATGAGGCTTGTCTTCATGCGTTGTTCGATGGCGAAGCGCTGATTGTCTTGTTCAAAATGTTTGATACGGATAGCCGGGACTTTGTTAGTAAGTATAAAGTCGACTGACCTAGAGTGTATTATAACCCCATTGGTTGGTCATGGTTTTACAAGGTTAAAATCCGGGCAAGTACTAATGTGGCTTTTGATATTAATATGTACAATTGAACAGATCTGATGCGCTACACCTTATATGAGGAGATTCCTGTTCCCAAGGAGGATGCGCCTCCTGAGAAGCAGTTACCTCCGATACCGGCCTATGAACGCTACGCCAGTATCAGTAAGACTGCCAGAGAAATCCGCCGGGACCGTTACAATGCTAAACTTGCTAAATTGGTACGTAACTTATGTGGTGTAAAAAGCCAGCCTCTCTTTCTCAAAGGCAACTCATGGGACCCAGAACCAACAGTGGCGTGGTGACTAACAAGAAAGGACCGCCAAGGCACTGAAGTTCGACTAGTCTCGGAGAAAAGTTCAACTGTCAAGTGGAATCCTCATCCAAAACAATGGAGAAGTTAGGCAAACCATAGTTTTACATTTTCCTCCATACCAAGTTGGAGACAGAACAGTGATCTAAAGAGAGTTCATCTTCCTAGCGTTTTCACAAATATATCGGTGTTGGCTTGCAATATTTAACCTAATGCTGTTGCATACCAATGCTCTACAGTAAAACTAAATCTCGAACTTTATTTACAATCCTATGTACTCGGTGGTAAGTTTTAAAAAATTGTGACCATTATGAACCCAGTCGTAAGTACACAGCAAAAAAAAATATAGTATTGGAGAGGAACCTTTGAATAGCTAGTTTTGTATCAAACAATAAATCCGATACCATAAAGGGAGTTTTTATATCTACATACATAAGATACTATATACCTGCTCATGGCGTGTCTGCCTATCTGGGGGTCGAGTCTGCTATTGCAATCGTGTCTCAATGACCGGTCAATGATCGATTTTTGACGTATAACGCCAAACTTATGACACATTTCCCATACAAAAACTGTCAAAGTTGTCAAATATTCGATCATTGACCGGTCATTGAGACGCGATTGCAATAGCAGACTCGACCCCCTGATCTCCAGCTTGGTGATCAATGCTTGTGCCTTTGCCCTGCAAAGGACAGCAACAGGCTGGTCTTATTATTATTACCTACACAGGCAAAAGAAAAAGAAGAGGCAGAACGTTTAGCGGCTGAGCAAGCACGCCTGGCACGAGAGGCTGCAGAAGAAGAAGCAAGACTTGAGAAGCAACGCCAGGAGGAAGAAAGAATGGCCAGGATAGCGGCTGGAGTAAGACATACTTCTTAGCCGAATTAGCCGGTTATGTGGCAGTGAAAGTCCCGGTAAAATTGATCCAACCATTTTGGAGATTAGGCCTAACAATCAGACAACAGTGTAATAAAAAACAACAGTGTAACTAGATGCAGCTTAATACCACTGCCTTATTTGGACTACCCATCCGTCCTCCACAACCCGTGACTGGATGTCAATGGTCTTCCACACGTCACAGACCAACCTCGGCAAACGTAGCTTAACCTTTAATCAGCGGCTATTATTATTAAGCCAGAAGACTCTTGGAGTATAAAAATGTCAAAATTAAAGTAACATTGTGTGTAATATTCTAGTTACCAGCAGATCTGCCACCAGTTGAAGAACCGGTACCGGTAGAAGCAGAGCCAGTCGAGGGTGAACAAGTGGAAGGTGAAGGTGATGTGACTGAAGCGGGGGAGACGGAGGTGACGGAAGGGGCCACCACTGTTACTGATGCTACTACGCCGGTATGTGTGAGTATAACTAGTGTTTTGTTAGACCACTGGCTACTCGCCACTATTATAGCATGGATGGTTTTTATGACAAGACAAAACACAGGAGATTGATATACCTAACTTTAAAAATCTTATTACATGTGGAAGTGCCGAAGAGTCGCAGTGCCGCAGTAGGCAGTGTATTTGAACTGGGTGTTGACTGCCTCGTTGGTCTAGTGGTCGCAAGCGCTACTGCTGAGCATGAGGTCCCGGCTTGGAACCTCAGGTCGGGCAAAGTGTTATTGAGTTTTTCTATCTGGAATTTCTCAGTAGCAGCCTGGAGTCTGGATCTCTGCCCGATTGATGGCAAGAGGCTCGCCTCCTATTACATGGGACTTAAACATAACTGGCTAAATGTGGGTACTACCAGGTACCCTCGGGAATTACAAGCGTGACGTTATGTTATGTTTTTTTTTCATGTTAAATGTGAAAGTTTACATGGTTCTCGCATGATCTGGCCAAGATAACGCCTGGACTTTAAAAGAGACTGACCACTGAGTTTCTTTCGGTGTTTCTTCTCAGAGTAGTCAGATAGTGAAATACCAGCCTCACCTAGTAGTAGTTAAAAAAACGTGTTTAAAAGTGATAGTAAGAACCAATTTACATTATTTTACAGCTTACATCTATCATGACCGATGGGGTCGGTCGGTTCTCGAGTGGAGGCCACGTATCGGCAAGTGCAGCGTAGGACGTCCACCCACAAGGTGGACAGACGACCTCATTAAGGCCGCGAGAACGCGCTGGATGCGAGCCGCTTCCAACCGGTCTTATTGGAGATCTATAGGGGAGGCCTATGTCCAGCAGTGGACTTCCTAACGCTGAAATGATGATGATGGTGATGATCTATCATTGCAGAGTAACCTATAGCGATAGAGTTCATTTAAATTACTATTTAACTATAGTTACTTTAGAAGATGATACGTATTGATAGATCTTATCTCAAATCTTTATTGAACCTATAGCAAAACATACTTTTTCTAAATTGTACTTATAGCTAGAGGGAGAAGAAGTCCCATCGGAAGCAGTCGAAGTTGAAATAAAAGAGGAGGTGTTTGACTCCGACGTCGAGGTAGAGGGCGAAGACTTTATTCCTGCTGGAGGGCTGTTCGTCCCCGGTTTTTATACACCAGCTAATGAACTGGGTAGGGCCTGTGGACTCGCTCTGTTCTTTCCTAAGGTAAGTTTTATCAAAAAACTAGCAGACATCACGCATTCAACCCGCTTATCTTCCGTTCCCGTGGGAATACTGGGATGAAAGTAGGCTATGGCACCCGGGGATACTGTAGCTTTTTTTTTATACCACGAAGGTAGCAAACAAGCTTACAGCCCACCTGACGGTAAGTGGTTACCGTAGCCTATGGACACTTGCAACAACAGCTTCCCAATGGTGAAGGAATTTTGAAATTTGTCCAGTAGTTTCGGAGCCAATTCCTCTTATAATATTAGTAGGTATATAAGGTGTTTCAAAATTACCCTTACAAACTTTAAGGAGTGCTTTAGACCATCAAACTGAATAACTTTACCTACCAACTTTGAAATCGCGTATAAGAAAACAGCTGTCCCATACAGTTTTCAACAGTAGGTATTAACTTTAGTATGAAAACCGCGAAAAATTACAGCTACTTATTCGTAATTTTTCGCGGTTTTCAAAGTTGGTCCCATAGTAAAAGTTATTCAGTTTGATGGTCTTAAGCACTCCTTAAAGTTTGTAAGGTTAAAAAGTCAAAAGTCAAAGTCAAATCATTTATTTCAATTAGGCCATTTAAAAGGCACTTTTGAACGTTAAACTTACAAGTCAAGTAAAATTTAATGATTCTAGTTGCCCCTTCCAAAAGGTAGTTATGTATGGAGAAGAATGGGCAAGAAACTCCATACTTACTCTTTTAAAATAGTTTTTACAATATTTGTATAATACATTAACACATACACATACACTACACACACACACACACACACACACACACACTCCTTACATTATTATTAATATATTTGTATTTGTGTATTTGTTTAATTTTTAAACATCTTATATAAGTACAACAAAATGCACACACAGAGTACATTTCTTTCTTTTCTTTCGTTCTACATTAAAGAGTATTCTATTCTATTCTTTTATCATTTCATTGTCATTCTGTTTACGTCTTCGGTTCCCTTACAGGTCTATTAAACCATAATTCATTATCCTACAGCATTCATGAACAAAGTAGCTTTCTATAAGTACCTATAGGAAATTTTATAATCGGATAAGTAGTTCCGGAGATTGCCCCTTATAAACAATGTATTTCAGCTATATGAGGTATTTTTTTGGTTTGTGTGGTATCTCTTATACTTTGTCAGAGGGACCATGTTGAACTTCTTTTTCCAGCAAGTGAAAGAATATTCAGAAATCATAGAAACGGAGTTCCTCCCGCCTCACGTGCTGGTCATCTTCCCCATAGACAAGCGATATGACGTTCAGGAAGTCGTTAACACTTACAGATCCGAGATCTTGAACGTGAGTATTTAATATTTAACAGATGTTCAGTACGAATTTTTAATTAACAAAGTCGGTTAGAACATAATTATACGTGTTAACAACTGAACAGTCTGTATTGGTTTTAGGAGAAAACACGATTTTAACGAAATACTTATAGATATCATAAATCTTAATGTTACCGCAGAACGTTCCGCTAGTTATCAAAATTTACTTCATAACAGGACATGAAACTTTACATAAATATAATGAAATTATTAAAATCATGATTTTCTTCAGTCCATTCTTCAGTCCATCGATCTGCACGCTGTCTTTCAAAATGGCTAATATTTTCAATATAAATAGAAAATATTCATAAACTTTTGCACTTTGCAAACATCCGGAATACGGTGCCCTTAGGTGACGTTACATGACAACATAACATAACATTACGCCTGTAATCCCTGGAGGATTAGCCAAAGGTGTACCTGTATCCCACATTTGGCAAGGTGATTTTACCTGAGGGAATGTAGACTGTACCTTCAGAATTCTTATTATTTCAGATGGGTATCTTCGTGGGTGACGACCCGTATAAGGCAGAACACCTCGCATACACCATCAAACAATACGATAAGATTATACGGCCGAGAAAATAGTAAGTCCAGCCTGCGTAGCATGAACACATTGAACACCGAAGAAACGGCCTTTGTCTACAGACGAATCGGCAAAGTGACAGATTATAAAGACAGGAACCTCAATCTGTCAAATTTCTTTCAATACACCTGCCTGCGTAGCATGAACACTTAATTTCTTTTCTTCCGAGACACGACAAAGACCGTTTCTTCGGTGTTCATGCTACGCAGGCAGCAAACATTGTTTGTGCTCTAGACACTAATTCGCGCCTTTAGACATAAACTGTAGAACACCATCATTAAAAATGTAAGGATGATCCACTGATCCGTAAACAAGGGGAGCAAATAGGAGAGATGCACTATTAAGTATGTCACAAAAAAAAACATAATTCATATCTAAACCTATTAAATTTTACCTTAATAAGTAAATCAATGACTTAGTTAATTTATTAAAAATCTCATTATTTTGGACCAAGGAGATTAAGTAAGTAGTAGTAGTAGTTTTTAGTAAGTTTATTTATTTTTATTTTTTTAAGTATTTAATGTCATTGGTTTAGACATAAATCACGAGTTTAAAGCTATATCAATATAATATCAGTACAATTTTGGAAATTAGGTAAAACCGACGAAAAATTTTAACGCTGAAAGGTTTAGGAATCAAGGGCTGCACCACAGTCTAAAAACATACAGTCATCCGACGAAGTTGTCTAGACAGGGCAATCGTGCGGGGTGTGAGGGGCGAGACGCGGGAAAGCCGCTCCCGCACTGCGAACAAAACGATGTTCGTAGTGCTGGGGTATTCAGGGCTAACGCGTGTAGACGTTATAGTCTGTATTAATATTTACACTGTGGCTGCACTCATAGCATCCGGATATGCAACAATGTCTCTTCAACCACGTCTTGTCCTCAAGGCGGATCATACTTGCCCCATGCCTTCTTCCTTTCCGCAGTTACGACCGCCTAGCCCTCATGGTGTCTCGCAAACGAAGCTTGCCGCTACTGCAGCTGGCCTGCCTCAACCCCGTGTACATCAGCTCCGACCTCAACAGCGGCGAGAGGGAGTGCCTGGCCATGTTCCCGGTGGGCTACGGCGATGAATACTTTGAACAAGAGAGCGTTAAAGAAGAAGAAGAGGAGGTGAGGGTAGTACATTTATTAATTAACTACATTGAAGTTTCGCAGACAAATAAAATCAGTACCTATCTTAAAGTTCAGAGCCACGATTTCACTAGGATACATTTTGTCCCACGACTTTGTTGTCCAACACGATTCCCGAACTTTGCGTGGCTCGCGCGATGTCGCCCAACGTCTCTTGTAACATTCACAGGTTGAGGGACTTGTAGCTGAGCAGTGGTGGCCTACACATCACCACTGTTCGCAAAGAAGAAGTGTGACATCTCAGTATCGATTTTAACCACCAGACACACTCGTCTGGTCGGAAGATCCTGACTTTTTAAGGAGGATGCAAACTTTACCTGCCCTCATTACCACTGCCGTGATACATGCCGTTTTTGTGTCTTTTTTTGTGGTAACGTGTTCTTGCTGTGCGTGTATACAACTGTTGCCAATAAATGTATTTTCTGTCTTTCTTTCTTTCTTTCTTTCTTCCTTTCTTTCACTAAAATTGTATTAAAAGACGTGTTAACATAGAGCACCGTGACAAAGCGACAACACAAACATTTTTTTTTGTATTTACAGATAGTTGAGCCGCCAGTGGAGACGGTGGTATCGGTAAAGTATAACATTTTATTCATTCTTTAATTTATTTTTAAGCTCCCGAAAGACCATCGATTAATATCATTTCTTCATACCATCCACAGAACAAGCTCAGCAAACGTAACTTAACCTTCAATCAACCAGTTCGCTGGGCGCAGACAGACGTATTGCTGTGGAGTTTGTTCTGCCATTTCTTCCAATTTAAAACACTAGAAAGTGGCGAAGGGCGGGCTTTTTGGAGGACTGTTTTATGAAATAACTAGCAGACGTCCCGCGGTTTCATCCACGTAGGTCCCGTTCCCGTGAGAATACAGGGATAAAAAGTACTTCGGTTTTGCGAAAGCATCACTGATGCACTCAAGAAACGGGGCAGTCCCAACAGCATTCTAAAAGCATTACTGTGTTGGATGCGTAAGGCATCTAGCAATCGTTTGGCGTGGTTATACGATAGACATCCCGAATTCAGAGCTTGTCAGAACGCCTTAAATAGGATGATCTCTTGGTTACTATATCAGGAGAATCTACAAGCCAACATATTACCTACCTCGAACCGCTAGAGCCCTACGTTCCCTCTCAATGTCTACATTACCTATCCAAGGTCGAAGATACAGCACCCAGCTAGTCATTAAATACTAGCAGACGTCCCGCGGTTTCACCCGCGTAGGTTCCGTTCCCGTGAGAATACAGGGATAAAAAGTAGCCTATGTATTAATCCAGGGTGTCAGCTAACTCCATAACAAATTTTATTAAAATCCATTCAGTAGTTTTTACGTGAAAGAGTAACAAACATCCATCCATCCATCTATCCATACTCACAAACTTTTGCGTTTATTATGTTCGCGTGTATTATGCGTTGTATATATTTTCGCGATATAATTTTAGTAAGAAAGTATGATAGGATGACGTTCAGAAAGTGCAGTTCCTCAAACTATAGTTTGAATTTAAAATAACTTTTGATTTCGATTATTTAGGCACCATTAGTTTCTGACGTGTGAGTGAAAAACAGAAAAATCACATCACTTTGTTTCCAGGTCGTAAAAGAACCAGAGGAGAAGAATCCCGAAGATGTTGAGAATGAAGAAGAAGTCCTCGAGGGGACCCTCTAACTCTTGAGCTAAAGAACTGGTCCCGTTATATCTTGAAGATACGACACTTCATGAGGATGATATTGTCGGGCCCTATAATAATACCAGCCTGTTACTGTCCCACTGCAGGTCAGAGGCATCTTTTCATACAGAGAAGATACGATAGTTAATTATCGCGCTAGCTACAGGTGATTTTTAATAAAGGTACATAATGTGAATACAGTGTGTGTTCTTGAAAACTACTAAGTAGGTACTTACTATTACTATTATACATTACACAAGGTATTTATGACTGGCCTGTTGGTCTAGTAGTTAGTGACCCTGACTGCTATGCCGGAGTTCGTGGGTTCGATTCCCACCCAGGACAAATGTTTGTGTGTTGAGCACGATCATTTGCTCTGTGTCTGGGTGTAATTTATCTATAATATGTTACATGTATTTAGAAATATATATAAGTACTGTTATAAGCTGTTTAGTACCCATAACACAAGCTCTTAGCATAGTTTGGGACTAGATGACGTTGTGTGAAAAAGTTGTGGAATAATTATTTATGTTTATATTATTTATTTATAAATAACCCTAAGAAACGACCTATCTTTACAACTAGATCAATAATTTAGGCTATTTCTCATCTTTGTCAAGTTTTGAATTTTGATTTGCTCGGCTGGCGCAGTGGCTGAGCGATATTATCTGCTGCGCTGCATTCGTCGGATTCGATTACCGCACGGAACATATATTTATATGAGTTTAACTATCTGAAAACACACCCATGAATATACAGCTTGGTTATTCGTAGGTTTGTTTTTAAAAATAAAATAATTTAAATTGCACAAAATAATCAGTGTAAAGATTGATAGTACTGTGACGCCTGCGGACTCCATTATATCTTGCTCTGTGGTCCGTGGGGGTCCTCGCTAACATGCATGAAAGCTTTCTGGGGTCTTCACACTCCTTCGTATTTTATATATAAAGACTGTGAAGACTTCAAAAATAAATGCAATTTGATATTTTATGACATGCAAGTGACATCGTACCACTAGCTGGTGTGTAGTTGTATACTCGTATATCTTCTATCTATACCTTTATCTACCTACACTCAATATTACAACTTACAATTCTACAAAAAATAACAGAAATCATCAAGTCATGCAAATTAACTAACATGCTCAATAACACATACAAATTAAAAAACAATAATTGGAAATCAGTTCACTTAATTGAAACAGGCAAATATGTATGTGGTATGTGGAGCAAAATTTAATTTCAGCTTTAGAGGGCAGCAAGAAGGTAACTTATTTGCATACCAAGTGTTTTTATAGACCATGCTGATTTCTTTAGATCTGCTCATGAAAGAGAACTTCCGAATAAGGTTATCAGCAAGAGTTTTTAAACAGAAAATCCGTAACCATGGCTTCGGATCGACATTAAAAGTTTGTATATTGCTCATCTTTTTGACCATAGACAGCTCATTAGCATGCGGCTATGGTTATTATTACGACTTAGACCATGAGCTAATAACTTCACTAAATGTAACTGAGCACATAGACGGTCCCGTTATTGATGAACCTCTCTTCATAAACCTGACCGGAATCGATGACCCTCTGGACCGAAACATAATGAGTGCGTGGAGGGGTTGGGAACCAAATAATGAAACGAAAGAAGAATGGGAGAAATGGTATGAAGATTGGCTAATAAAAAATGGGAAAAGCAAAAAGGGAAAAGGAAAACCCGGGGGTTCAGGAGGACCTGGAGGGACGGACCAAGATGATACAGTAGAGACTCCAGGAAATGTGTTTGATACTGATGATGGCTGGCCCAAGTTACCGGGATGGGAAGGTACTATTTAAACTTTTGCTAGAAGGTAGTGCATGCAAATGGCTGTCGAAATGTGTTTAACGATTTCTGGCGGGGAACTTAGGTCTTCGCTTGACCAGCCAGGCCCAAGGAGACGAGGGTAGGTAGGTACTCATGCGCTTTTATGTAAAAATGCGGTTGTGGACTTAGCACTGAAAAAAGTTGGATAACTCTATGAGCTGAGCTATGTGGCAAACACAAAGACATTTAATATGTACTTTTGATAATGGACACAAGTCAATGAGTCTAGTTTGGTACACTCTGCTGCCGCACCAATAATTATATTGCTATATTACCACAGTCTAAAAACATACAGTCGTTCGACGATGCGGTCTAGACAGGGCAATCGTGCGGGGTGTGAAGGGCGAGACGCGGGAAAGCCGATCCTGCACTGCGAACAAAACGATGTTCGTAGTGCGGGAGGTAGGTATTATTCAAGTCTAGCGCGTGTAGAGAAGTTGTCGCCATTTTTCCAGAGCTCAAAGGCGTCGTCCTACTGTATTAATATTTATACTGTGATATTACGATGGCGTGGTAATAAGACATGGGACCACAGTTTTTCTATGATATTCCTTCGCATGTTCTCTTATCTCAAACCCCTTTGGTCAAACATAACTAGTGGACACACAGCGCAGCAGCCAATCGCTTAATTATCAAGCAAAAACCTTTAAAAAAAAATACGGCGGATTGGATATAAGGTAAACGCAGCTATCAACGACCCATCAAAAATCTGCAGGTATTACCGACCTATAAAAGTAACTCGAAATTTTTACGTTTCCAGAACAATTCTAGCTATAGGTAGGCACAGTTACACACGCGTTTATTCCTTGAGCATCGTATACTTTTACGTTAGAGTGAGTAGCTGTGCAAAGAAGAGATAAAATACGTCAGTTACTGCGAAGCAGCGTGGACACAGGACTTGTCGTACTGTTCCCTTGTTCCTTCAAGTAAGTACGTAACTTTTCTATTTAAGACATTTAAACAAACAAATGACGTCTATACTTTATCTTATATTACTAAATGTATTCATTTAAGTGTCAACTCTTGATTTATCATGACATTTTATTAATGAAAAGTAATTTGAAACAATAAAACTGTAAATTAAAATGGGACGGTGTTAGCTGCATCAGTTTTAGTCGTGGCAGCTATCAACGACCCTTAAGTCGGCAATGGCAGCAACGTCACTTTTAGTTTTATTTTTCTTTTATGTTATTATATCACACTAACACAAGTATTTTTATGGACCAGTTTAAATCTAAGCTATCAGACTTTATAAAAATCTATTAGCGACTAAACTATTTTGTCTAGTTGTTACCTTTTAGCGTTGTCAATATAACCAAAGTTTTGATATTTTTCGAGGATCGATATTGATTAGTTACAATAATAAATCATTGTTTTTGTGTTTAAACCGTGTGCATAATGTTCATATTTTTTTGTGATATTAAACAATTATAATCTATTTTATAGTCCGAAGGTCAATTGAATTAAAATAACTATTTTGTTATGAGTCGGTAATACAATTTATGTTTATACTTCCATACTTTATTACCGACCCACTAGGGTCGGCAATAGCAAGTATAAGAAGCTATTACCGATCGTATAAAGATCATTTACTTTCTCACCTACTTTTAATGACATAATAGGTAGGTACCTATCAATAAATGCTACTTCTTGGCTAAAACAACATAAAACATACAGTTATATTTTTTTCCAGAAGTATGGAGCCACAAAAGTACTACCTAATTTGTTTTATTAAAAATAACGATAATAATATAATAATAATAATAATAATAAACCTATCTGAGCCAGACACACGTCGATAAAATTAAGTCGAAAGAATGACTCCACGAGGCGAATTGTTTCCTGCAACCGAGGGTTTTATGTTGGTCATACAGGATCAAATAGAAGCCACACGTAACTACAGAAAGTTTATAATTATAGATCCGAATCAACAGACTGACATAAGCAGACATTGCAATAATGCCTCCGAAACCATCCAACTCTACGCGCCTTCCTGAGGACGTGTATGGGGCAGTGGAGGACGGTTTTTCGCTATCCAGGATGTCAACAGATTTAGAGGAACAGCGAGCCGATTGGGATTGAGCGAGGCATATTCCAGGGTGGCAGTTTGAGTCCACTCTGGTTCTGCTTAGCCTTGAATCCTCTAAGCACACTGCTGGAGAATTCAGGTCTAGGCTATCGATTGAAGAGAGAAGGTCAGGTTCTTCTTTACATGTATGATCTAAAGCTCTTTGCCCCCAATAATTTACAACTGATGGAGCTACTAAAAGTAACTGAAACCTTCAGTAGCGCTATCAGGATGGATTTTGGTGTGGACAAATTTATATTCGGATTCCATAAACCGTAGAGCCCTCTCTCCAATCGAAACCTAGATGTATTTGGGTATGTCAGAGGCGTTGGACATTAATACTGCTGATGTGAAGCAACTTTGGCCACCTGAAAAAAGTATTCAATAGTCTTTTGTCGGGCGGGAACAAGGTGCGCGCCTTCAACGGTTGGGTCATGCCAGTCTTGATGTACTCCTTCGGCATACTCAAATGGACTCAAACAGAGCTTGACACCCTGGATAAGAGGGTCCGCACACTGCTGACCGCATATCGAATGCATCACCCACGATCGTCGGTTATGAGACTGTATATCCCGTGAAAATGTGGAGGTCGAGGCTTTTTAAATGGCAAGTCTCTCCACAATTGCGAGATATATAGTCTCAGATAATATTTCCTAAAAGCCGACGTGGGGATGCATCGAGATGTAGTTGCGGTTTGCAAAGGCCTCACACCGACACTAACGATCGCAAGGAAGTGTGGCAGAGCAAGGAGCTTCACGGACGCTTTTTCCGGGCCCTTCATGGGCCTGATGTAGACCAGTTAACGTCCGTGTCCTGGCTCCGTTTCGGTGACCTCTTTGGGGAAACCGAAGGTTTTGTCTGTGCAATTATGGATGAAGTTATTATGACGAGAAACTACTGGAGATTTACTGTGAAGGATGGCACGGTTGACATCTGTCGGGCATGCCACCGTCCAGGAGAATCAATCCGACACATAATTTCTGGGTGTTCTCGCTTAGCTAACGAAGAGTACTTGCATAGACACAACCTTGTGGCCAGGGTTATCCATCAGCAACTTGCACTAAAATACATCCTCGTGGAATTGGAAGTGCCGTACTACAGGTATGTGCCCAACCCAGTTCTCGAAAATGGTCATATTACATTGTTTTGGGATCGATCCATCATCACTGAAAGGACTATCATGGCTAATAAGCCTGATATAGTGGTGATGGATCTAACCGAGATGCGCGCAATGCTTGTTGACATAACGGTCCCACATGACGGGAACCTCGTGAAAGCCGAACAAGATAAGAAAATCAAGTATCTTTACTTGGCTCGCGAGGTTGTCGACATGTGGGATGTGGACTAAGAAATCATTGTGCCGATAGTCGTGTCTGCCAATGGCTTATTAGCAAAGAGCCTCGACTAATACCTAAAGAGGCTCTCGTTAGGCAGCTGGATCAAGGGTTTGATTCAGAAAGCAGTACTTCTGGACACGGCGCGCATTTTTAGGCGATTCCTCTCCCTGGAGCCCTGACCCTTAGACCCTGTTCCCGATACCGGTGGGCTACTATTTTTTTTATGTTTAAATGTTTTTTTATATATTTAAATATTTAAAAATGTATTTAATAAGAAATGAAAATGAACGATAATAAAAAAAAAGAATAAGTATTTGCATTTTTACTTTGTTTTATTTTATTAAGATCAATCATCGTCATCACTAGCTTAAATACATTCCATTGCTGGAAAAAGGCCACCTCTCATACACGATCGGGAATAGCTGCATAAAAATCGTTAATAGCTTCACAGCCGTTTTTATGGGTCGGTAATGGCAACAATCGACTAAGTCACTTTGAAAATTATTTTTTACAAGATAATCCTTTATTTAAATGTATTTGATTCAGTAAATACATTTTTTATACATAACACTAGCATATAAAATTAAACTATTCATGTTTAGAGGAACCAGTATACTAAAAAAAAATGGTTGATTTTAAAATTGCCTTAAGGGGGTCGTTAATACCTGCGTTTACCTTACCAACTTTCATACTAAAGGCGCGGGCCCACCGCGGCGCATGCTGTGCACGGGCACGCGGCGCATTTTAGCTGCGTGTATTAATTTGTTAGACAACGTGGGTCTACGTTTCCAGTGGAGTACACGAATATGACCCACGACTATGTATAGCGTGGCACGGCGCACGGAGAGGCTACGCACGTGCCACTGCAATCCACGGACTCGGGCTTCACTGCGGGAGGTGTGGGGAGGTGGGACGGGCGGGAGGTGCGGGGAGGTGGGACGGGCGGGAAAGCGAGCGACGCCTGCAGTGTTGCCAGAAGGTTACTTTTGTAACCTTTTAGGTGATTTTTGAACTGCATTGGTTACCTTTAGGTTACTCATTAGAGTAACCTAAAAGTAACAAATAAAAATTCCAAAACTTCACCTGAAGGTTACCTTTGTATTAACAAAGGTAACTTTTAGGTGATGTTTTGGAATTTGTAGAATTACATTTTAATTTCTTAGGCAACGTAAAACGAAACACTCGTTTTAGAATTTTTCGTGTTCGTAAGCTTCGTTAGCAGTAGAACTAAAACCGATAATTGAGCTGTACATAGTCGTGGGTCATATTCGTGTACACCAGTGGAAACGTAGACCCACGATGACAGCGTTGAGCTATATAACCGCCTATTCGAGCAAGCCACGCGTGTATCAATGACGTCAATTCATGCGTAGCCTCTCCGTGGGTTGCAGTGGACACAACCACATACATTTTCTTACAAAGCGAAGCTTAATACACGTGCGTAGCCTCTCCGTGCACCGCGGTGGGCCCGCGCCTTTAAACGTTCAAAGTCCTCTAGAAAAATAATATTATGTTATGTAATATCTACCACCATTTTATGATACCAACAGAGCTAGGTCCAGGCAATGATGGGGATGATCCACCACCATGGGCATACGTCCCCAAAAACGTTGGAAAGCCTACTATCTGCTATCTACCACCAGTGAAGGGAAAATGCGACGAATTTGTGGAAAGGTCAGAAATTAATTTTATAGCAGCAATTTAACACACATAGTGGTGATTAATGCTCGAGCCTTCGCTGTATGAGAAGAGGCCTTTGCCCTGCAGTGGGACAGTAACAGGCTGGTACCAATTTTTTTTATTATAAGTAAATTTATTATTAACATATAGGTATTCATTTATATTTGTATATAGTTTATTGTATCCTTGTCTTGACTGTCAAGGTACGCGCACACTGCGGACACGGTAAAATGTTATTGTGGTAATATAGTTGTGTGTTGGAAGCCCGGGCAGAGGGCGCAAGAGGAACTTGCAACCCCTTTGGCTTGAAATATGATAAGCTAATACATTGAGAAAAAGTCTAATATGGTTATAGAGAAGTGAGTGTAACCTCAACTCTTAAGTTGAAGAGTGAAAATTATCGCTCGTTTCGCCTGTTCTTAAATATGTTATAGGTACCTACTTAAATTACTTCTTTTTTTAACTCGTAAGCTTTTCTAATATAAATATTAATGGCCAATACTTAGACAGTCTGTATTACCTATCCTATGGGATACTAAGATCCTGGAGCTTTGAACATCCACTCTCTAGATAATAATAAAATTCTTCCGGCGCCTATGGTTGGAGATCGGATTACCTAATTATGTACTCCTCAGGTGATCTTGCATGCTTTCGAAATCTCTCCTACGTTGGTCTTCGTGGAATACTGGAAAATAATGGAATAGCTCTATTGTACACCGTCTAAACTTACAACTCGACTACCACGTTGGTCCAGTGGTCGCAAGTGCTACTGCTGAGCATGAGGTCCTGGGTTCGAGCCCCGGGTCGGGCAAAGTGTTAATGAGTTTTTCCATCTGGAATTTCTCAGTAGCAGCCCGGTTGTAGCAATAGACTCACCCCCTATTTACACAGGGACTTTAACAAAACTGGCAAAATGTGGGTGTACCTGCTACCTATTACAGGGACACCTCTGCCTAACTCTTCCGAGATCAAACTTACGAAAATAAAAAATAAAATAAAAAAAAAACTTTATTTCAGACCCATGGTCCATACATTGCTAGTGAATTAGTAGTTGAATTAGCTTAGTGTTAGTGTTATTAGTACTACATAATTACGTAAACCTTTAATGCCTCTGAATGAGACAGTCGGGCCTACCAGCAATCATTGTCAGGATCCTGTTCGAGTGTTACGCAAGCGTTGCAGTAAGGAAACCGCTTTCTTACGCATGATGGCATGATAGCCATCCGTGTGAGCTGCAGCAAACATTCCTGGTGCACTACACAATAATACACAAGCATGATGATAAGGAGTATTTTTCAAATCCGCACCAATTTTAACAGATGGGGCTTCAATCCATACACGGACCGCTGTGAAGAATACATGTGGAGTGGATGTGGTGGCACTCGAAACAGATTTTCAACAAAGGAGTCATGTGAGGAGCATTGCAAAGCCAATCCTCCGCCGACCTGTTCCTCAGATTCCGGTATCCTGCAAAAGAATCAAAAACAAACGGGCCGTTTTTAAACCATCTCGTCATCACATCATAGTGATGAGTATTAAAACAGTTGCAAAAACAAAACATAATATATCAGCATTAAAATATTCTTCTATTTTATTTAATCATGATTTAGTTTTATTTCGTATAAGTACTTAACTACCTTAGTTTTTTAATGTTCAATTTTATTGTAAGTCCAGGTTTCTTTATTATGTAGGTATGTTTTCTTTTAACGATTTCAATACCTTTCTAAATTTTTCTACATAAGTATTTATTGAAAATGTCAATTAGTCTGGATTTGATCCTACTACCTGGTGCTTAAGTAGGTACCTACTTAGCATGGTTTTCGAATTTCAATTAGGCACCTAAATATATGCGAAACGAGTTCTATATCTAACTTTTTCTTTAGTTCCATGCTTTCGTAGCTGACCTAAACTAAGTGTATGATAACGTGCACAATGTTGTAATATTCTAATTTCTACTCACTTTTTGTAATCGAAACAGCATGTAATTTATTTTCTTGAAAGTGCCGCCATCTACAGGTACACAAGCAATTAAGTGTTTGTCCAATGTGCTTACTAGATGTCGCATTCAAAGAAAGCTGTAAAAAATAGTCTACGGTTTTGTCCCACTCTAATACAACTCTAGTCATTTAGGATAGAGATGGGTCGTATTAGATAATTTTATACTACAATTCCCTTCAAATACTCGATCCTCTGCGTGTCTCCGATACGTCTGGTACGAATGAATTGTAATCTTCCCTTCACAGGCTTTATAGGAATGTCAATGTAAAAATGTATATATATAGGTATGTTGTACATGAAAGATAAGTTAAGTACCTAGCAGTTTTTTTCACTTTGTTTCTTTTTGTATTTGTTTTTGTTCTTTTTTAATACATCTACAATATTATTTTGTTTAAGAGGATTACCTTAAAACTCAATTGGGTTTTGCAAATATTACACATAGCCATTTTGTGACCTTCGCCCGTAAAATGCTTCCAAGCGATACTACTTCCTTTGGGAGACATTTTTTAAAACAGTAAAACTTAAAATGCTTAATAAAATCAAAGTTCTCCACATAACAAAACTTTGTTACGAAAAGCGATTTCAAAATAAGTCCGATATGGCGCGGTGTGCTAGGATCACATCCGTGCGAGTCCGTACTTGATACTCGACCTCCATCGCATATTTGTAATACCTTGTTAATAAAATGTGACTAGTAATTTGGTAGATTTAGTCCCCACAAGTGTCGAGAATTGACAGACAAAGATGAAAAGACTGCGGAAAAGAGTAATTAGTCAGAAAGGAAAGAATGTAATTATTCTTGGACAAAATCACTTTTATTTGTATTGAAGTATTGAAAGGTTCAAATGCAATTTACTCATACACGAATGATTTAGGCAAACACGAATGCGCCTTGCGTTACTTTTATTGGCAGAGTGAGCACGAGTGATCGACATTGCGGCAAAGCATATTTGCTATCTCGCTCCGCGCACCTGCCGATACTTTACAGTAAGATCAGTTGGACCTAGTATTTTTATGATAATTGGAATAGTGCTACCTAGTCTCATTAATACCTAGTCCCTTCTAGTATAATTATACGCCTCATCCCTAATCTATGGTCCCTGTCGGTGTCAAATGTCACTGAGACATTGAGTCACATCCGTCAGTCAACTCAACGTCACGACTTATTCAACTCTTCAAAATTTCTAAAGTTTTATTTGCACTCGAACATAATCAAAATAGTGTTCGAAAATGATAACAAATTAACACTTTATTTTGAAGAATTTTCATAATATTGTTCGTGAACTACATAAGATTCAATACCCAGTCTATTACCAATGTTTATATTATCAATTCAAAAACAAATATGCGGGTGAATAATACTGACTTATGTTTAAACTTCTCGTTTATACAAGCCATTGTGCTGTCGGATAAGTATGAAAATTAGTGTTTATGCGTGGTGCAGTCGAATGAAATCACTGTGATATAGATATTTAGTGAAATTAGTGACAATGAGAGTGCTATCAGTTTTGATGTGGAAACATGGGGTGGTCAGAGTAAGAAGGTTTATCCATACAACCGTGGATTTCCTTTCTCCACTTATGTTCTTCATTTTACTTTTTTCTTACCGACATTCGTTGACATCCGAGTCGTTTGATGAAGACCTAAAAGAACCAGTGGCCAACACGGTGAGTTTTTAGTGTTGAAATATGATTTCTACTTTTTCTGTATACCTTTTTTTTTAAAAAATAAGTGGTCTACTTTTGACCTCAATCCTGTCCTGAGGACAAAGATGAGGTTGACGATGGAACAAGCTAACTCAAAAGATGCCTACTAACTCGCCACTAACTAAAACCAATGCAGGTGGGGAATTTGACTCCTTGAACCTCCACTCACATCCCCTTTCACTCTCCTATTTGAATACAGATACAATTTTGCACTTAAAAAATTATAAAAGCTGCACAGGTTGCTTGTTTCAGAAAGAACAAAATTAATTAACTATTATATTAATATTATTTTATTTATTGATTTATTTTATACTTTTTATTTATTTATTTTCATTTACATCAGGTATGTTAGTAAAATTCACGAAAGCAAGCAGTAACAACGACAGACATACACTTAATTCCGCCACCTTCTGGCGATACCTGGCGACAGTACATGCACTGCGGACAGGTGCACCATCAGTTGGCCTTCAGTCTTACTGGCAACAATGCCTAGAAGACTGCTGCCGCTTACCCCCCTCCGTGCGTTTTTGCTGTGCCCTACAGGGTCTGTAATTGTACTCTAGCTTTAAGCCCATTGTAAGATCTCACCACATTGTGGAATGCAAATAAAGATATGAATATGAACATTATGCTGTAGGTTCCAGTTGTCATTTCTAGATCTTGGATAGTTTGAATGAGTAGTCAGAACCTTGAAAGTCTGACAACCAACTTTACCACGGGAAATCATGCTTCCCAGCCTGTGAATTGTGGAGTTCAGGCAGGCAGTCGCTCTATGTAGAACACTAGTATTCAGCTGAGTCTGATTTGACTGGGAGCTGTCCTCAACATAGTTGGGAAAAAGCTATGTATACAGATGCAGACCTAGTTTAAAATTTAAACTTTAAATAACAGACCAGAAGAATATACTGCCAAACAGCCCTGCATATTCTAACCTTTTTATTCCTTATTGTTAGTTGTGTTAAGATTCACTATTAGGAGTTATTGTATTTGGATAAGTTGCTTAAATACATGTTGTTAAAACACAAACTGTGTATTGGCGACTAACTTGATACCATAATATTAAATGCCTTTGAATATGTGAGTTACATAGTTCCAAAAAACATTCTCAATCTACCACTTATTTATTTTTAACTCTAGATTTTGAGCTTTTAGTAGATTCAATTTCAAAAACAAGTTGTGACTGAGAACTCAAATATATACCAAATGTATCTAGGTATTTCTCTAGATTCTGATCAAATTAAAATTACCAGCCATACCAAAATTACAAAGTATTGTGGCCAATTAAATAATTATACTCTAATTACCACAACTCATTAACTCAATTACCTACTTAATTAAATTATGATAAGGATGGATGAAAGGCGACTAACTAATGTATTTACAAGGCAGATATAAGTGGGAACGCCGGGAGGGGACGCCCTAGAAGGACATACGTATACCTTACTGGTAAGGTTCTTCAGAAAGGTCAGATGCATAGTACTCGCAATCGGCGTGTGTGTATGACAACATGTATGAATGTAAACGAAGCAAAAGAAGTATATAAGAATTGTAGCATATGGCACTCTGGTTTCTGCCTTCCCCCATGGGAAAAAGGCGGAGTTTATGTATTTATGTATACATGTATGTTAATTAAATTATTATTTGGTTGTTTGCCTGTGTATAGGACTGAAACATTAATGGTGAAATGTGGGTGTATAGTTACCAGGTACACCTCTGCCTAGCTCTTCGGGGATTACAGGTGTGATGTTATGTCCCTGTGTTAGTGTATAATATTTCTTTCCTGTTTAATAAATAGTTGTCAAGTAAAGAAGCTACTTTTTTGGTCTAGCTCAGTGGTTCTTAACTGCAAACAGCACCGTCCCTAAAATGGTCACAAAGTGGACTACGAAGCCATCCTAAATATAAATTGACTATGATAATTGAGTAAGTAGGGCTTCTTGGCATTTCTGTAAATGAAAAGAAGCACCCAAATTGGTCTGATGCCAGTGTCGGCTTGCGTTTGGATTTTAGTTGCATTAAAACAAAAGACATTCAATATTTATTATAAATGGGACAATACTAAAACAATTTCCATCCGATATCTCTTATTATAAAATGTGGTCTTAAAAAAGTACCGGTTTTAGTACTATGTTTAAACCATGATCTTGAATAAACGTTATTACAAAAAGTTTATCGCTAGTCCTAGAACTATCTATGGTACCAAAGTTAGACCATTGTGACCCCTAGTTTAACTATGGTACTAAATTGTTAAACGTCAAATTCTTTATTAACTTAAGTACTGTAACAAACCTAGACCTTTTTGTCCTGGTTTAAACCTGGTACTTACGGAAGTTCTTTAATAAGACGAGTTTAATTTAGTATGCTCTGCTGCCACTCCAATATTGCTTGCTATATTATTCTAGATGGCGTTACCACAGAATAAATATTAATACAGTAGGACGACGCCTTTGATCTCTGAAAAAATGCCGACAACTTCTACACGCGTTAGACTTGAATAATACCTCCCGCACAACGAACATCGTTTTGTTCGCCCCTCACACGGACGGCTAGACTAGACTTCTTCGGCTTCGTCGGACGACTGTATGTTTTTAGACTGTGGCGTTACTGAGATATGGGTTCACAGTTTTTATATTCAATGACATTCCTTCGCATGTGCTCCCTGAAGTATCTATCATAAATCTCTTTGCTCTTAACTAATAATTACTAACAAGGGAATAACTGCATGCCTTATCATAATGGTAAGCCAGTTAGGAAGCTGAGTTTTGTCTGTTACCTACTTGAGAAACGATTGATTGACCATTTAAACTTTAATTGTCTATTTCATCCCTCTCAAGTTTTATTAAAATTAAAATACCTACATTTAAATTGGTTCATACGGTGTGAAAAAGTGACGGACAGAGAGAGTCAGTTTTGCAAACTATACTAGCAAACCTAACAGAGGGCGTCCTGCTTCCAATGCCACTTTCATCCCTTTCAAGTTTTATTCAAACTAAAATACCTTCAATAAAATTGGTTCATATGGTGTGAAAAAGTTGACAGACAGACAAAGCCACTTTTGCATTTATATTAGGTACTATACTAGCGAACCCGACAGAGGATGTACTGCTTGCAATGCCACTTTCATCCCTTTCAAGTTTTATTCAAACTAAAATACCTTCAATCAAATTGGTTCATATGGTGTGAAAAAGTTGACAGACAGACAAAGCCACTTTTGCATTTATATTAGGTACTATACTAGCGAACCCGATAGAGGATGTAGTGCTTGCAATGCTACCTACTGCACCTAATTTTATTGTGATTCTAAACCTTTTAGGAACCCACTCAGGCACATACAAAATTTGTATCTAAGTCTAGCCGTTTAGATGGAGTTGGATGACAAAAAAAAAAGATTTAAGATACCGGGAATCCACGTCAAAGTGCGTATTTTGCGTATGGGCTATAATCTACCACGCGGGCCCAGTGCGAATTGGTAGATGTCACATGTCTTCGATTTTTTTTGGTTCTAGGACATGCCGGTTTCCTTACGATATTTTCCTTCACCGTTTTCGAGAGCAGTGGTGATGAAATAAATTACACAAAGTAATGCGCCTGCCTGGTTCGAACCCACGACTTACTGTTCGTAAGTCAGGGCCGCAACCACTGGGCCACCGCTGCTCTTCGATTTTTTGGATGACAACCAAACATAGTACCTACAAAAGAATTATCTACTACTATATTTTAAAGAAGTAAAGTTTATGAGATTGTTGGAGGTAATTCTGGATCTAGTAAACTAATTTAGTTTTTTTTTTACCATAGAAAGCTATTTCATTACTTATTCATGAGTGTCACAGGCTATACGAGTATTTTATTAAAGGAAGGGGAAATGCACGCCCACGAAGTCTCGAGCGAGTTCCATAAATATAAAGATATAGATGTAAGGCATTCCAGGGCTGTTTATTTATAAATATTGCAATCAAACAATGCATAATTGTGCAAGGGAGGATGACTCACTAGGCCAATGACGTTACTGGTAACTAAGTATCTACAATGTATTGCTGATCGAAGGCCACCAGTTTCGGCTTATTTTCGCAATTTAAAGTTTAAATTCCTCTGATCAAAAAGCTCCTCCAATCTAACAGACAGACGTTTTGTTGGGAAGTATGTATCCTCGCCCACAAACCCCGCCTCTTCCCAACAAAAACACTAGGAAGTGGCGAAGGGCGGGCTTTTTGGGTGACTGTCTAACGTAATGTTGACGTTCAAAAAGTGCTGAACAAAAATGAGATTTATTTCTTCGGTTAAGCTGAGGAAGGAGGCTCATAGAATACTTAAATTAATTTTAATTTTGATCTTAAAACTAAGTAAATATACCTAAAAGACAATTGTGTGTGTCTCGCCCTTTAAAATAATAATAATAATATTTTATAGAAATCAAGTAAGTAGGTACTATGCGTTTCAAATAAGAATAGGAACGTCAATGACCTCTATCTGTCAAATATCGCTTGAAAAGTACGGCCTGCAACAAAAAACAAAAAAAAAGTTTTTGTTTTAACGAGTCGAAGTTATTCAAAATTAAAAAAACGTCTGAAACTAATTAGTCTTGTGGAGTGCTTACGTTTTATTTATTAATTCTGTTTGATACACGGTTGTTTGTTGTTGTTTTGTTGATATTTGTTTTTGTTTTGATCTCCCTGACGGCTCGAAAATGTGTGAACGAGGCGCTGTTTTGCATGGGATGGCTCGAGAGATTATCTCCAATGTAAACAAATGCTTTGAGAGTACAATTTAGAAAATTATTCGTTCGTAATTCGTAAATAAATTATACAGTTTAGAACAAAACCTTGTTTTGCTGATCTTACCCAATTTATTCGAATTGACAGCTTTGACGTCACAACATGGCGCAAAGTCATTCCTATTCTCATTTGAAATCTTAGTAACAATAGAGAGTTTTATGCCCAGTTTAGTAACAATGTCAGACAACTAAAGTGTCTGACGCTGGTATTCAATTGGATTTGAGGTTGAGGTTTTCGGATTTGCGAAAAATCTTACTTTCCCGCGACCCCCGGCGTAGGTATGAGAAGTAGGTATATGAGGAGTTTCAGTCAGTTCCAGAGTGGAGGTCAGCCATGTGGAGTATCGACCACATAATCCCTGGAACTAGTCGGATTTGAATTTAAAATTATGTTGATTAATAAATATTGAAAACGCCTAATTCTTGAGGAAAGTTAGGAACGACTAGGGAATGCAATCTCGTCTCGCCGAGATCCCGATCTCGCGAGATCTCGGCCATATTTTACGAGATTGTATCTCGTCAAATTTCGTACGAGATCTCGCAAGATAACGAGATCGACAAATGCAGCGTGACGATGTGTATTTCATAGCGCGGCTGCGCGCGAACTGAATCTTGGCCGGCCGTGCGGCCGCGCCTGGCGCATCTGACAGACGACTTCTGATTTTGCATGCCAAATACCCTGCAAAATCAGAAGTCGTCTGTCAGATGATACTCTCGACATGATGTGATTTTTGAGAAGCCATTTTCAGTCAAACTAACTTGCCTTTCCGTACCTTGATAACTTCATCTGACTTCTACTTTAAACTTCTTTTATTTGATTAATACGATCTCACAACATTTATTTAAGAACTTGTGAAGTTAAGTTTTTGTTTTGTTGTATTTATTTACCAGAAGTAATGTTCCTATTACTCTTAATTATTGAAACTAAAGTAAAAATTTACAAAAGACTACTCGTAAATATAGATAATTATTGTTATGTCACCAATATTGTAAGAATTTGAACTGATTAGCTACAGTAGGTATAATAATTATAGACATACACAAATGTTATTAGAGTTAGAGACAAATTAAAAGTACTCTGTTGATTTTTAAAATAAAACTTACATTATTTTTATAACTAAGCAACGCAGTTTCTATTTAATTACATATCATGTCAATTACTAGTTCTTAAAACAAGCATTTGCATATGTTTTAATTGCGATTCTCCCAATCTCGCGAGATCCCGTAATTTGCGAGATCTCGCGAGACTGGGTTTTGAGTCTCGCGAGATCTCGCTAGGCGGAAATCTCGTACGAGATTGCATTCCCTAGGAACGACTGAAACCGCTGGGTAGGTACAGCACAATGCACATCCAGTTATTTATTTAATTATGTAAAGTGTCCTTACTGTACAGCATAATTATATCGTTATCGCTGTGGTTCACTTATCAATAGTTGTAATAAACAATGTTGATTAAACTTACATTAATTGTGCACCAGCCCTATGCACAATGCATGTTGTTTCTGTTCGATTACTAGTGAATATTAAGTTCACAATAACTCATCTACTAAGTTCCCAGAAAATACATCGAACCGTTCGTTGGTCCAGCGATCGCAAGCGCTACTGCTGAGCACAAGGTCTTGGGTGCGACCCCCGGGTCGGGCAAAGTGTTATTGAGTTCTTCAATCTGCAATTTCTCAGTAGCAGCCCGGAGTCTGGATTTGTGCCCGATTGATGGCAATAGGCTCGCCCTCTTTTACATGGGATGATCAACATAACTGGCGAAATGTGGGTACTACCAGATACACTTTTGCCTAACCCTGCGGGGATTACAGGCGTGATGTTACATCTAACAGCCGCGTCTTTGGATAGCCAATTACAAGTTTCCGCTTATAAACATTATGCACAGACGCCAGCACATCAAGTTACCCCAATGTGTCAAATTTTCCCAATTGAATATTCAATGAACCTTATTTTGTTTGACATAAAGTTGAAAAACGTTCAAAGAAATTTAAATAGATTGAAATGTAGAAGATTTTTATTAGAGGCCTAAGTTAGTTCTTAGAACATCGGCTATGTGGTAGTGAAAGTCCAAAACCAGTCAAAACCAGTTTCGGAGATTAGCTCAAACAGACACCGAAAATGGTTCTTGTTCTTTGTTATAACAAGAACCATACATTATCTACATTTATTTAGTAAAGGTTTCGTAAAACGCCATCAACTTGCATAGCGATTTACGAAATATGACAACTCTTATGGACTTTTCTAGTGTAAGTACCTAAATTCCAAAAAAAAAAAACACTCAAAGCCTTTCCTTCTCCTTGGTTCGATCTCCGGGGCGGGCAGTGTTGAGTTGAGTTTTTCCTACTGGAATTTCTCAGTACCAGCCCAGAGTCTAGATTCGTGCCCGATTGATAGCAAAAGGCTCGCTCCTCCTGAAGTAACTTGTAAGAAAGTTTAATTGGCATAATATCAAGTATGCTTACTTTATGATTTGCTTCGTAACAAAACAGAGCTTTTGCGCCTAATATTAAAAATCATTACAAAACTCGGTTTGCATCTTGCTAATGAGTAATGACACGTGGCCAACAGCTGCCTTGCCTTGTCTATCGAGATTAATAATGCCTGCGGAACAAAGTTCATAATTTGTCCTATTTTCATTTGTAGCTTATTCAATTAAGTAATAATATTAAATCATACCCGCCATATTTATTCTTTATATAAAATTTATGTGGCTATTGAAAAGTTAGAACTTAATCAGAAATAGGAGAATATTACCTAGTATGTATAGCATAACTAAGTTCTGTAGTGTAATGTGAAAGTAGGTAAGTATTTGAAATCTTCATCCACGTTGAACATGGTTACAGTTTCACTATATTTCATCAGGCACTCTCTACAGTCATAACAGTGCCTGAAGAAAGATAGTTTAGTTACTGAGTTCCGTACGCCCAAATGGAAAAGAGAACCATTTTTTACGGAACTTTGTGTTAATTCTGGGTTAAACGTCATTCGAATCCGTTCAGCTGTTTCAATGTAAGAGTCAGACACAACATTTACCGACAAACGTTCGCATTAGGTGTATTAGTGTAAGTTTAGCTTTTTGTGCTTCGTAGAGCGTAATTTTTCATCATCATAAATTATCTGTTAGTCTGTATTTCAATATCGGCATTATAATGATATTTAAGTTCAGAAATAAATAAATTAATTGGGTAGGTGATGTAGTACAGTCGACCACGAGGTCGAAGCAATTACGAAATTGCTTTGCCTCCCTAAGGTTGAATGCCACTTCACGTCAAGATATAAAATTTGAATTATGCTATAAGGTCAATGTGATAGTTAGATAGTTTCAACCTTATTGGAATTCAATTTTCTTGGAGTTATTTTTGTCAAAATTGGTAATAATGGAAGAGTAATAGTTTTTGTATCACGTTAAGGTGGATTGATGGAAAATGCCAAAGGCATTAAGTCCACCTTTGTAGTTTTTTTTTTTTAATAAATGTCACGAAAAGACGGGTTTTTGGAGGTTACAGAAGCGCCATAAAGGTGCTCCGATTGCAGTCTTACCCAAATAAATCGACCTAGATAAATTTGCTGATTCTGAATACTTGTGTATATATGTAGCTCAACATGCCAATTGGTGGTTAAGTAATTTTACCTTTGCAGTGAATAACATTTTAATACAGTCATACATACATAAACTCAGGCTTTTTCCCATGGAGGAAGGGACAAACTACAGAACATCATCTGCTACGATTCTTACTTACTTACATAATTTGCGTCGTTTACGTTCACACAATATGTTAGTAGTCGAACATGCACGCCAATAAAAAATACGAGATACTACCACCTCCCATGGAACTTGAAATTATTATATTCAGACACGATACTATAATTATAACCTTTAACATAGTTACGAGTTTATTTGTATTCAACTAATCAATATCATCCCCAGAGCATGGCGCCGGGCGTCTTCGGTGAAATGGTTTTGTTTTGGCATAAAGCCAAGTAGGTCCTACTTGGCAATGGATCTAAAAATAACACTTTGACAGTAAATAAGTTATGCCCGCCTGTCACACTAACTAACTGACTAACTGTCCCACTTCAGGGCAAAGACCTCATTGTATCTGTGGAAGGCACGAGCTTTGCCAGACTAGGTTTGCTCAAAGCAGGTTGTCGAAATCAACTATATTTTGTAACCGACTTACAAAAAAAACTTTTGTCATAAAAATAAAACCGTCTTCAGCAAAAAAACACTAGCAGCTGTTGTAAAATAACGTAAGTTTTGGAAGTCTGCGGCCTTGTTTCATTATTGACTACCGACTTCGAAAACTAGAGATTACCTAACATCTGTTTTTTTTTAAGTCCAGGTCCCTTCTTATGATATTTTTCTTCACCTTTGTAAGTAATGTCCGTGATAGACTTAAAAAGAACTCACTGGTGATTATTAAATCAAATTGCTACTTGCTCGAATTTGAACATAGCGCTTCATGACGTCTTACAAATTGATTTTAAAAGAAGATACAGCCGGCAAATAATAAGTGTAGTTTTTACCTGAGGAGTGTTTATACTGGCCTCATAGTAAAAGTTGTTGCCTATATGTAACGTGCTCAGTTTACATTACCGCAGAACGGAATGACACTGAATTTCGGCAACAAAATTGCACCAGGTAATAATTAACTGTTTAAAACATACCAGAATCGTGCCAAAAGATAAGATCTTTAAATCTTAAATCTTTCGAAGAATTCTCAGCCATCCTCGAGGATTCGACAGCTACAAGTTTGAGCATAAAATCTACATTACAAATTGACAAAGTTCATTATGTGCAATTTCATTGCCAAAATTCACTTCATTCCGTTTTGCGGCAACAAAAATAAACCTTATGTCACCTTGTATAATATACTAGCTGCTGCCCGCGACGTCGTCTGCGTGAAGGTTCTACAGCACCAAATATACCTACCTAAGATTCCAGTGTCGCTATAGCATTATAGGTTAACAACTTTTAAAATAGCATTAAAATATAAGTTACATGAAGAGAGTTTTTTTGTATTTTTTTTTTTTTTTCAATTTTTTAGTTTCTTTGTATGTAAAGAAAGTCTTTCAAAACTTGAAAGAATCATTGAAATCGGTTAATAATTGCAAAAGAAGTTCTTTCTAAACCTTTTAAAATAGACAGGCGTAATGTTATGGGAAATACATAAACCATGCACAGACATGTGACTGTAGCTATTGCGAGTAATTTGTTGTTATGCGTTGAAGAGTTCCATCGCCTGTCTTCTTCATCAGTTTTTCTACACGAAATGATACTTGCTAAATGTAAATGCTTGATTTGTCACCAAAATAAAATGTAAAAATTGGTACATGTTTTCCTATATTATTTGAGGAGTTCCCTCAATTCCTCGAAGATCCCTCATCAGATCTGAGGTTCAATACTAATGGGACCAACTTGGTAGTACCCTATCAAATAAAAAAACGATTTTTGAAAATCGGTCCATAAATGGCGGAGTAATCGCGTAACAAACACACAAAAAAAAAACACCGTCCAATTGAGAACCTCCTCTTTTTTTTTAAGTCGGTTAAAAATACGTTCGAAGGTATATACCTTATAACACTTCCCTATAAACTACGTTGATAATTATACTGCCAGGAGCCAAAATGTAAAGATAGTCAGGACTGGTGGCGCGGGAGCAAGCGACGTACAGGTGCCCGTGTGAGAAGCAACTCGTCCTGAGATCTACACCCGCTGCTCTGAGTATCGGCTCCTGCGATTTATTGATTGTCATCACTAAGCAAACACTCACGGGGAACTGTACGCGCTCGAACTGGATCGGGAAGCTATGAAGTAGAAGGGGAATGCGTTGTATAAATACTGCCTTGCCGACGCCACAACCCGTAATAATTTCCACCTCAATGGTGTCTGTGGAGAGAGATGACTTTAAGGCACCACCCGTTACACAACTTTGGAGGAGATTTGTTCCTAAAAAGCATAGTCGGGACGCCGACCTTCATTCAGCTTGATGGTATGCGCTGGAAGTCAACTTGCTGACAGGAAGTTCAAAAATTCCACGGGATAATGTGTGGCGTCATCTTGCTCGACGACAGTGCTTATCGACGTATAGACCACTTCATTCCCCTCAATGTCCGAGAGAATGCATTCGTTAATTGCTGCAGCATGATCATTTTTGGGCGCCAAAATGGCCCTCTCACACGAATTCTGCTGGTGCGCTATACGACTGATGTCCACGTACACACAGCAAATGAGTTCTTCGAAGCTGGATACCACTCTACCGAGAGACTCTGAAAGCACCGCCTGTCCACTTCTCTCTTCTGGTAAAGTGCCTTTGCCAAGACTTAGAAGGACATCGGAGAATTCTTGAGCGCGTGCAATGCCGCCGAGCCGAGCTCTTATATTAATGGTCAAGCGCAGCGTACGAACTTGTGACCACAACGAAGATCGTTTCACCGAAGCATTCATCTCGTCTGCCCTCGATCCCCGCGTCAACTCGGGAAGCGTTTGCCTGAAATCGCCACTGAGCAGAACTGTGACACTACCCATCAAATGTTCGTTCCTGCAGATGCCCTGCAGGGTTCTGTCCACGGCCTCAACTGCCTTCCTTTTGAAAATCGTACACTGATACGATCCCATATGATACGATCCGAACTCTGCTCAAGATTTTGAGGGTTTTGTTGGAACTTCAATTTGTCAAAACGAATTTTACGATACAACTTTTATGAAAAAAATGCACAATGCCATCTATGAATTTTAAGAATAACTAACGACTAACCTCATCAACACGATCAAAATTTAAATTAATTTTCAGAAAGTGTTTATGTGTTACTTGATTTGATTTTTATACATTCTCATAGATGGCGCTGATTCCAAATTGTCTTTATGCTACTAACATTCATTAAACTTTGTTTCTCTGCCCAAGTTACTTAAATGGCGTAGTTTTTATAGTGTAAAGCTAGATAATAGCATAGCTTACTTAAAACCAACATTTAAATATGCGTCCTTTGATTACACGCTACCACAGAATGAGTTAGAAGAATAAAGATTCACTGCTCCTCCCCCGTAGGTGATAGCGTGATAATATATAGCCTATGTGTTGACCCGACCTCTTAGTAATATTCATGCAAAATTTGAAGTAAATCCATGCAGTACTTTTTGAGGTCACCCCGGACATACATACAGACAAACAGACAAACAGACAAAAATTCTAAAAAGTCACTTTTTGTCACAAGTTACGTTTATCTAACAAAACCCACTTATTTTTTCTTGAAAATTCTCAATGTACAGTTTTTCTGTCGTTACTGTTTTATTATATGTATAGATTATATGTATAGATGACGTGTATTGCTGTTTTCCTTGAATTTGCATGCGTAAAAAGTTTAACACTCTAGACTTGGCTACTCAGAAAGTCAGCATATAAAGCATTTATTTTAAATACTTACTCGTTACACTCAAGAGATATCTATAGACTAGTCGAATTTGACACGAAATACTTATAAACCAGCAACAATCTTCCTTCGAGGATGATGATAATATTTATTTCTGAAAATAGGTACTTAGAAACACTTTACAAGTCATTATTTAACTAGAAGGTGAGGTCGGTTTTCCACTATCTGACTACTCTGAGAAGAAACTCCGAAAGAAACTCAAGAGGTCACAGTCTCTTTTAAAAGTCAGACATTATCTTTGTCAGACTATTTCGAAGAACACAAATGGGGATCATTAAAGGGGGATTATTGGTAGTCTATAAAGACATTCAGTATTTACGATCTAAGACGGGATATCACTAACAAAAATTTTCATCCGTTTCTTGTGTCTTAGTGGTGGCTTTACTGCCAATTACTGCGACAGCCACAGTTTTTTAATGACATTTCTTCGCATGGTCTCTCTACATATCTCAAATCTCTTTGGCTAATATTTATCTGAAGAACAATACCTACTTATCTCTCGTGTTGACTTACTAATTGTTTGCTTCTTAAAACAGAAGCACGAGACAAAAGATCTGACTTCTCATAATGCAGGACATCATTAGTAATTAACAAGAAGTTTCGTTTATCACCGAGCTGACTCATTATCTAAGTGTTCGTGGTTCTTCGAATTTTGCCATCCGTCACTGTAAACTTAAGTGCATATTTAATTTGATTCTTGATGGTGTACTTAAGTTTAGATAAGTTTAGAAATGTTAAATAAATAGTATAACAGCGTGAAATTGTAATGTTTTTTTAATCGTAATTGAACTAAACGCAGAGTTAGTTACAAAGTTAAAATATTTTCGAGTAGGTACGAGCTCGCTTGAAAAGTTGTTGTTTCAAAAAGGGTGCTAGTTCACACCCTTGCACCCCCTCCCGGTGTTCATGAATGTACTAACAATAATAGTTAGGTAGCGGATTTAAATTTTAGTTCCCATAAAGTCTGTAACTTGACCAAACTGTTGAAACGTAACTCTTTATTTGTTTAGGTAATTCATTAAACCCCAAGCGAACGCTCTGTTATTTTCTTTCTATTGTGTCTCTAATTGACACGATTGAAAAGTTAAACCACGGTTAGAACAGAGCCGTGACCCCCGGTGCAGGTGTGAGAAGGCAAACGGGGTGGTTTTTAGTCGGTAAGAGTCTGACAGACCCCTCCGCCCTCCCCATGAGGGGACATCCATGAGGAATTATCACCCCCAAAAAAAAACGGTTATGTACAGAGGCGGCCTTTGCCATATTATATGCATACACTACCAGTCAACCTTTGGGTGATGCAGAGACAAACAGTGGCGGAAGCAACTTTTAAAAGCATTACATAAAACGTAACACCGCACCTGTAATACCCGAAGAGTTAGGCAGAGGGGTACCGTAGTGCCGCCAAATATGTTTAAGTCACATGTTATAGGAGACTAGCTCATTGCCATCCATCGGGCTCACAACCCAGGCTTCGGGTTGATACTGATAAATTGTAGATGGAAAAACTCAATGACGCTTTGTCCGACTCGGGGATCGAATCCTAGTATGAGATACTCCTCATACTCAGCTGTAGAGCTTGCGACCACTATCTACGAAAAAACAACCGACTTCTAAAAAAAAACACTAACAGGTGAAAAATAACTCTAGTTTCTCCAGTCTGTGGCTTTGGTGGTTTTGTTACGTTCATTATTGGCCACCGACTTCCGAAACTAGAGTTATTTTTCACCTGTTAGTGTTTTTTTTTAGAAGTCGGTTGTTTTTTTTGTAAAAAAGTTTTTATTTTGTAATTTTTAGTTTCTTTGTATGTAAAACAGTCTATCAAAACTTGAAAGAATCATTGAAATTGGATAACAATTGCTAAAGAAGTTCTATCTCTAAACATTAATCTGTACATCTCTGACGCCCCCTTTTAAAATAGAATGGCGTAATGTTATGTTGTGGGAATACACAAGCTCAGCATAGACATCTGACTATAGCAATCGCGAATAATTTGCTGTTATGCGTTGAAGAGTTCCGTTGCCTGTCTTCTGCATCAGTTTATCTTCACCAAATGATACTTTCTAAAAGAAAATGCTTGATTTGTTACTAAAAATGTTAAAATCGGTGCGTGTGTGCCTATATTTTTTGAGGAGTTCCCTCAATTCCTCGAAGATCCCTCATCAGATATGAGTTTTGATACAAATGGGACCAATCTGCAACTATACCCTATCAAACAAAAAAATAATTTTGAAAATCGGTCCATAAATGACGGAGTACTGAGGTAACAAACCCTAAAAAAAAAAAAAAAAAAAAAAAAAATACAACCGAATTGAGAACCTCCTCCTTTTTTTGAAGTCGGTTAAAAAGAAAGAAAAACTGACCAACTAATACATTGTTGTAGAACCTTTATGCTATTTACTTGAGATTCTACAAACGAATCAGACAGATATGTTGCTGGGAAGTTTGTTCCGCCACTTCTTCACAGCAAAAACACTAGAAGGTGGTTAAGGGAGGGCGTTCTTATGTAGGTATTGGGAACGTTCTAAAAGTTCTGATTCTCAGTCTAATTTTGAGTTTCAGTTTTCATTTTTTTTATATGTATAATAATATTTTTTTTCTTCCACAGGAGACTTTACCGCTATCGGCAATCATACCTGCGCCAAATTGGATCATGTACTACCCTGATACACTGCTCACCAATTCGCTGATGGATGACGTTGGTGCCAAGCTGAAGCTAAAGAGGCTTGCTGCCTTTCCAGGTAAGTTATGGAAGCTCCTTTATTTTTGACGCGTGACGAGATCGTTACGAAAAGTGTGATCGGGCGAGGCGAACGGAAGTTGAGAGGGAGATACAAGTTAGTGAATGTTTTGCAGTCGTGTGGTAAAAGCACACTTGTTTTTTTGGTATCCTTGTCTTACATTAGGAATCTCTATTATATCGTGTAAACTCACATACGCAAACAAATCAACCCAGAACAATTCTTAAAATAAAAACGAGAGAGGCCTAGTGGCTGAGCGATTGGTTGGTGTGCTGCGTGTCGCGAGGTCGATTCCTGCACGGAACAAATATAAAAACCTTTTGCTTGGCACGATCCAGAATTTGATCTGGGACTTCATAATCCACAGTAAGATAGCTAAAAGCAAACGAGACCGGGAAAGCAATTAAGAAAAAATAAGAAAGGATCAATGTTCATGCGCCACAGAGGACGTGCAATTATTAATAAGGAGTGTAGGGGGTTCCCCCACAATTGATTGCTTTATTGACTTGCATTAATAACGCCAAGCCGGTGACCCGAGATAAGTATCCACTCTGTCTACCAGGGGCTCGAGTCTGCTATTGCAATCGTGACTCAATGACCGGTCATTGATCGAATATTTGACAACTTTGACAGTTTTTGTATGGGAAATGTGTCATAAGTTTGACGTTATACGTCAAAAATCGATCATTGACCGGTCATTGAGACACGATTGTAATAGCAGACTCGACCCCCAGTTTAGTTGGTGAGGTGGCACTTAACCGCATCCACCTGTACCATTCGATTGGTATTTTTCATGTAATAACACGTTGCTGTCTACTGCTACCGTAATAAGGAAGTTTAAAATACCAAAAGCATATAATCTTATAGCTCGATCGTCGATAATGTAGATTTGAATTAATTATAGATTTTTGGAATTGAATACTTAGATAATTTCGGAGATCACAAATCATAGATCATATACCTACTTATAGATTCCCTGGAGATAATACTGTCCAGTCAGTAAAGTTGATAGAAGCATAGAAACACTATTCCGCTGAAAAAAAAGAAAGGAAAATGATTCATTTGGCACGACACAGGCACACAATAATACATTAAGGTAGGTACCTACAAAAGAAAACAACTAAACTAGAAGAAATTAACTAAGCAATAGAAATAAACAAAGAATCCGTCAACGTAGCCCGAAAATTCTAAACTTCTTACTTTTTGCGAAAAAAATAACAAAAATAAGTTGTAAATATAATTTTATATTTAATTTAAGTACTGGAAATTAGATAAGTGGTCTTAAAGAAAATTCTAATGTGGAACTGACTTCAACAAACTAATACCATGAGGTTAGCACATGATTATGGACCCCAATTAGTAATTCGTAATCAAAGTTGCACCGAAATCGATTTTCATTAGAATATTTTAGAATCCATTACAATTTGCATAAGAAATTATAAATTTTGCGGGTCACAGTGCTAACTGCAATGCCTGTCTGTAATAAGACCACCATTCATGCAACATAATGTTTCATTGTTAAACTGATAGCATGCGAATGCACGACATAATTAAACGCGATAGTAAACGCAAAATTATTTTACTACCATTCAACTCAGTTACATGCAGGGGAACCGGAATTCAGGGTCAGACATACTTAGTTGACATGACATACATATTGTCAGATACGCAGACGTGAATGGATGGAGAATTGAGATATGGGTAAAGTAGAGAAATAACTTCTAGTTACCTTTTATGTAGTTTTTATTGAACAGGGTCTAATTCAGCACTGATTCCAGTCCAAAAAATCAATATTCTATTAATAGCCTAAGATGACTCACTTACCAATAGAGGGCTTAGAATTCAGCGGGATTAGTGAAATCCTCCGAAAGTTATTTATGGAGAACAAAACATTACTTACTTTTTGGAAGCTGATTCTGAAAAAAATAATAAGTACTTTTATACTTAAACGAAAAGAAAAATTATTTCAGGTGCTACTAGAATCATTTTGTATTTTAATTATCTAAGATTAATGTTCAAAAGTTTCCCTTATTTATTTTATAATTTGATTTAAAGAAATAACAAAATTTATTTATTCAAATTATTACTTTGACTTTAACTTTGTCATGGTTAAACATTATCAAATGATTATTTAATAGTTTAGAGAACTGCTTCTCACTGTACGTAATTGGCTTATTTAAAATTTGGGGTTCGGCTACTTATTTATTTATTATTATTTATTAAAAAAAATAAACTGTACAAAGGCGGACTTAAAGCCTTATTTATTGGGTTCAGTGGGACAGTAACAGGCTGGAATTATTTGTAGTCGCCTATACACTGACCAATCTTGGCAAGTTAACTTGACTATGAAGATGTACCCGCTTGGCAGTTATTTATTTGCCACGAACCCCCTGATATTTATCCTCAAAAACATATTTATTTCTGTAAATTGGTTTTTACCAAACACTTTCGCACACTTCAAACAAGCAAAAATATGTTTTTAAAACTAGTGAAGTGAAGTCAATGAAACTCATACAAATCTCTTTTAAAGTCCAGACATTATCTTGGTCTGATTAGTGTTATTAGTAGTTATTAGTGTGATAAAATAATACATCAATCATTTTATTTCTCTGTTCACAGGACCGTCGGAAAAAGGCTACTTCCCGTACACAAATCAATCTCGAATAGCGGACTTTGCGGATAAAATGAAATTAATGGAGGCTTTCGTCATATTTGAAGTAAGTTCAGTACGCGTCTTCTCCTTCTTATTTGTGACTAGCCCAGTGTGATAGTTTTTATGCCGCTCATTGCCTCTGACCTGGCTTCAAATGCCGTTGAGGATTATCTCTCTGGCTTCAGGCACAATGTTTTACTTCATTATTTTTGAAGCAAAAACATTTTCACGTTTTTGAAATATGAATTGAAAAAGTACCCGGGCATGCGCCTATGTGGTGCACAACTTCTGCATCCTTCACAGTTTTTGAAGCAAGTGATTATACAATACGCACATAAATTCGGAAAGTTAGAGGTGTTTTGGGTTCGTAATCGAGACATGTGGCAGTCCGCCGGTCACACCACTGGGCTATCATTTTTGTTGAACATGGTACCGTGTTCGACAAAAATACACGTGTCGAACAAAACTCTTAAAAGTCTGCGATTCGGACTCGTACGTACTTGGCCGGCTTTTTTCTTTCTTTACCTATTTATTTAATTCTTCTTTAATATTAAATCTTTAGATATTCTGCCAGTCGTGAAAGGCAAAAAATATCGTTGTTGTGAATCGGGGAGTCCACCCGGATCTGCCAATGATGTTGTACGTTTTCTTATATACTTTTATTATTACTATCACTACTTTGTAAACCCTCAAATGTACATAATGTAAAAAATATGGATTTAATGGATATCTATACTAATATTATAAAGAGGTAAAATTTGTTTGTTTATTTGTTTGTAAGTTTGTATGTAGGGGTAATCTTCGGAACTAATGATCCAATTTTAAATTTCTTGTACTGGCGGAAAGCTACACTATTCCCGGATGACTTAGGCTTCTTTTTATCCCCGTATTCCTACGGGAACGGGAACTACACGGGTGACACTGCGTGATGTCTGCTAGTCTGAAATAAATATTATATTATTCTTATTATTATACATCAGCGTCCTAGTGTTCCCAATGGTCTCATCCGACATTATGCTGAGGCCCTGAGCTGAGGCACTTTAGGAATTATAATCTTTGTCTTTGGCGTATTTTATAGTTTTAAGGTACATTTATTTTGCTGATATAAATGGCAAAAAACGCATTTCTCTTTCTTTTTTTGTAAAATAATGCTGTTCTAACAGGGTATGTCGGGGGAGACCTGGCCCGACCGCCTGAACTACACCATCCGCATGAAGGGAGACTTCCAGACTGAAAGCTACAACTCACAGGACGATACACCTGGACCTCACAGAATGTTTGGTTTGTAAAACACTTAACACTTGACAGTAGTATTTTATTCATATTTATATTTTTTAATTAAAATCCACAATGTATAAAAGATCTTAATATTACGCTTAAAGCTACGCCCAATCATGGACCCTGTAGGGCACAGCAAAAATTTAATGAAATAGAGTAAAACAATAACAATAAACATAAAAATTAATTGTTAAGAAACTTAGTCATTTATTTTATTAATATTCCTATTTAATAACATTATAAATTAATGAGATCAGTATCAGTGTGGTGGGACAGGATTTTAAATTAATCCAGGGTGTCTGTTTGTGTCATTGCAATTCTTTTGTCATTCAAGAATCCATTTAATGTGTAATATAATATGTTGTTTAAGTCTGTTAATAAATATTGTTTCACTGGTTTCACTTTTATGTTGACATTGTCTTAATGTTTACTTCTTTTATTTATTAAGTTTAGTACGGACAACATCCAAAGTTTTCGCTATGCGTTTTGTATTAATATAATGATTGTGGCATTTACAGGTTTCAAATATGGAACGTTCATGCGTATCCAATGGGCAATCGACACCAGCTACATCAAGTTACTGACTGGCAACGAAGTACCTCAGGTAAGTTCATTTTGCGTTCTTTTCTTAAAAAAAAAACCGTTGCTCCACACTAGGAATTTCTCCAGTACTTATTTGAGTTGAGTTTCCAAACATTTTAAACTCACCTGCACTAACAGCCAGGATCAACCTGTAGAGTTGTAGACCTTAGCCTGATGGTTTTTTACAGGTAAAATTAAAAATTAATTTCAATCGTGAAATTTCACCTTACGCGAGTCCAGAATCATATGCAGAACTCGTGGTCACCAAAACCACCAAATTATAATAATAATAAACAGGATAGAAGGAGTCTATAATTCTTCTAGGTACTCAATTTGTATTATATTTTAATAGCAACTCTACTATCAAACACTGTAATTGAGATTGTCTTACAAAAAATCCTTTCCAATCGAACGAAGATTGGATGGATTTTATGTAAGAGGATAAAAAAAAGAAGAAAGTAATGAGATGAAAACTCCGGCAGATTTTAAAAACTCCTATTTCTTTCCAATAGAATGTTTGTCCTGATATAAACGTTAATAATATTTTGAGAATATAATGTTTTCCAAATAAGTATCGTGTTTTGCGAATGTTGTCTTATAAGGATATGTGATATTCAGCACCAGAGCAAATAAAATAAATTAATTTAAAAAATATCTTCCATACTAATCTTGTTTTTAATAAAAACACCGCACAAAACAAAAATAATACAGCCAAATCGGTCGAACCGTTCTCAAGTGGTGATCTAATGCAATTTATTTAGATTTGACTAAAAGTTATCACTAATGTAACAATAAATCGGTTAACAAAGTACCCACATAAAAGTAACATACTATATAGGGTAGGTATTGATTTAGTCACTCGCAGTATTACAAGGGGCGTCACGATCCACGCTTCGGTTTAATCAACATCCGGTACAAATGTCAGAAAAGATAAAAAAAACTCATTCAGTACACATTAACTACCTCCTTTTTCTTTCAAATTCTGTAGGTAACAAAATCTTCTTAAGTTGTCAGGAACCAGAAAGTCTGTCAACTAGTTTAACTAAAGACGTAATTTTGTCATCAACTCAGCGAATTCAATTATTTCTAATCCGTATGATATTTCCAACGCATTTGCGTCACAGTTTAATTTAGGATCGAATTTATATCCCACTGACTTCAGTACGGCAGTTCAATTTCTTAATAATTATACTAAAAGGGTGGATACTGACATGATTTTAGATTTAGTTACACCCAAGGAAGTATATAATATTGTTAATAAAATGAAACCCAAGAAATCGTGTGGTTATGACGATGTTCCGATAGCTATTATTAAAGAAAACATTGACTTGTTGGCGGAACCGTTCAGCAATTTTTATAACAAATGTTTTGATGAAAGTATTTTTCCTGATCAGCTTAAAATTGCTAAAATTACGCCTGTACACAAAAAGGGTTCTAAACAAGACCCTAGTAATTACAGACCTATATCTTAATCGTGTAAACCAGTGTCTGGGTTGTGAAGGACAGTCATACTGGAAGCCGACCCCTTAACATAGAAAAACCTAGGCAGATGATAAATTAATCTCCAGCTCTTTAACTATTCAAGTATTTATTGAAATCCATAATTTACGTACCTACAGGTGGAAGGTTAAACAGTTTTGAATTACAATTATGGACTCGGTCGGGCAGGCAGCAAAATTAAGATGTGTAGGAGACAGGATGAGCGCTTTAATATTATTTTAAAAAAAATTGAAATATTAGTAAAACAATTAATAAATTAAATTATTACCTCGTTAATATACCAATTTGTTGTACTATATATTGTTTAATTATAATATATTTATTATAGTACTATCAGACGCCCCGCGGTATCACCCGCATAGGTCCCGTTCCCGTGGGAATACAGGAATATAAAGTAGCCTATGTGTTAATCCAGGGTATCAGCTAACTCCATACCAAGTTTTATTAAAATCCATTCAATAGTTTTTACGTGAAAGAGTAACAAGCATCCATCCGTCCATCCTCACAAACTTTCGCGTTTATAATATTAGTAAGAAGATTTAAGAGAAGTTTAAATTTTCTTAATAAAAATGAGTAAGAATTTTCTAGTTTTATTAGGTTTTCTGGCTTTTCTGAACTACGAGTAGGTACTAGAAGAACTACTTTTAAACCAGAATTCGTTCAAACTATTTGTCTTGTATATCATGAACTTTACAGAAATAACACGTATACTTTATAATATGTATACTTTTATTCAAACAAATGTAAAAGCACGTATACAGGGGGTCAAGTCTGCTATTGCAATCGAGTCTTAATGACCGGTCATGATCGATTTTTGACGTATAACGTCAAACTTATGACACATTTCCCGTACAAAAACTGTCAAAGTTGTCAAATATTCGATCAATGACCGGTCATTGAGACACGATTGCAATAGCAGACTCGAGCCCCTGGGTGAAGGGGACATCGTCGCACATACTAATACCACGAGTTCCGTAGCATTGAAAATTGGCGTCCGGCTCTTCCTACTTCTACTACTACTGCTAGCCTGCATCATCCCACTGCTGGGCAGAGGCCTCTCTCCATGACTTCCAGTTTTTTCGATCCAGGGCTAAAGTGGGCCACTGGTCTGATCGTGTGTTTAATTTCTGTGTTTTAATGAGTCCTTGTCGCTCGATAAATAAATGATTTATTATTATTTTAATATGTCCGAGTCGTCCCGCCATCTTCTTCGGGCTCTGCCGCAACGCCTTCTAGCTGTTTCAGGGCTCCACGTGGTGGTTATTTCGGCCTACAGCCGTGGCCAGCCCAGTCCCATTTAAGTTTGGCGGCTTTTCGAGCAACTTCAGTGATCTGTGTAAATGTTAGAACTGTATAGAATCACGAAAAAAATTATCATTCTTGTCTAAGCATATGCGATTTTTGTTTAAAAGTAAATTAGTAGGGTGACTGGGGGTAAGATCAAAAACGGGGAAAGATAAAAAAAATACAATAACGCCGAATACCAAGGAATTCTTTTAATTCTGGCAATACAGTTGTAGGGACCATTTTGTCTTTCCCCGCTCTGCAGTCTGCGTCAGTCGCTAAGTAAGAACTTACTCGTGTTTTTTGACATTTTTCCGAACGGACCCATTTTCCGCGTAAAATTGAGTTTTTCAATCTTACCCCGCATGCTGTATCTCCTTACACAGGTAAGTCACAAACATTTTGTTTTGATATTCGTAATTAGATTTGAAATGTTATATGCTCTATAATGTGGTGATTAGTATATTTCACGTATTTTAGGATTTATGGTGCCTTTCAAACTTTCCCCGGCAAAATTTAACGGGGTAAGATGATAATATAAAACTTTCCGTCTTACCCCGTTTACGAAACTCATACAAAAGGTCAGGGGTTCTCAATCTGAAATATACGGTAGTATCTCCCCTTACACAACATCGTATCATAAACTTTTACCATGGAATCAGTACATCCTTCTAGACTCCCTAGTGTTAAAACACTTGGCGGTTTAAAAAAAAAGTCAGATGTTCTATACGTAAGTGTAATACCTACACGATCAAAATGTATTATACAACTGCTTTTTAGGCATATGAAATTTCATGTTGCATACATTCATAACTTTTTATTTATGTTTTAGGATCAACATGCCTCGTAACTCCATAAGGAAATCGTTACGGGCGATTTGTTATACTCCTGAGGACTAAGAAATTGCAATATAGAGAGTGAATATAGATTCGTTCATCGTGGGAGAATATTTTAGCTATTTGCAGGCTACTCTAAAGACATTAATCGGGTCTTGAACAAAGGCCAGAACTCATCTGGAACAACTACTACCTCCTTTGAAAAATAATTTTTCAAATGCCTGTTTTATTGTATTCTGCTCTCGTAGTTTATTTTATAAAAAATATTACAATGTACGGTACTAAATGAAAACGTGTGTTTTATTTATTGACCCGACTAAGACTTCACAATCATAAGCATGTTTTTTTTAAAATATCTTATAACATGTTGAGAACCCCTGACTGCTAGCCGTTTCAACGGGGTAAGATCGATATATTTTATTTGATGAATTATTTTTTCTTGCATTTATAATGCGATTTTTGAATGTAACTGATTTTCAAGCTATTAAGGTTATTGTAGCAGAAGGTTTCTTGATCACCACACATTCATTATGACCATAAATACGATTTTAGTAACTATATCAATCTTACCCCTTCGGCGTTTCATCTTTCCCCAACATATTGTTTTTCTTAAGACCACTTTTATTAACGTTTTTTGCATAAAATATTGGTTCAAAAACATTTCTGTCAGCATTATAGTAACAAGTTGACTATACTTTTTTACCCAAAACATCAATTTATGCATTTGATTTGAATCCCTTTGTTTCACAACCGTTTCAAATCAACACTATTTATCTCATCTAAAATCCATTCCGACTTACCCCCACTCACCTTAATTTCTTTCGTTGAAAATCTAATGGGCAACGACAGAAATCACGCTTTTATACAGTTTAAGTAAAATGAACTTGGAAATAGAAGAAAGCCGACGAAAAGTTTCAACGCCGGATGATGTAGAGAACTCATGGTTTTCGGATGTGGTGCGATGTCCCTTCCACCCTGTATTGTATGTCTATTTGTTTGGGCTAATCTCCGAAACGGCTGCACCAATTATGGCGGGATAGCGATATAGACAGGTAGCTGATGTGATAAGTAGTAACTCAAGCTAATTTATTTTTGGATAAATAATTTGTATCCGTGCAAAAGAAAGACATGAAACTCCACGCAGACGAATTGGCGGCAAATCTTGCTCTTAAATGTATGTGGAATGGTTAACAGACATGAAAGTCTCAATCGATAGTTAAAGCCTAACTACTCAAGAATTTGTTTAGTACTTCGTTGCTACGGACTACATTAGCCTAAAGTACATAACTCAGTACCTACACATCGAATGATTTATATAACTTTCGTTTTAATCAATAACTACCTACTGACTGCTGCTGAGCGAATTCCATAACAATACCAACTGTTTAGCAATTGAAATACTATTATTGTTATGCAGACTTCATACGAATGTCGCATGAGTGTTAGTAATAGTGAATTAAGTTACTTATACGTAAAAGTACCTACTATCCTACCTAAACATTTCATGTAAAATGTTGCCAAGACGACCACATAAGGTTCGCTCTGTGAAAAAGATATCAGATCCCATGTAGAGCCAAGCTTCTGAATCTACACGGCCTAACCTACCGACCATAGCTTCACAAATTCTACATATCAGTAAAAATGTATGGCTTCGCCGTTTCGCTACCGTCATGGAGGTGATACGAATACCTATTTAGTTTCTGAAGTACCTAAGTAACGAAACAGCCAAGCTATACATTTTACTAATATAAAAATCAAGCCAAGCGAGCCAGGCTTCTGAACTTACAGGTGAAAAATCTGTCAAAACACAATTTTTCGGCCAAACCGAGCTCCGAGAGTTAAAAATCTAACAGTATCTCTTTGATTACTATTGCAAAAGCATTTCGCTACACTACCTACGTCACAAATGCTCTCATGAACAAAGGCCTGACTATGTTCAATCATGGTAAAAAACAATACCCATTGTATTCTATAGGATACAGTCACAAAGTGAGCCAGAACCGTGACAAATAACCGTGCAATTGTCTAATGTCACCGGTAGATGAATGCTGGATAGTATAATCTGTTTGAACATCCAAATACAACGTGTCGTAAGACATGATAAAAAAAAAAAAAAAAATACCAGCCTGTTACTGTCCCACTGCAGGGCAAAGGCCTCTTCTCATACAGAGAAGGCTCGAGCATTGATCACCACGCTTGCTCAAGGCGGATTGGCGATTTCCAACTTACAGTAACTATAAGTCCAGGTTTCCTCACGATGTTTTCCTTCACCGATGTCAATGATGTCTAAGATAAACTTAGAAAGTACATATGAATTGAAAAAGTCACATTGGTACTTGCCCGGATTTGAACCACAACCTCGTGCATGAGAGGTAGGGCCATCACGACATTTCGTTTCGTTTTCGTTAGACATACTCGTTAAATATAAGGAGGTTGTACATAAATAAAACATACATAAACACAAACATAAACTCACGCCTTTTTCTTATATTCTTATACAAAGCACCATCTGTTACGATACATACGAGTACATACTTCTGAAGAAGCTCACCAATAAGGTCTATGCATGCATGTCCTTCTAGGGCGTCCCCTCCCGGCGGCGTTTACAATTATATTTGCCTTTTAAATACCTTTCGTTAGCCGCCTTTCATTCATCCTCTCAACAAATGACCAAACCATCCAAGCATAGGTACCTACTCTTGTTAATTTTTTAAACTAAATAATCTAACTAAATTACGATACTTGCTCAATACTTAATGCGACTAACCTGGCCTGTTGGTCTTAACGACTGGTCTGTTGGTCTAGTAGTTAGTGACCCTGACTGCTATGCCGGAGGTCGTGGGTTCGATTCCCACCCAGGACAAATGTTTGTGTGATGATGTTTGTGTGATGAGCACGATCATTTGTTCTGTGTCTGGGTGTAATTTATCTATAATATGTATGTATTTAGAAATATATAAGTATGTTTATCAGCTGTCTAGTACCAATAACACAAGCTCTCAAGCTTAACTTGGGACTAAATGGCGTTGTGTGAAAAAGTTGTGGAATATTTAATACCTTTTAGTTTTTTTTATTGACAGACAGCATTTACACCACTTTCAAAGAACAGAATCGCCCCATTAAGTATGCGACTGGCAATGTTGCACGACACTGCCTGGTTTTTTTTTAAGTTACTAGCAATGTGGGTTGCACATTACTATAGTAGTCTTCTTAACCTCCTAAATATGTTTATTATCAGTCTGGAATGGCTTAACGTCAATAGTGCAATGAATATTCCACTACTTTCACACTACGTCATCTAGTCCCAAACTAAGCAGAGCTTAGCTATGAGTACCAGACACAGAACAAAATCTGATCGTGCTTAATAATAATAATACCAGCCTGTTTCTGTCCCACTGTAGGGCAAAGGCCTCTTCTCATACAGAGAGGTTCGAGCTTAGATGACCACGATTGCTCAAGGCGGATTGGCGATTCCAATCTTGTATTTACTGTAAGTCCAGGTTTCCCCACGATGTTTTCCTTCACTGATGTCAATGATGTCTAAGATAAACTTAGAAAGTACAAATGAATTGAAAAAGTCACATTGGTACTTGCCCGGACCTAAACCACAACCTCGTGCATGAGAGGTAGGCGCCCTGTAGGCTATCACGATCATTAATCGATCGAATCGGTCGATCGATCGGTTAATGATCGTGCTTATCACATAAACATTTGTCTTGGGTTGGGAATCCGGGGATGGATTTCTCGAGCTCGCGATCGCCGGCTCAACGCCATAGCCATTGGGCTATAGCCGCGGTATGGTTTGTCACATTCAACCGCAAGTCCCATACAGTTTTTATGAACATTCATTTAGTTTTAAACGGCTTGGTGGAATTCAGCTTGCGCGATGAGAAACTCAAAGTGATTTTGCGTACCTAACTATTTTTTGTCACATTGAGTAATGAATGACATTGACTAAGATTTCGTCACGATGTAATTAGTGAAATCAGAAGTAAATATTTGCCAACAATTTAGTAGGTTCAGGTAAAGATGAATGAAAACAAAGAAAGCAAAAGGATGTTTACGCATTTAAGTTTTAATATAGGTATATGTAGTTGTCTCCCACGAATCAGAAGAAGACAACCTTAATATGAAAGAAATAGAACAATAAAGGAAGAAATGGTTAACTTTTCTTTTATTTATTTCTTTTTCAGAAAAATCCCAACGCTAAAAAGTAAAGCTCACATTTAAAAAGTTAAAAATAACACTTTTCAATCGTTGAGCCATGAAATTTTATGACGCGTCGGGGTATCGCTCACCTAAGGAATCTTCCTAGTAGGCGTACTATACTATTAACCATGTACTTATATTACCCCGACGTGTAAATGCTGCAGGAATGTTCGATTCTTCCGTATCTCTTTACAGGGCCTTAGTTATTTTTTTATTTTAATTATTTATGGACGACAAACAGCAAACAAACAACAAACGTAACATAAAAGTATCAAATAGCAATGTTGCAGTCTCCTACGTTATCTATAGATTAACAATATTAAAAACAAAAGATGCCACTAGAAAAAGAATAACACGCTTAGTTCTAATAGAGCTTTAAAAGCAATAAAACATAAGTATTTAACAAATTAATTTGCTTACTACGAATTCTTGATACAAGGAATAACATTATGTATAATTTAATGTAATTGTAATTCAATTTCAATTCATATTCAATTTCAATTCATATTCAATTACAATTCATATTCAATTACAATTCATATTCAATTACAATTCATATTCAATTACAATTCATATTCAATTACAATTCATATTCAATGACAATTCATATTCAAATACAATTCATATTCAATTACAATTCATATTCAACTACAATTCATATTCAAATACAATTCATATTCAAATACAATTCATATTCAAATACAATTCATATTCAAATACAATTCATATTCAAATACAATTCATATTCAAATACAATTCATATTCAAATACAATTCATATTCAAATACAATTCATATTCAATTACAATTCATATTCAATTATTCGTATTCAAATACAATTACAACTACAAAATAAGTACGTTTTATTACAAAACGATTTAACATCTAACTATTTGCTACAGGCCCTGTCTCTCCAAGAATTCCCCTACTACAACACGCGCAAGAACGAGGCCGCGCAGTTCATCATCTTGCTCTTCGCGGTGCTGTCCTGGTACTCGCTGATGCTTACCTTCGTATTCCTCATGTGCCGTCTGCTTCAAGAGAGAACTTCTGGTATACAGGCAAGTATCACCATCTGCCTAGTTTCCCCAGCAGTGGAAGGTACTGATTGACACAATTTGTTTGAAAACTGCACAGAAAATGACATTTGACGTGTGCAATATTGTACATACGCCAGCACGTCAACCTACCCCAATGTGTCAAATTTCTTTGGTAGGTTTTTAACTTGAAAAAATGTGTTTATATACGACATCACATTAGAAACCTCTAAAATGATCAGTGTTTCTCTGCTATATTATGCATGTATTATACATATAAACCTTCCTCTTAGATCACTCTATCTACTTAAAAAACCCCATCAAAATCCATTGCGTAGTTTTAAAGGTAAAAGGTAAAGGTTCTAAGTATATATAGGAACAGACAGACAGCGGGAGCTACTTTGTTTTATACTATGTAGTGATAGTGATTATAAACTAGTGATTAACTGCAATCCCACCTGATGGTAAGCAGTGATGCATTCATTGATGGTGAAATGAAGGCCCGAATGAATCCTTTGAATTTTTCATGTAGTCGTGACTCGTGGCGAGCTAGGCATGTTTTAGTTTGTCATCCATCTGTATTACATTAGTTTATTATTAACCAAGTAAAACCAAAGTCGTTTATTAAAATTAGTCAGAATTCAATAAGACAGTCCCCCAAAAGCCTGTCCTTCCCCACTTCCTAGTGTTTTTCCTCGGAAAAAGAAGTGGCGGAGCAAACCCAAGTAGCACAGAAGGGCTGAATAGTAGCTGAATCACTGTTCACAATGGAATCTTCAGCTGAATAAACCTGCTGAGTAAGAGCGTTAGAGGCGCATACTCAGCTGATATAACTCTGATTTGGGCACAAATTAATCAGCTGTTAGCTGAATAATGTAGCTGGTTGCACTAAATCAGCGTTATTAGAGCATTATTATAGGTAACAGTCGCCCCAAGAGTTGAATAATGACTGATTATCAGGGTATGTGTTACCTTTTATACACCACAAGGGCTGAATAATAGAGTACTTATTACCTATTTTTCAGCACAAAATACACTCCAGGATATTAGTAACTCTTTTATGGACCGGACAATTCACAAGTGGCAAAACTGTGAATAATTTTCACCCTACTACTTATTATTTTGATATGTTTTGTGTGAACCATTTTGTAAAGTGTTTGTGGGAAATATAGGCAAATTTAATATTATCGGAAAGTAAAACTTTGTTTTCCTCCATGTCCATGAAATTCGAATGGGAAAGAGAGTTTATTGTCAAATACTAATAGACGAAAATTTTCACGCGCTCCCAAAATATCACAGTTTACTTGAAAATTATGGTGTAAAATAGTTTGATGATATTATTATAAAAAAATAAGTCTTTTTATTTTTCCTTTATAATTTGACAATATGCTGTTTACGTGTAAAATGATTACTTTTCTATTCAAATTCTGTTGTTATTTAAGTTAACTAAGCAAAAACAAATTGTTATTATAATAAACTAGCTGCCCCGGCAAACTTCGTTGTGCCTTAGAGTCAATTCATTGCTCTTATTTTTTTTTATATTAGATATACATACGTTGAATAAGACGACAGCAAATAAATCCAAACCAATAATAACTACTACTACTTTTAAATTACAACATGTATATATACCCTAACCTAACTGACCATACCTATCCTATAGCTAACCCAACTATCTAACCTAACTACCTTACTAAAAAATACTAAATTCATAATTTTAATCTGAACTATTGCCTCTATGTTACATACAATAATTTATGCCTATAGTTTTCCCGGTCTACTTTAATTAAAGTCCTAACAGTAAAATAAGTTCTATTTGCAAAGAATTATTAAAGTTCGTATCTGTCATCATTGCTAGCTACGTAAATTGATTTCTGAAATATAAGACTTTTTTATGCTACATAAAACCTCTAAGTTTAGTAACAAAATAAATTTCAGAACGTAGGTGCGTATTATAAATTGACAACCTTACCTTCTTGGGTTTAGCTTAAGACTTGTCAATTTCAAATTGTCACCTGATAATGAACTGGGAAGTTTGACTCCTGTCATGTCATCCAAGATGGCGCTGCGTTTGAAAAATGTTTGAGACAACCGATATTCTTGATATTTATTTTTATAATGTCGAACGGGATAAAAAGTATCCTATGTCCTTCTCGTGGCTCTAAACTACCTCCCTGCCAATTTTCAGCTAAATCTGTTCATCCGTTCTTGAGTTATAAGTGAAGTAACTAACACGACTTTCTTTTATATATATAGATTGTATACATAGGTTAGAATCTAAAAATGGCAGACATGCAATGCGTACCGTATTAACCACAATCAAACGGCATGAGCTGTTTATGTGTCCACTCGTGGTACATGAATCAGTAACGAGCTGTTACGAGTGGTTCTTGTGTTACACAAGTCAGCTACAGATTCATGTAAAGCTTGTTAGTGGGTAACATGTATGCAAATAACTGTAGGTTCACTGCATCATCTGTATTTCTGTTCAGAATCCTCAAATATTCTGTATTAATTTTTCGATGTAGGTATTCCGCCAGTCCTTTTTTTTATATTTCCACATATCACAATATCTTAAACCACGCGATGAGTATACTTACCTACCAAGTGCTGAATAAAGAAGTCTTCAAGATCTTATTTAACGGCACTAGTGTACGGAGGTCGACACCCGAAAGGTTAATTGTCAACGATAGTACAAGTGTTCAGCTCTCACGGAGATTATGGGTAACATGTGAGCTAATATAGAGCAATTTGCTTTAACTTAGCATTATATAATGATCACCCATAGTGATCATGTGGGCTTTATAAGAGCTATTATACGATTGCGTGTAACATGCTGACTAACATTACACAGTGCAGCAAAAGGCATTATATCTTTGTTATTTGAAGCCACAGAATAACTGATTACATTATAGTAGCTCACTTGTTCTTTCTTAAAATGCAAGTGGTCTAAGGGTACACTTGTGGTCTTCAATTCAGAATATAGCTTAGTTAAAGTCCACAAAAATCCTTTAAATTGCTTAAAGCTGCATAATACTGAACTTGTTACCTATATTAACGCTGCAAGCGTTACAGTGTGGTCTCCGTGACGCATAATAACGTTCTTATTCAGGTGAGAGCTCACTTTTGACCTATTGCAGGTCGAGTGTACTGTAATAACACTTCATAAGTGCTAAAATTACCGATGTTACCTCTTGTGACATCTTATAATGCAGTTTTGTGCTACTTGGGAACTCCCTATCCTCTCCATCCTCATATTTCTGTTAATAATATACCTTAAAACATAACAGCTATTAAGATTACTCACTCAAACCTTTAAGTTTAGTATTATTAACTGTATTATTGAATAATTACATTTTTATAAATAAAACAAACCTCGCTCTCCCTTTACAGGAGCTGATAAAAATGGTAGGGGTGTCCCAGAACATGCTAGGGCTGTCCCACTTTTTGAACGTCCTGCCATGCGGTCTGATCTTTGCCATCGGTGGGAGCATACTCCTCAAGGCGACCTCCTATGCTCTGGTGCCCCACTCGGACGGGCTCCTCATCTGTCTGGTGATGCTGCTGCACTTCAACACGGTCGTCTCTCAGGCTTTCCTCTGCAGCTACATTGCAAGGAAGTGTAAGTATTTTCACTTATGTTTCAAGTTTGGATTCGTTATGAAAGAACTGTATACTTCATATAGAATTTATTTGAGTTTAGATATGTTTCTGATAGTAAATAAAAAATAACATTAAACAAAACGCTATTTTCACACAACGCCATCTAGTCCCAAGCTAAGCAGAGCTTGTGGTATGGATCCCAAACAGCTGATAAACATATATACTTCTAAATATTCTTCTTCTATTATTATAGTTAATTACACCCAGACACAACAAATGATTGTGCGTGTAATGCTTTTGTATGTTGGGCTATGTTTTTTGGTGTGCACTTAATAGGCCGAAGAATAAACCTATTATATCTGGCCTATTAGTAGACTTATATTATTAGACTAGCCTGTTGGTCTAGTAGTTAGTGACCCTGACTGCTATGCCGGAGGTCGTGGGTTCGATTCCCGCCCAGGACAAATGTTTGTGTAATGAGCACGATCATTTGTTCTGTGTCTGGGTGTAATTTATCTACAATATGTATGTATTTAGAAATACATATAAGTATGTTTATCAGCTGTTTAGTACACATAACACAAGCTCTCAAGCTTAACTTGGGACTAAATGGCGTTGTGTGAAAAGATGTATAAATATTTGTTTTTAATATTTATCTGTTTATGTACACACGGCTACACATCAAGCTATACAATTACAATTAACGTTGACCTCGCAACGTACAGAAATCCTATACAATACGATCAGCTTATACTCGAAATGTGAAGCTTGATGTGGAGCCTTGCGTACATCATGGTCAAAATCATAACCCTCCTTTTTGCTTCGCCGAAGTCGGGTAATAAACCGGTCCTTAATTTTTTTTTATTATTACTAATAGGCACGCGTTTGACCACTATCTCACATGATGGTAAGCGATGATGTGGTCGACGATGAAGCACGCTTGCCTAGAAGCAACCTGTTCACTCTTGACTTGAAGACCCCTAGGTTGTAGCTATCAGGAAACACCGACTCCGGCAGGGAATTCCACTCTTTGGCTGTTCGCACAATGAATGTGTTTCCATAGCGTTTAGTACGTATGGTTGGGATATCTACCATGTACCGCTGTACGTCTGGTGGTCCTATGATGGAAAGGGCTTGGTGGAATTAAATCGTGCAATTCCGATGCACACTCTCCGAAATATCTCTACTCCTCTCTAACTAATCCTCATTTTTGTTCCCTACAGCACAATACGCAACAACCCTGTCTGCCCTGTCGTATCTTGCGCTCTTCGTTCCCTTTCGAGTGATCTTGGACAACGACTTGAGGTACTCTGCGACTCTTGCTAGCGGCTTGTTACCTACATTGCCTTTGCACTGCTTCTGGAAGGAGGCGGCTGCACTAGAGCTGCACGGTGAGTTTTTATTTAAGCATATTACTATACTACATTTCCAACCGCATCAGACAGAAGTTAAAAAAAGGTTATATTTAATACACACTTTGTAACGAAAGTACAAAAGCATCTTTCAATTACGATAGACGTCGAAATTATTATAATTTATATTTTTACCGCAGATTTCACACTTAGTTGTAACCATTGCAACGATTTATTTTAAGAAATGATGTGGATTTCATCTATAGTACGTTCGCGTTAAGAATGCAGTAAAGTCATCTTTATCCGTCGGCCTAGCCCCGCCCCCTAACCAATCAAATCTTTTCAAATTCATTTTTATAAATTCATTAAACTTAATCTTTTAAAATATAATTTGTTTGAATTTAGCACCACTGTGGAACACACCTTTATCTTAGTTGCACTGCGTTTTTACTGCATTCTTAACGCGAACGAACTATAGTTAAGTATATTATTTTACTTTAGTTAAAAATTACAGTGTCGGTGATAAATACCTCAAAGAAGCAGGGATGAACAATTATACACGGACACATTCTTTGTTTCACTGTTATTCTTCTAAATTTAAAATAAAACAATTTGAATTAAAAACTAACAGGTGAAAAATAACTCCAGTTTTTCCGAAACTGGAGTTATTTTTCACCTGTTAGTTTTTTTTAAAAAAGGCGGTTGTTTTTTTTGTAAAAAAGTCTTTTTATTTAAATTGTTTTATTTTAAATTTAGATTTTTTTTTTTTTAATACTTGAATAGTTAAAGAGCTGGAGATTAATTTATCATCTGCCTAGGGTTTTCTATGTTGGGGTCGGCTTCCAGTCTGACTGTCCTTCACAAGCGAGACACTGGTTAACACGATACCCTTCAGTTAGACTAGTTGACAGACTTTCTGGTTTCTGACACCTTAAAAACTTTTTTACAAAAAAAACAACCGACTTCTTAAGAAAAAACTAACAGGTGAAAAATAACTCCAGTTTCGGAAGTCTGTGGCTTGGGTGGTTTTGTTTTGTTCATTATTGGCCACCGACTTCCGAAACTGGAGTTATTTTTCACCTGTTAGTTTTTTTTTAAGAAGTCGGTTGTTTTTTTTTGTGAAAAAGATCTCTAAACATTAATCTGTACATCTCTGCCGGCCCCTTTTAAAATAGAATGGCGTAATGTTATGTTGTGGAAAAGCAGCAAAAGGTCAGCATAAACATCTGACTATAGCAATCGCGAATAATTTGCCGTTATGCGTTTAAAAGAGTTCCGTTGCCTGTCTTTTTCATCAGTTTTTCTTCACCAAACGATACTTTCTAAATGAAAATGCTTGATTTGTTACTAAAAATGTTGAAATCGGTGCATGTGCGCCTATATTTTTTGAGGAGTTCCCTCAATTCTTCGAAGATCCCTCATCAGGTATGAGTTTTGATACAAATGGGACCAATCTGTTAGTATACCCTATCAAACAAAAAAAGAATTTTGAAAATCGGTCCATAAATAAATAAATAAATATTCCACAACATTTCACACAACGCCATTTAGTCCCAAGTTAAGCTTGAGAGCTTGTGTTATGGGTACTAAACAGCTGATAAACATACTTACATAATTCTAAATACATACATATTATAGATAAATTACACCCAGACACAGAACAAATGATCGTGCTCATCACACAAACATTTGTCCTGGGTGGGAATCGAACCCACGACCTCCAGCATAGCAGTCAGGGTCACTTACTACTAGACCAACAGGCCAGTCAAATAAATAATAAATGACGGAGTACTGAGGTAACAAACCCTAAAAAAAAAGTAAAAAAAAAAATATACAACCGAATTGAGAACCTCCTCCTTTTTTTGAAGTCGGTTAAAAACTGTTTTACACTTATCTTTAAAATAAAATGTTCCGCATTCTTGCTTCTACGAGCCTCTTCTTTCTAATGGAGTATATTATTATTATTACTAGCCTGTATTTTCCCACTGCAGGACAAAGGCCTCCCAACTGTCTTTCCACTTCTCTCTGTCAAGGGCTTTTTGGGACCAGTCTTTGTCGAAAGAGTCAATGGTCCCGCCATCTTTGCCTAGGCCTACCGCGATGTCGTTTGCCATTCAAGGGAACCCATTGGGCGTTTGGCCCACTGATCGTCTGACATGCGGCAGATGTGTACCCACACAACACCGTGTGAGTGTGTGTGTGTTGTGTGTGTGTGTGGGTGTGTGTGTGTGTGTGTGTGTGTGTGATGTGTGTGTGTGTGTGATGTGTGTGTGTGCCCAGTTCCATTTAAGCGTGGCAGTTTTTTGAGTGACATCAGTAATTTTTGTGATGGAACTGATTATTGTATTGCTAACCCGGTCTTCAAGTTTGATACCCAGAATACTTCGTTCCATAGCTCTCTGGCAACCTTCGAGCGTGGACCTCTGCTGAACAGTCAAATACCATGTTTAAGAAAATGGTGTATAGATGAAGAAAAATGCGAAGCATATCACTGCGCATTTTTGTTCATCTACTTCTTCTTAATGTGAAAGAAAGAAAAAGTATATGAAAATTAATAAAGTTAATAATTATTTACCAGTGTATTTGTATACCGCGCTGCGCCTCATCAGGTGTGCGCTGCCCTTCAGGACGCATTCAAATTAGAGGCGTGAGTATGCGCTGCGGTGACGTCACTGTGACGCGCCGCTTCTGTTCATACAATTTCTAGAAGCGCAGCAATGACGTGCGTGTCACTTGTCACTGTAGAGGCGCTGCGACTGCGCTTCTAGAAATTGTATGAAAATTAGAAGCGGTGCGGCTTGCGCCTCTTATTTGGAAGCGCCCATAATGTTAGATAGAAGTGATGTTTTTTCTATCAGTTTAAAGCAAAAATAACAACAGAAAAAAAAAATGAAAAACTGAATATCAATTTCAATATTACGGGTATAGAATTGTGAATGAATACAATAAACAGTTTATTTTTTCCCTTACAGGAACCGGCCTCTACTTCAGCAACATGGCGACGACGCACGCCACGAACAACTTCTCAGCTCTCCTCAGTATAATCTTCATGATCATTCAATCCGCCATCTTTTATTTCCTGACCTGGTACATGTCCCTCGTGAGGCCAGGACATTATGGACAGGCCTTACCCTGGAACTTCTTATGCAAGGTATGTGGGGTTTAAGCAGGTGAAGTGAAGAGAGAGACCTTTTCTCGTTTTCATATATTATAACAGCCGCATGGGTCGATCGAAGGTTAAGCTACGCTTGATGAGGTCGGTCCGTGGATGGGTGACCATTTATTACATACCAAGACTCCTCCGTGCCTCGTTAAGCACGCTAAGCCGTTGGTCCCGGCTGTCATTTGTAGATCTTTGTCAGTCGTTACTTGTAGCCAGAAGCCTGAATGTCTGACAACCAGTTTAACCAAGGGGTATCATGTTACCCAGTTACTGGGTTGTGGAGGTCTGACAGGCAGTCGCTCCATGTTAAACACTGGTATTCAGCTGCATCTGGTTAAACTGGTAACCAGTCCCAACATAGTTTGGAAAAGACTAGGCAGATGATGATTTATTTGCATACCATAATGTCAGATAATGGTGGTTACAAAGGCTTATAGCTAAGATACAGTTATGGACCCTGTAAGGGCGCAGCAAGATTACAATTGAATAGACATGTTGACAGAATATCAATATCAAAATATAATTAGTGCATCAGTTAGATTATAAAAAATTATACACAAGTATTGTTATTCTTTTTCAATTTGATTAAGCGCATTAAAATTAAGGAGAGGGGGCTTGTGACGTCATTATTCGGTATAAGGCTAGCAACAGACTTATAACACACCATACGAGGCGACGTCAATGTGGTGTTCTCATTGGATAAATAAAGATTGCCGGTGCTTCCAGCACACTTGCAACACCCGAAGCCACCCCACACTGTTTTATTCATCTGAAACTTTCCTTAATTTAACCAATGAGAACACCACATTGACGTCGCGTCACATGATGTGTTATAAGTCTGTTGCGAGCCTTATACCGAATAATGACGTCACAAGGCGTCGGGTGTTGCAAGTGTGCTGGAAGCACCGGCTTAAAAGCTCCAGCACATTTGTAACACCCGACACCATCCCACGCGGTTTTATTGGTCAAATCTGAAAAAGGTGCTTATAGTAACCAATGAGAACACCATTTTGACGTCACGTGGCATGGCGTGTTATAAGTCTGTTGCTAGCCTAAACAGTACGGGATAGTGACGTTATGCTACATTTTGACTTTATGTATCACCGTTATTTTTTGATTACGTGAAAAAAGAAAAACTAATGTGTCGAATATATATTTTCTTGTAATCTAGATGAGGGACTAAAAAGTAAAATTAAGTCCACTTGCCTATTAGCAGTCGGAGTGCAAGTTTAAATTCAGTCGGTCTGTCTATAGCCTAATGTGGTAACGTTCTTGTCTTCAGCGAAAACCAAAGAAAAGTAAAGAGGAAAATGAAGACTATGAATCGTCCGAGCATACAAGCTCGAATGTTTCGACACAACATTCTGAGTCGACCTACTACGAACTTGAAAGAGTTACCCAGAGGATTAGCAGACTGAGTGATTACTCCGCGCGGTTCTATAGTAGTGAAGACGATGACGTTAGTACCGGGTAAAACGGGGTGAATAGAAACTCAAGGGTGAATAGAAACAAAACATTAAGGAGGATATTCACGAAAGTTAAAAGTTGTTACAAACGAGGAATGTACTGCTTTTAAATAATTGAGATAAATAGCACAGTATAAATATTAATACAGTAGGACGACGCCTTTGATCTCTGGATAAATGCCGACAACTTCTACACGCGTTAGACTTGAATAATACCTCCCGCACTACGAACATCGTTTTGTTCGCAGTTCGGGAGCGGCTTTCCCGCGTCTCGCCCCTCACACCCCGCACGATTGCCCTGTCTAGACAGCTTCGTCGGATGACTGTATGTTTTTAGACTGTGTAAATAGTTTCGACACCTTGTTAGTCTTCTTCTTCTTCCACCTGGCGTTAATCCCGGCTATTGTCAGGGTCCTCCTTCCGACTGAGTTTCTTCTTTCGACACCTTGTTAGTATCAAACAATATTAAACCAGCGTAAAAATCGTTCTCATAGTTTTGTTTCTATTCACCCTTGTGTTTCTATCCACCCCGTTCTACGGTAGCTGCAGATTTTATCTTCAGAAGAATTGACAAACTGATAGATTGTAGCAAAGATATTTAAGATACTATACAGACGCACTGCAGGATATCACCCATTCCTTGTAGATGTTCCACACATTCGCACGAAGCGCTTTGCCTGTTCCTTCATTATGCGCACAGCCAAGGAGTGGAATTCCCTGCCTGCAGCAGTGTTCCCGAGTTCATATGACCCCGATCTGTTTAAGTCGCGAGTTAATAGGCTTGTTTTGGGTAAGCTCGTTCCATCATCGACCTCATCTCTGACCGCGGGACAAGATAGAGGTCAAGAGTAGACCCATTATATATATATATATATATATATAAAACCCCCAAATTATATATATATATATATAATTTGGGGTTTTTCAAAAGGGGAGTAAATAGGTTTTTAAAGGGTCGGCAACGCGCGTGTAGAGAAGAAAAGTGTACTATGCGTTCCTAACGTCAATGGCCTCTATCTGTCAGATGTCACTTGAAAAGTACGGTCTGCAACGAAACCTTATTCGCGTAATGAATGGGCTATTTGACAAAATTTTAGTTTTTAGTCCCTCATCTAGATTACAAGAAAATATTCGACACGTATTTTTTTTTCTTTTTCAAATTGATGGAAAACTGCTTAGATTAAGCGCATTAAAGTTGAGGAGAGGGGGTTTGTAACGTCATTAGCTAGTATAAACTGTACTGGTTAGTGACTTCATGCATACATTTTGACCCGATGTATCGACGTTATTTTTTGATTACGTGAAAAAAGAATAAATATTTCGAATATTTTCTTGTAATCTAGATGAGGAACTAAAAACTTAAATTTAGTCAAAAAGCCCATTATTTTTAGTTTTTTGTTTTACCGAGTCGCAATTATTCAAAATGGAAATTAAAACGTCTTAAAATAATTATTCTTGTGGACCGTACTTTTCAAGTGACATCTGACAGATAGAGGTCGTTGAACGTTCCTATTCTAATTTGAAACGCTTAAGTAGTAGATTCTGCAGTCATCAATAGTACACAATGTGGAGCATTATTCCTTCTATGATCGGCAGAAATGTTTATGCCATCTACAACTTTGTTGATTCTTTCGTCGACATATCCGTTTCTACGATGATCATGCTACATGCTGGCACAGTATAAATATTAATACAGTAGGACGACGCCTTTGATCTCTGGAAAAATGCCGACAACTTCTACACGCGTTAGACTTGAATAATACCTCCCGCACTACGAACAACGGTTTGTTCGCAGTGCGGGAGCAGCTTTCCCGCGTCTCGCCCCTCACACCCACACGATTGCCCTGTCTAGACAGCTTCGTCGGACGACTGTATGTTTTTAGACTGTGATGCTGGTGTCGATAAATAGTTTAAACGGATTTTCATGGTATACAGCAGCGATTCTTTACCTTGGATCGCGACCAAATTTCGCTTTTGATACCGGGATGGGTCGCGACACAGCAAACCACGGGGTTTTGGTCAGTCCTACTATTTTGTTATCACTGGAAGATAAATAAAATACTAGGATTGCATCAAATATAGGGTGACTGTTAATTAGTGATTGATACTTAAACACGTGATTGTACTTATGAATACGAATAACTTTCCCAAAAAAACTTATTTTTTTACTAATTAACTTTCAATTAATTCAATTACGTCGGTAATGCGCCACGGGAGTGGAGGGGGTGGCGGGGGAGCGTGTGACGCTACTCCTACTAATACATTTTGCCCTTCCCGAGGTCAGACTACCAGCTGATAGATCGTGCCGATTCGTGCCTACTGTGATCGAAAACAGGCGCGCGCGCGGGATTTTGTTATTTTATTGTGTAATAAGTTAAAGTGTATAAAATAAAAAGTTTCTTTGGGAAAGCTTATTGAAATCATGAATACAATCACGTGTTTAAGTATCGGTCACTAATTACCAATCACCCTATATATTTATACTTTGGGTCGTCAGTCAAGGTTAAAAACCGCTGATATACAGACTCGAAGGTACATCAACAGATTTCGTCCGCTTTTCCTAATTTCCATGTTTCAAAACAGTAGAAGAGGTGTAGATATAAATCGTGTTGATTCATTCAGGCTCTCAGTTCATAATATTGTCAAGTACAGTGATGCCCATGTAACAATTTTGCTACATTTGGAATTTTTAGATGCATTCATGGCGCTAAAAATATTTCCTTTGTATGAATACAATGTACCGGTCGTAGGTAATTTTTGGCTTAACGGATTTTTGAGGGGCTGTGGGCCGTGACCTAAGGCCTTGATTCGCCTAGTGGTCTCACGGTGTTATCTAACCGATATAAACATATGCTGTGCCTCTCTCTTTACTTCTACATCCTTACTAAAATAGGAGTAATCTTAAGCCTTGAGACTATAGATACATAACGTACCTGGTTGTGTGCAGGCCCAGTACTGGACGAAGAACGAGGTGATACCACGTGAGGATGGAGACCAGGAAGACCTCATGCAACAGAACCCGCTGTACTTCGAGCCACCGCCTCCCAACACAGAAGTCGGTATCAGGGTCGTCAATGTTTCAAAGGTAGGAATTGGAAAGAAGGATATTTTTATAAAAATCATTTTACTGAAAATAAAATCTAATACCCCCTACCCCCTGCTCCCTACCTCGTGGGATTAGTGGTCGCAAGCGCTACTTCTGAGAATGAGGACCCAGGGTCGATCCCTGAGTCGGACAAATTGTTATGTGATTTTTCTTTCTGGAATTTCTCAGCAAGAGCCCGAAGTCTGGATTTCTTCAGGGATTACAGGCGTGCTATGTTTGTTTGTTTGTAGAACCTTTAAAAAAAACACTAAAAGGTGTAAGTAAAATAACTATAGATTCGATAGTCGGTGGCATTAGATTTTTTTTTGTGGCCTACACATTAGATGAGATTATAGGAATATATTAATAATACCAGCTTGTTGCTGTCCCACTGCAGGGCAAAAGCCTCTTCTCATACAGAGAAGGCACGAGCATTGATCACCACGCTTGCAATTATAAGTCCAGGTTTCCCCACAATGTTTTCCTGCACCGACGGCAATGATATTTAATATAAACTTCCAAAGTACATAATATATGAATAAAAAAAATCACATTTACAGCACATCAAGCTAACCAAAACTGTAAAATTGTACCAATCGAACATTAATCTTTTTCTATTTACTTGAAATGAAGCAGTAAAACTATTAAAGATTTGAAACATTGGGGAAGCTTGACGTGCTGGCCTCTGTATTTGCGAGAAGCTTTTAGCGATAAGGCCGCCCGTCGTAACCCCCTTTGTACCCCTCAAAGTTATTAATTGTAAGCTGTTATGGTGTACAGTAAAAAGTATTATTTTATTTTACACAGATGTACCCGAAAAACCGAGCATTGAACAACGTATCCTTGGAGGTATACAAGGGAGAGATCACGGTTTTGCTCGGACACAACGGTGCCGGCAAGACTACCCTCATGTCTATCATCACAGGTAAGAAACAAAGAAAAATGTGTTTTTGATATTACAGCAAAATAATTACGCCTTAAAACTTCATAAACACAAGCTTATTTTCAATTAGAACACACGGTGCGCTGTCTGACGCTGATTTTCAGCTGCCAAGCGCGACCTATTATCTGCCTAGCCTTTTCCCAACTATGTTAGGGTCAACTTCCAGTTTAACCGAATGCAGCTGAATACCAGTGTTTTACATGGAGTAACTGCCTGTCAGACCTCCACAACCCAGTAACTGGGTAACATAAACTGGTTGTCAGACTTTCGGGCTTCTGACTACAAGTAACGACCGTCAAAGATCTACAAATGACAGCCGGGACCAACGGCTAAACGTGCTTTCCGAGGCATGGAGAAGACTTGGAATGTAATAAATGGTTACCCATCAAAATCAAAATAAAAAGTCTTTATTCAAACTAGGCTGAGAATCAGCACTTTTTGAACGTCAAAAAAATACATAAAGACAGTCCCCCAAAAACGGCCCACCCTTCGCCACTTCCTAGTGTTTTTGCTGGGAAGAAGTGGCGGAACTAACTCCCCAGCAACACATCCGTCTGATTCGTTTGAAGAACGAGGTATACAAAGAATCTATACAATGAAATGCTCAATAAATAGCACTAATGTTTATACACATTGTAAAACATTACATTTCAGAATGATTGTCACGTGTTAGCTAGCACACTCCAATATACCGAGATTAAGATAAAAAAAGTAAATTCATATTAACATTGAAATCTAGATTCAAGCAAAACAACTACAAAACTGAAAAATAACAGCCTCCAGGTATAAAAGGCGTACCCGCTTACATCCACGGACCGACCTCGTCAAGAGTAACTTAACCTTCGATCGACCCATCCGGCTGTTATAATTTAGCCACAAGCTCCTCTACCAACCTAAAAACATTTATTTACAGTATTGTCTTAGAATGGGCTTAAGATGCAAAGAAATTGATGTTTGATGTGGTCAGAAATGTTTTAACAAAATGCAGAAATGTTGATCTTAAGGTCTTTAAACGTAACATTAATTTTAATATTTATTTATAACTTCAAGCACTAATGTACAGAGGTGGACTTGATGTCATAGGTATTTTCTACCAGTCAGCCTTTAGGTGATGCAGAGAAAAGCAGTTGAAGAAGTTTGAAGTTGCACCTACCACGTGCAACTTCAAATGAAAATAAATATATATTTGAATAATATCATCAATTGCAGTCCCACACCGTAAACACAGTCAAGGTACATCGTCTTCACAAACATGTCGTCAAAACAAATACCCTTAGATAGGTACAAGGTATTACAAAAAAGCCATGTAAGTAGCACATAGGTAAACCTTTTTTGTCAACAGATACCTACATAGTGCTCATATATTTACAAACTAGCAGATGTCCCGCGGATTCACCCGCGTAGGTCCGGTTCCCATGGGAATACGGGAATAAAAAGTAGCCTATGTGTGAATCCAGGGTGTCAGCTTATTAATTAAAATTATTAAAATCCCTAAAGTAGTTTTTACGAGAAAGACATACATACATACATACATAAACTCACGCCTTTTTCCCGTGGGCGTAGGCAGAAACTACAGAGCGTCATATGCTACGATTCTTACATACTTCTTTTGCTTCGTTTACATTCAAACATGTTGTCATACACACACGCCGGTTGCGAGTACTACGCACCTGACCTTTCTGAAGAACCTCACCAATAAGGTCTATGTATGTCCTTCTAGGGCGTCCCCTCCCGGCGTTCCCACTTACAATACCTTTCGTTAGTCGCCTTTCATCCATTACGAGAAAGAGTAACAATTTAAACATCCATCCATCAATCCATCCATCTATCCATACCTATTCACAAACTTTCGCGTTTATAATATTAGTAGGATGTATGTATGTACCTTACTCCACTTACAATAGCATTTGACAAAAGTTAAAAGGGTTATTTTTAATGCACACTTGGTAACGAAAGTACAATTAAGCATGTTACAGTTACGATAGACGCGGAAATATTATAATCTATTGTTACTGCAGACGTCACACTTAGTTGTAACCATTTCAAAAATTTTTTTTAAGAAATAACGTGGATTTCATTTAGTTATATTATTTTATTTTAGTTGAAAATTCTGTGGCCCTAGTGAAAAGGGGTATAAGTCCAATTTTGTCGAAAATGAGTTAAGTGTACCAAAGTGATCAGAAAAAAATGCTCTATCGTTTGGTGAAGACAGATCTAAGCTATCTCTAAAAATAAGTAAGTTACTTTGTGTAAAAGGGTCCAACTGACACCAAAAAAAACTGTAAAAGTCGGTTTTCTAATCACTTTGGTACACTTAACTCATTTTCGACAAAATTGGACTTATACCCATTTTCACTAAGGCCACAGAATTGTAGTGTCAATGATAAAAAACCTCAAAGAAGCAGGGAGGAACAATACATGGACACGTTTTTCGTTTCTTTTTTTTTTTTCTAAATTTGAAATAAAACAATTTGAATAAAATTTGTTTTCACATATCTTTCAAATAAAATGTTCTGCATTCCTGCTTATACGAGCCTCTTTTTTTTAATGCTATTTTTAAATGGAGCATAATAAGATTCATTTGAAAAACTTCTGTGTCAACAGGAATGACAAGTGCTACCGACGGGAAAGTATACGTGAATGGCAAGGACACAGTGGCTCAAAAGGATGAAGTACGCAAGCACCTGGGTCTGTGTGTACAAAACAACCTGTTCTTCACGGATCTAACTGTCCAGCAACAGATCATGTTCTTCACTTTGGTAAGTTTACAAAACGAACATTTTCCTTTCGAATGGGGTATAGTCCAGAGGCCAGCATATCAAGCTTCCCCAATGTGTCCACTTTCTTTGTTAGTTTTCAACTTTATGACAAACTGAATAAAGTTTATATTCAATTGGGAAAATTTTATAGTTTGGGGTAGCTCATTGTGCTGGCGACAATTCAGTTTAATTCATTTATTCAATAACAATTCTTACATTGTGTCTGAATTCTTATAACTAAAATCAATTGGGGAAACATCGTGCATGCAATTTACATTTAAATCATACAGTTTTCATTGATCACAGTTTCAGATTAAATTAGAATTAGTAAAATAATAATACAAAGATATAAAAAATGTATAAAAATTAATGTCGTGAGTACATATTGATGTTATGTGTTAATTATTACAATATATTGGAACTTTATTTATTTAAATGTAATCACGGTTACACATCAAGCTATACATATCCAGCATTTTATATTGTTCTCTCATTTTATAGGATATTAGTACATTGAAAGGTCAGTGATAGTGGAGCTCTTCAAGTTCCGAGTTGAGCTCACGATTACTGACAAATGCTTGCACTGACTGATCTGGTCCCCTCATTCTGTGTGGTTCTTTCCTCAAAAGACCATCTCAGACACTAATCTGCATGGATCTTACATGATTTGACCAAGATAATGTCTGGACTTTAGAAGAGACTGTGACCTCTGAGTTTCTTTCGGTGTTTCTTCTCAGAGTAGTCAGATAGTGAAATACCGACCTCATCTTCTAATTAAAAAATGTCATGTAAAAGTGTTTGTATGAACCCATTTACCGAAATAAATATAATTTATCATTTACTGGAAATGTATAGTTTGATGTGTAACCATTGACTTTACTCGTGGGGAATCCGTTAAGTATTAAAATACTTTGTACTACGCAACTAAATAAAATAAAACCACCCTTTATATTGTTCAATTTCAGCTCAAACAAGGTTCTTACTCAGAAGCGCGAGAGTCGTCCCGCATGCTAGCCGGGCGACTCTCTCTCACCGATAAGCTGGGGTCGCTGGTGAACGAACTGTCGGGTGGCATGAAGCGGCGCGTGCAGCTGGCGTGCGCCCTCGCCGGGGGAGCCGACGTGCTGGTGCTGGACGAGCCCACGTCAGGGCTCGACGTGGAGTCGCGCAGGGAGCTGTGGGACTTGCTACTGGTAAGCTTGTTTACATTAACTACGTAGGTCAAAAAGGCAGTCGCTCTAAGTAAAATTCTATTCAGCTGCATTCTTTTAGACTGGAAGCCGACCCAAAGATAGTTGGGAAAAGCTTGGGACACGATGAAATTAAGTTTAAAAAGTTACATGTACACTACTTAGTTTTGCAGGCCAGTGTACATGTAAGTTTTTATATTTTATTAAGTGTAGTAAGAACTTACTTACTACACTTATTTTTTTTTCAAAACTATGGAATTAAGAGATTTAAAATTATATAATATTATAATATTCGCGATTGCTATAGTCAGATGTCTATACTGAGCTTTTGTATTTCCATAACATAACATTATAGAAAACTAAAAATTAGTAACTGAAAGTATGTCTTAGGTAGACATACTTTCAGTTATTAATGTTTAGTTTTCTTAAAAAAATATTTCAATTTTAAAAGTGCAATATGTACTTAGTTTCGCACGCCAGTGTACGTTTTTCTTTTTTAAATTGATGGAAAAATACTTACTGCTTCAAAGTAAGGTTTATGACGTCATACATACATACATAAACTCACGCCTTTTTCCCATTGGGGTAGGCAGAAACTACAGAGCGCCATATGATACGATTCTTGCATATTTATTTTGCTTGTAATATCTACCGCTATTTTTTCATGATGGTAAAAAAGAAAAAAATACGTAAATATCTAATATTTATTTTAGTCTACATGACGGACTAAAATCTAGAATTTAGTCATCTATTGAAATTTGTTTTGCAGTCCCTACGTGGGGAGCGCACAGTCCTCCTCACGACCCACTTCATGGAGGAAGCCGACGCGCTGGGAGACCGCGTGGCCGCGCTGCACGGCGGAGTGCTGCGCTGCTTCGCTACCACCATGCATCTCAAGAAGGCAGTCGGTGAGTTCAGTAAGACAGGGTGTTGGGGATTTCATCAGGTCGTCTTTGTGGGATAAATGAAAGCCAAGGCTGCTCGTACTGAAGGTTTACTTGATGGTTTTTACAATAATTTAGGTTAATTATACATATAGGGTATATAGTTTGTCGTTGTCGTCACAAGGATCACAAGGGCAGTGAGTGGCGGTGCTCGCGTGAACCCCGCGCCCCTCCCCCGCGGCTGTCCGTCAACGTCACCCGCGCGAGTACACGTCGCCGCTCGTAGATGGCGCTGGTGTCGTCAACACAGGGACTCCCCTATTTTTGGCATAATTATGTCTTTAGGAGTATGAGAAACAACAAGGTGTAAAGTTTCTCATCCACGATTGAAAAGGGAGGATCGATTGTCAAGAACTCGTATACGTTCAAATCGCGCAGATAACTTAATACCGCGATGTAGGATATCAGTCACTATTTATTATTTACTAGCAGACGTCACGCAGTTTCACCCGCGTAGTTTCCGTTCCCGTGGGAATACGGGGATAAAAAGTAGCCTATGTCCACCGGGAATAGTGTAGCTTTCCACCAGTACAATAATTTTTAAAATTGGATCATTAGTTCCGAAGATTACCCCCTACATACAAACTTACAAACTTACAAACTTACAAATTTTACCTCTTTATAATATTATTTATTATTTATTTATTTATTTATTGGATCTCCAACAGAAACTACACAATTACATGAAAGTATACAGAAAGATCAGGGACAAGTACAAATCATTCACTTATAATCTAGATAGGTACATACAGTAAATTTAATAAGGTACACAATCTGACTAAACAAATCAAAATACATTACTTACACAAAGATATACAAAAGAAACAAGGCGAATTACAAAAGATGATTAATGACAACGGAAGTACAAAAAAAAACAACAAACAAAAAGAAAAATGTATTAATAACGATCATACAAGTACAGAAATATATTACGACTTGAGTACTGTGACATATAAGTATTTTTTAAACCTAGCGACTTTGCATGTAGTGTCTACTTCATTACGCTTAGATACTTCGTTATAACGCCTACAGAGCCTTGGTCATTAGTTCGTATGTAACTGAAAATTTACTCTGTTACTCAATGTAGTTCCCACATACTTTCAGGCGATACATACTCACAATCACTTACACACACGCAGACACCCCACACCTACACCTTTACTCCCCCCTCACCTGTTTTTTGTATGTGCTACTACAATGTTCTTAATTATTATCAATGATTGTTTTTATTACTTTTGTTTACTATTTTCTGATTTATATTATGTCTATTAGTCTAAGTTATTTTAATATTTTTATTAACACACACACACATACATTTTTTTTTGTAATTTAATTAATTTAATTATTTTGTTGCGATAGAACTCTGTGAACTTATTTAAGTCTGTGTAGTGTTTTGGTCAACAAGATACAGGCTGTGCCTAGTTTGGGACTCACTGTTAAACCTATCCGTACTGAATGTTAGAAAATAAAAGAATTTGAATTTGAAATATAATTATTCATAATTTTATTTTCTTAATTAATTGTATTGTACATGTATATACATGTTTGTGTTATTAATTTTTATTGTATATAATTCTATGTTAATTAATCTAATTGGACCAGCGCCGTTTGAATTAACTATAAATAAACAAATAAATGAATAGTAAATTCGTTTTTGCCAGGTACCGGCTACCGGCTGTCGTGTACCACGATCGGCGCCCCCAACGAGTCGGCGATAACGCGCGTGGTGACGTCACACGTGGCGGACGCGTCGCTGAAGGAGCAGAGCATCAACTCCATCTCGTACAACCTGCCGGCCGCGCACAGCAACAAGTTCCCCAAGCTGTTCGCTGCGCTGGAGGGCAAGCGCTCCGAGCTGGGGATAGATTCCATAGGGGTCGGGGTCTCCACGCTAGAGGAGGTGTTCTTGAAGTGAGTTTGTTCATTTATTTATATTGTTAGAAATATTCATCTTATGTCATATTTATTTAGGTATAAAGATGCTCTCAAAAATCGGTTAAAGCTAGGAGACACTTTTTACCATTATTAATAACATAGGAAAGCCATCCTAAACCCACGCCTTTTTCCCATGGGGGTAGGCAGAAACTACAGAGCGCCATATGCTACGATTCTTACATACTTCTTTTGCTTCGTTTACATTCATACATGTTGTTGGGAAAAAGGCGTCAGTTTATGTATGTATGTATGAAAGCCATCCTACTAATATTATAAACGCGAAAGGTTTTGAGGATGTTTGTTACTCTTTCACGTAAAAACTACTGAATGGATTATAGTAAAATTTAGTATGGAGTTAGCCGAGACCCTGGATTAACACATAGGCTACTTTTTATCACTGTATTCCCACGGGAACGGGACCAACGCGGGTGAAACCGCGGGACGTCTTCTAGTATTGTATAAATACATAAAGTAGTACATGATAACAATAAAATTTTTCACAACAAACCACTCTTAAAATTTTTTTAGTTAGAAAAAAAAAATTGCCCTTCGCTTACATATTTTTCGACGTCTGCTAATCTTTGTGATGACAAATAAAAAAAATTGTATTTTTCATTTCTTTCTAGGTTATGCAGTGATATCGATACAACATTAACAGAAGATGAAGTAGACACCTCTAGAGAACCGGGTGAGTATATATCTTATTAGGAGTGCAGTTTCATCAAGTTTGAAGGATTAGAAAACTATTGCCGGTGCGAGCACTTGAAGTTGTATCTTAATAATAGTTGCTTACTATGGGGAGGAACTTGTGGCTAAATTGTAACAGCCAACGGGTCGATCTAAGGTTAAGCTACACTAGACGAGGTCGGTCCGTGGATGGGTGACCATTTATTACATACCAAGACTCCTCCGTGCCGCGAAGAGCACTTTAAGCCTTTGGTCCCGGCTGTAATTTATCTGTAATTCGTAGATCTTTGAGAGGCGTTACTTGTAGTCAGAAGCTCGAAAGACTGTCAGCCAGTTTAACCGAAGGGTATCGTGTTACCAAGTTACTGGGTTGTGGAGATCAGACAGGCAGTCGCTCCATTAAAAAGACTGCATCCGGTTAAACCGGTAGCCGTTCCCAACGTAGTTGGGAAAAGGCTAGGCAGATGGCTAGCACATACATGCTGCTTATCCAAATTGTTTCTGGCACTTTAAATAGCTAAACCGGACACTGCCCTGCATGGTTTGTTACACGAAAACTTTGATAATATTTTTAATGTCTGAACTTCGATGATCCTAAGTTTGTTTCGGCTTTTCTTCTCAGAGGTAGTCAGTTAGGAAATGCCGCTAGATTAGAAGACGTGTAAAAGTGATTTCCATATCCTAAAACTTGCATAAATAATTTATTTTCAGATAATTTTATAATTTTAACGATTTACTTAGTTATCAATCAATCAATCAAAATCAATCAAAAATCATTTATTCAAATTAGGCTGAAAACAGCACTTTTTGAACGTCGAAATTACATAAGACAGTCCCCCAAAAAGCCCACCCTTCGCTCAATAACCCTAAGTTCAATTACTGATTTCTCATTAAGTTACAGCGTAACTCTTATTTGTTCCAGATGTACCACCGACGAGACTAACTGGTTTCCCCTTGTATATGCGACAGTTATCCGTATTGTTTAAAAGACAAGTGAGATATGCCATACATAAGAAATGGTTCTACCTCATACTGGTAAGTACTTTGACATACTTATATGATGGGGCGTGTGTCTAAACTATAACGTTTGCACGGGTCGATCGATGGTTTGGTTACGCTTGCCGAGGCCAGTCTGTGGATGGGTGACCATTGGTTAGGTACAGACGCCAGCACATCAAGTAACCCCAATGTGTCAAATTTTCCCAATTGAATATGAACCTTATTCTGTTTGAAATAAAGTTGAAAAACGATCAAAGAAATTTGACACATTGGGGTAACTTGATGTGCTGGCGTCTGTACTACATAAATAAATAAATTGTTTATTGATCAAAGTACAGATGATAAGAAGAAGAAAACTTAAATGTAGTTGCAAGCAAGATATGGAAGGTCAAATAATCACTTATATGTATGGTAGAATATACTAAAGTAAATGTATGGTAGGTACATCTGTTTACAAAAATTTGTACATCTTATATCATATCACTAACCCTAATAGTAATGTGCAATAAAGTATGTTTATGTTTACATTTAATTTTGTCTGTATTTAATATAAAAAAAAGTTATGTAGTAACACAATTTCCGTATAGGGGTTTTGATTGTTACGCCAATTGCAACAAAACAAACTGAAGAAAAAAACTCTTATACGATTGTGTGCTTACTAACTATAGTTCGTTCGCGTTAAGAATGCAGTGAGTCATCAGTGTAACTGAAAGGTAAAGGTGTATTCACAGTGGTGTTAAATTCAAACAAATTATATTTTAAAAGTTTAATGTCGTAATGGCCCAGAGGTTAAGGCGCCTACCTCTCATGCATGAGGTTGTGGTTCAAATCCGTTGTCATAAAAACTGTTGTCTCGGACACACCGCATGCAGCTGCCGTTTTTTGTAGCTGCCCAAAGTCACATTTAAATCACACTGTTTAAAATACTTAAAAACATTGTAAATTACTTTTCTTTCCCCACTATGAATTAACGAACCACTTTTATTTTTACGAATTGGAGATGAATTCGTTTTTTTTTTTAATTTATAAAAATCAGTTAACACAAATGACAGGACGTCGAAGCAATGCCTTCAACTGTCATTGTGAACTTGACTTTGTAATTTGAAAAGACTTGATTGGTTAGGGGGCGGGGCTAGGCCGACGGAAAATGATGACTCACTGCATTCTTAACGCGAACGTACTATATGTTAGACATGTTTATACGAATTGTATCGTAACCTTTATATTTTTCTATTATCTTTAAAAATAAAAAATAACTAATACTTTTTATCTGCACTGACCCTCAGAAAGGATTTCGTAAAATACTTGACACCATCTACATAATGTCCTCACCTTGTCTTTTGTCCCCAGCAACTTATCCTACCATTTTTATTGATAATGGTGATGACGAAGGCAAGCAACAACCAAGTAAAACCGGAATCCCGCTCCCTGCCCATGAACCTGGACATGTACGCAGACCGCGCGGACAGGCGCGTCATGTACCACGTGGACGGGCCGAGCTCGCTGAACGTGGACACGTTGCGGACACGGTTCCCAAAGGTGGACTTCCAGGATACAAGTGACGCTGCTACTGGTTAGTATGACAATAAATAATAATAATACCAGCGTGTTACTGTCCCACTGCAGGGTAAAGGCCTCTTCAGAGAAGGCACAAACATTGACCATCACGCTTGCTCAAACTTATATTAACTATTAGTCCCGTTTCTTCGTGATCTTTTCCATCGCCGATATTGGTTAAGATAAACTCCGAAAGAATATATGAATTATTTTTTGTCGAAGATTCTTGCCCATTCTTCTTCATACATCACCTTTTGGTAGGGGGCAACTAGAATAATTTTCTTTTTTTTTACTTCTAAGTCACAATTGTAACAATTGTTTATATAGGGTGTCAGGTAATTAGTGACCGATACTTAAACACGTCATTGTACTCATGGATACGAATAACTTTCCCAAAGAAACTTTTTTTCATACTCATTTACTTTCATTTAATTCAATTACGTCAGTACTGCACAACGGGAGTGGTGGGGGTGGCGGGGAGCGTGTGTCCTTCCCGAGTTCAGACTATCAGCTGATAGATCGTGCCTACTGTGGTCGATCACAGGCGCGCGCGCGGGAATTTCAAACATCGTTGTTGTTATTTCAATCATGAATACAATCACGTGCTTAAGTATCGGTCACTAATTACCAGTCGCCTGTAAACCTGTAATGGTAGATGTAAGATTGAGAAATAAATAAATAAAAAATTAATATTTCTTTTGCATTTTGAGCGTTCATACATCCACGCGTGCTGTTTTTATTTTGAACTGTATGTTTTTTTTTTGTAGCGGTACTGAGAACCGGCCAAAAAGACATTTTGGAGTACAACAAGTATTTAGTAGCAGTGGAAGTCAACGAAACTGATGCTAAGGTAATCCTACTTTATATTATAAGTGTGAATGTTTGTGAAGATGTTTGGATGTTATTCATGTTGTTGTTTTTTGTTATTCATAATCTATTGTATGTACTTCAATTGGGTGTTTGACAGAATATGAACATCAACATATAATGTGTTAACCTTATTACGGGAGAAATCCTAAAACATCTCCCGCGTAAAGCCATTGTTATGCTTACTAGGCTCATCAACGCTGCATTCTTGTTAAAGCATGTACCTGAGCCATGGAAAGTTGCTGAAGTGATTATGATTGCAAAGCCCGGTAAACCACCCCATGAAGCGTCATCTTATAGGCCCATTTCCCTATTGCCTATACTATCAAAGCTATTTGAAAAAATGATTTTAAAACGCCTGAAACCTATTATAGACGAGAGAAACTTGATCCCTGACCATCAGTTTGGTTTCAGAGAGCAACACTCAACAATAGACCAAGTACACAGAATTACCAACATCATCGAAAGAACGCTTGAAGACAAAAAAGTCTGCTCCACGGTATTTTTAGATGTGGCACAAGCTTTTGATAGAGTTTGGCATAAGGGTTTGATCTACAAGATGAATCTAATGCTACCCAAAGATATTGCTGATTTACTGCAATCATACATTACGGATAGGATGTTTCGTGTAAGACACGAGGATGCTTTTTCTGAGTTAAAAATGATTAAAGCTGGCGTGCCTCAAGGCAGTGTGCTGGGCCCAATCCTCTACCTGCTGTACACGTGTGATATACCAGAGCTGGATAATAATACTATTGCGACCTTTGCGGACGATACTGCCATTATGGCTATAGGGTCATGCCATACAGAAGCAACAGAAAAGGTACAAACAGCTGTGAATAAAGTTCATGACTGGGCACTTAAATGGAGAATCAAATTAAATGAATCCAAGTCACTCCACATTGATTTCACCAACAAAAATTGTGATTACCATCCAATCTTCATAAATGGTCAACAAGTGCCATACGCAAATACAGCCAAATACCTTGGTATAACGCTCGACGCGAAACTACGCTGGAAAGCGCACGTCAAAAAGAAAAGACAGGAACTCGACATACGCTTTAAAAATATGTATTGGTTGATTGGACGGGATTCCTGTCTATCGATACCCAATAAGATTTTACTATATAAGCATATCCTAATGCCAATATGGACATACGGCATCCAACTGTGGGGCTGTACTAAGCCAACGAACATCAAAATTATTCAATCATTCCAGAATAAGGTACTTAGGAGTATTGTTAATGCGCCCTGGTATATAAGAAATGACGACCTCCATCGTGACCTCAAAATGGAACCCGTCGCCAACATGATCCAAAAATTTGCTGAAGCTCATGAACACCGACTCCACCGACACGTGAACATCGAAGCAATTCAGCTGTTAGACCAATCAAACATAGTGCGAAGGCTAAAACGGACAAAACCTTTCGAGTTAGTGTAGTGTAAAAAGTGTATAAACTAAAGTGACAATGACACACATACAACACATGATCAAAGTGCTTATATCATCATAATATCAGACTCTAAGAAAGTGAAACGGACTTGTGTAAAGTACAATTAACACTATTCTAAGTTTAAAATAATTATCACGTATAAAAATAGGTTAGATTTAAATTGCTCATTAGTCTTGTAGGCTAGATTGTAATGAATTATTAAGAACCTAGTTCTTTATAATAAAAGATAAAAAAAAAAAAAAAAATATAATGTGTTAGATTATAAAAAATAATACACAAGTTTTTTTTTTTTTGTTTCAAATTGATGGAAAACTGCTTAGATTAAGCGTATTAAAGTTGAGGAGAGGGGGCTTGTAACGTCATTGTCTAGTATAAACTGTACTGGCTATTGACGCCATGCGACATTTTGACTCGATGTTACGACACCGTTATTTTTTGATTACGTGAAAAAATAAAAAATATTGTCGAATATTTTCATGTAATCTAGATGTGGGACAAAAAACTCAAATTTTGTCAAATAGCCTATTGCCACGATTGAAAGGTTAATGACCCCTCTAGAGGTCTTAAACGACTAAAATTTACCGGTGTATAAGTCTTCTTCTTATCATGTGTTTAGTGACAGCCTGATGTCAATAAAAGTATTAAGTATTTGGAGGTATGAGGAACAGGGTGTAAAGTTCCTCATCCACCATTGAAAAGGGAGGATCCTCCGACCAGACAGGGGTACCCCGACTTGAAGTAAAATTTCATGGCTAAAGTGTTATTTTTAACTTTTAAATGTTTTACTTTGTTGCGGTGGAGGTTTTTTAATTTTTTAATTTAAACTTATTTTAAAATTTTTAAACGCATTAATTTTGTTTTATAGACTTTACAGTTATGAGATTTTTTCAGTGCATTGTATGTAGAGTCAAATGCTGGTTAAAACAAATCCAAACACGACAGACACATTTGCTATTATTTTGTCAAGAGTCTACCTACTGGTGTGCTGCATAGCCTGGCTGCAGCATCAGCTCATCCAGTTGCCATCAGTGCATTGTGTGCAGAATCAAATGCAGGTTAAAATGAATCCAAACACGACTTTCCCAAGAGTCTGCTAGATATCCTGGCTGCATCAGACCAAATACACCATAATGTTGCTTATTAATATTACACACATGGGTGATTGAAATTTTAAGACACACATATGTTTGTAAGTAAAGTTAATACCCATAGACGTCTAAAATAGCAACGGTAGCTAACACAAAAGAGCTGATAACCTTGAAACGGCAGAACCGATTTCGATGAATTATGTCTAAGAACCATCGCAAGAAACCCTGCTTTCAAATAAAAACGCATCTAAATCGGTTCACCCGTTTGGGCGCTACGGTGCCACAGACAGACAGACAGACAGACACACACACATAGCGGTGAAACTTATGACACCCCTCGCGGTAAACAATCCTATATCGAGTACTATATCCTTTTTACTAAAATCGACTACAATTGCCATTCATCTCTTTAAAAAATCTGCCTTCCACAGATACTATACACAACGACAGTCCGCCATGCGGCGCCGGTGGCCCTCAACTTGCTGTCCAACTTGTTGGCGGCGCACTACATATCGTGGTCCGACGGCAAAACCATCACCACTATGAACGACCCAATAAGCAGGGCATTAGACACCAAAGTACCCAAACTTCCCAAGCAACAATGGCTTGGTATTGCATGGTGTATTTTCATGACATTCAGTAAGTTATCTTTATTATTATACAGCCTAAAGTGTCTCGTAGCTGTAGGACATGTACTTCTCGTAGCCTTTTTTTTTTAAGGATGGGAAATCATCAAATGACTCCTCCCGCTCTGGGTGAAGCGGAAGGGAGTGTCAGACTCTTACTGACTAAAACCCATCCGTGTTCCTCTTAATGCCTTTTGCGTTCCAGGGCCGCGGTGACTCTTTCGAACAAATTCCGCGACCCCGGCAGGCACAGGCCCTAGCGGGCCCCATCTTCGGTGCTGACAGCTCTTTGAGGCGCGCGTGGAACACAACGCGCCGTCGACCTGGGCTTGTTTTGATTAGATGGCGAGCCACCCAAGGCTCGCCGTCTGCAGACCCGCGACTTTTCGTAGCCTGGTCCTGTGCTTCTTGTAGCGGTCGGCCCTGAGCTTCTAGAAGGGATCGGTCCTGAGCTTCTCACAGCGATCGCCGTGTGGATCTCGCACCTACCAGGTCTTTGCTTCTTACAGCTATAGGGCCTGAGCTTCTCGCAGCAATCGGCCTTGTTCTTCTCACAGCGATCGCCCTGTGCATCTCGCAGCTACCGGGCCTTTACTTCTCCCAGCGTTCGGCCCTATGCATCTCGCTGCGAGCTTCGTGCTTCGACCACTTCACCGATGTGTATCCGTTTGGTGTGCTACAGTCCTCCTGTCGGCGCTGACCAACTGCATCTCGCTGCCGTGCAAGGAGCGGCAGACGGGCTCGCGCCACATCCAGCTGATGTCGGGCTGCCCGGGCGCGCTGCACTGGCTCGCCACGCTGCTGGCGCACGCGCTGCTGGCGCTGCTGCTGGCGCTGCTGGTGCTGCTGGCGGCCGCCACCATGGACCACGACTCCACCATCGACCAGCCGGACATGTTAGGTGAGACCGGCCCGTAATGCTAGACTAGCACTACAGATTACCGGGTTCTATTATTTCAAGTATTCGATGTTACTAAGGCTGACTATGCCTCGAAACTGAATTCCATCCATACTAGCTTGAGTATAACTTCAAAGTTCGTCATTATACTAACAACTGTCAACTGTAACTTACTATCGATAAGCCAGTACGTGTTGCAAAGTCAGCAGTCAAGTTATTTCGTTTTAGTCCGTATATGTGATTGTATGTTTTCATTTAAAAGTGTAAACGCTACTTGAGCTGACTCATATATATCTCTAATCTAAAAATTTACATTAAGGTTAAATTATATGAAAATAAAAACTTTATTACAATGATAACATGTCTCATGTAATTTATGGTTCTCCAGGGACGTTGTTGCTGATCCTGATGCTGGGTAGCCTGTCTTTCTTGGCGCTCGGCTATCTCATCAGCTTTAGCTTTGGAGAAAGAGGCACCAGTGTACTCCTTGTCTTCAGCGTCATAATATTTGGTTAGTATTTGAAGGATAAAGCAAAATATTATAAACGCGAAAGTTTGTGAGGATGTTTGTTACTCTTTCACGTAAAAAATACCGAATGGATTTTAATAAAATTTGGTATGGAGTTAGCTGACACCCTGGATTAACACATAGGCTACTTTTTATCCCTGTATTCCCACGGGAACGGGACCTACGCGGGTGAAACCGCGGGACGTAAATAAGAAATTAATGACTCGTCAAGGAGCGGGAGACGCATACGAAGGGGACACGGGGGGTGCGGTACTTCCAGTGAACTCTACGAACGAATGCGCACGGACGTATACTGTAATTGCGTCCCTAACCTTCACTTATATCAATAAACCAAGTGTTTCACTGTACACGCCCATGTTGGTTACAGTGGCCGTTACGCGTTCACGTCTATTCATACAAAAGGACAATCACTGACCATTAGTTTAGGGATGTCCTTTTCACAATACTGTTTTATTTTATTCTGATTTTCTTTTTAATTATATTATAGCTACTAACACTAGTAATAAGTTATTTAACCTTTCAATCGTGTTAATTAGAGACACAATGGAAAGACAATTGTCAACTTAAGGTAGACTGGTAGAAAATGCCTAAGGCATTAAGTCCGCCTTCGTACAGTTTATTTTACTAGTGCATAAAGTTTTAATAAATAAATAAATAAATAAAGACAATGACGCCGGCGTCCACTTGGGTGGTTTAATATATAAATAAATATTCCACAACTTTTCACACTACGCCGTATAGTCCCAAGCTAAGCTAAGCGCTTGTGTTATGGATACCAAACAGCTGATAAACATACTTAAATATTTTTAAATACACACATATTATAGATTTACACCCAGACACCGAACAAATCATCGTACTCATCACACAAACATTTGTCCTGGGTGGGAATCGAACCTACGACCTCCAGCTTAGCAGTCGGGGTCTACTAACTACTAGACCAACAGGCTAGTCAATTAATAAATGAATTAACGTTCACTAACACCACAGTATAAATATAAATACAGTAGGACGACGCCTTTGATATCTGGAAAAATGCCGACATCTTCTACACGCGTTAGACTTGAATAGTACCTCCCGCACTACGAACATCGTTTTGTTCGCAGTGCGGGAGCGGCTTTCCCGCGTCTCGCCCCTCACACCCCGCACGATTACCCTGTGTAGACAGCTTCGTCGGACGACTGTATGTTTTTAGACTGTGCTCACACTCTGGATCATTGTTGTCGACAATAAATTATTTATTTATTTTATTTTATTTTATTTGGGAAATTTACAGCTATTGTAAAGTATAGTTCACATTTTATCTTGCTGAAAGCCAATTACAAATTTCCACTTATAATTAAACAAATATCTTAGTTTATTTACTTAATAATAGTAGGCTACACTACAATTACATAAATGATTCGAACAAACATGAATGCTAGGATATGTTAGCAAAGAAATGGTTGCACAGAGTTTTTCTCAATCTGCGAACAATATAATATAATATTATTAATTAATACATGTTCTTGTCTACAGCAATCGTAACCGCCTTCATACAAGGGATACAGGACATGCTGGATGGGTCGAAGAGTGGTATAGTGGCCCGCCTCCTGACAGTTCTCTGGTACACGATGCCACCCCACACCATGTCCACCACTTACATGCAGTGCTTCAATGTGGCCTACTACAACGCGCTGTGCAAAGCATCCAGGGAACAGTGCCCGTACGTCCTTTTAGATGCAGAGGAACGGGACAAGTGTTGCGGTGAGCATGATTTATTCTACTAAAGTTCCTTCGCTCGTCACATAACCGTCTTCTTTTATGTCCCACTCACCGTTCTGACTTTATTCATAGCTCTTTTTTTGTGCAGTCTATTTCTTTGTGGAACGCACTCCCCCAGGAAATCAGGATGGCAACCAAACGATTTTCATTCAAGGTTAAAGTTCGCGAGCATATTCGAAAGAAGTTGGCAGTAGTATCATCACAGCGTTAATGTTTTCGCAACTCCTTGTGTATTATGTAGTGTCGGCTGTCGGGTCGGCGTCAAAAATCCGTCTCGGTAAATATAAGCTCAATAGAAACCGGGGTTGGTATTTTGTTTTGTTTGCTTGAAACACGGCCAATGTTAACACGTCCCACAATGCCGCAGTGTGTATTCAACAGTTGCAAAAATAATCCCCGAAAACGTAATTATTCGGCCGGAGTATTTTACTTTCAGTAAGGACATGAAGAATAAGTTATATTTTAAGCTATAATTTAACAAATAATATCATTTTTTTAACAAAATTACCGATTTTAAACCACCGCTACAAATGTTTGACCAATGCTCGCCAACATTTGCACAAACTTTTGTTTAACAGAACAGCAGATGCATGGAGTAGATTTGTATTGTAATCATTTTAATAATTTGTTACTAATACTTAAAAATTTGTTGGTTAAATTCGGTTAATGCTACTTAAGTTTTGTTTCGTTCATTATTGGCCACCGACTTTCGAAACTGGAGTTATTTTTCACCTGGCGGTGTTTTTTTAAGAAGGTTTATTTTTTTGTAAAAAAGTTTTTGTTTCGCCATTTTTAGTTTCTTCGTGTGTCAAGAAAGTCTTTCAAAACTTCAAAGAATCATTGAAATCGCTTAACAATATTGCTAAAGAAGTTCTATCTAAACATTAATCTGTACATCTCTGCCGGGCCCCTTTTAAAACAGACAGGCGTAATGTTATGTTATGCAAATATAAGAAGTCTGCATACTCACTGTAGCAATCGCGAATAATTTGCTGTTAAGTCTTGAAGAGTTCCGTCGCCTGTCTTTTTCATCAGTTTTTTTTCACAAAATGTTACTTTCTAAATGAAAATGCTTGATTTGTTACTAAAAATGTAAAAATCGGTACGTGTGTACCTATATTTTTTGAAGAGTTCCCTCAATTCCTCAATGGCCCCTCTTTAGATATGAGTTTTTATACAAATGGGACCAATCTGTTTATATACCCTATCAAATAAAAAAAGAATTTTGAAAATCGTCTTTAAATGACGGAGTACTGAGGTCACAAAACCTAAAAAAAAAATACAACCGAATTGATAACCTCCTCCTTTTTTAGAAGTCGGTTAAAATAATTTGATTTCATTCAATGACTTTTAACCAGCTGCTCCCCGTGGTTTAACCCGCGTAAACCAGGAGTAGTTAAAAGTAGCCTTAGCCTATGTGTTAATCCAGGATATAAGCTACTTACGTACTAAATTTCATCGAAATCTGTTCAGCCGTTTGAGCGTGAAGAAGTAACAAAAATACAAACACACACTCCCACACTCACACTCAGAAACTTTTGCCTTTATAATATTAATGTGAAAACTTCTAAATCGCATGCAAAAGTAGACGCATTAATTTTTTTTATGGGTTGATTTGATTATAATGAGCCAACCCGCAGACAATTAATAGCAATGTCTTAATAAAATAACTATTGTACTAATTTAGGCCTACTACTTTTTTAAAATGGGTCAAATGTAATTATTTGCTACCATTATAAAACAAACCTTCGCTCGCATAAGAAATATAAATGATTATTCTGCAACTCTACGTCTCAATTCTTACTGTGTTCTGAGCATTGGAATGTCATACCAAGAACTACGTCTAGTTCCAAAATAGAGTAAAGACGAAATTGTGAACAAAACGTTTTTAACCTTATTTTCTAGGCCTTAAGTTTCATTTTAGAAAAAATGTTTTTATACTTATTATAAAAATGGCTTTTATTTTTAAGTCACATTTCAAATTTATTCCTTTTACTTTTCTCCGACGACAGAAGGACTTAGGCATAAATATTTTGCAATTGTAATTAAACTTTATGCTTGAGTGTCAAGGTTTATAATGAACTGAACTTGATAATATTATAAAACATTTTTCTATATTCGTAGTAAGAAATGCAATTGTTTATGCGTGTATAAACGTGGACACTTTTGCGAGGTATTTTTGTTCCTGATCTTGTATCTAGTACTATTATTGATCGAAGACTTATACTAAACAATATTAGTATTGCTTGCTTTATTTTCTTTTTTTTTTTTTTAAATTGCACCTACCACTGCTTTTCTCTGCATCACCTGAAGGTTGACTGGTAGAAAATGCCTAAGGCGTTAAGTCCGCCTTTGTACATTAGTGTGCTTGAAGTATTAAATAAATAAATAAAGTTCTTTCATCTTATCAGATAGACAGGAGATATCGGATATCGGGGATAGCTGGAGAGTATGTTCCGCCACTTCTTTTTTCGGGTTTTCGGGTGACTGTCTTATGTAATTTTGATTTTTATTTTATTTAATTTGGACAAAAACCAGTTGTATGTTACAACATTCTTAAAATATAGTGGTATATAAAAACGGGTGAGTATTTTGACGTTGACATGTGAATACCGAAACTTGTCCAGGCGACATGAGAAGCGTAGTAAAGTATGACTTTCAAGATGATTTGCGAAATGACTTTCGAAGTGATTTACCATTTACAGAATAGCATAGCTGGTTAGTCACTCACCTAACCACACGATAAGAAGAAGATATGGAATCCAATAAAGAATTGAGTATTGAAGCCAAGTGTCGAAAAACGATTAAATAATGTTGTCATTTTTTTTTCAGCTGGCGAAAACCCGAAATGTTATTTCTGCATCGACGATACCTCTCCCGGAGAAGGCATGATCGTTCTGTTTCTGCAGTTCTTAGTTTTGATGGTAAGTTTGTTATTTACTTAATTTATGGAGAACTTTCTATCTGGTAACCCAATGAGAACGCTTTACAAAGAAGGTAATAAAATCTTTGTTTGTTTCCAGATGTTGGTAATCTTAACGCAACGTGGGATCTTCAACGGTTTATTAGACAAAGTGATGAACTTCCGCTACCGGCCGCTGCAGCCCGCGGACCAAGATGAGATGGTGCGCGCAGAGAAGGCTTATGTTAGCAAGGCCATCACTTTGCGTACGTATATCAATACTAGCTGTGCTCCGCGGTTTTACTCGCAGATCTCGTGTAATTCTTACTGTTTTCGCAGCACACGGCATAATATACTTTTTTGTTATATTTAGGCCAATTTTCGCAATATCTTTATTAATTGTAGCCTATTTGTTATTCTGATATATAAGCTACACAACTGGTTAATTTGTTTAAAATCCGTTCAGTAGTGTTTGCGTGAAAGAGTAAAATATTCACTTACAAACATCTATCGCCACAAACTTTTACATTATTATACAGGTTGTTTGGCGAAAGTAGTGACACAATTTTTAGACGATTGGGGCCTTGGAGGGTCATTGAATAGGTTTTTTCTCAAAGAACACATGTCTTTTTATTTTTTTACAGACACTGGGTCCATAATTGATACCTACGACATTTATACGAGTGTCGTTGATATAGTGGTCGCAACCGCTACAGAGGATAATGTCTCGGGTTCGCTCCCCGGGTCGCTCAAAGCGTTACTGAGTTTTTCCACATGGAAAGTCTTAATACTCTATACTTTATTGCTTAGTAGCGAGTTGCTACAGAGGAATTCTAAAACTTGTAAAAACTCAGCAAGTTTAAGTGTAGTTTTATTTTAAGCCCGATTGATGGCAATAGGGAATATGCATGTAATTTAAATATGGTTCTAATATTTTTTTCCGAATCTTTAATGGCAGAAAATATGAACTAAATCATTATTTTACTCTTTAATAGCGTCATAATTATTTAAAATTTAAAATAAAAGTGCGAATTAAGCCCGGGAAATTCAAATTTGTGAAACGCATCACCATTGGTTATAACGAAAATTGACGTCAAATACTACGACAACAACTCAAAGCCTACAAAACATACAATGTGTAAGTATGACATTAAGTATTGGAATGGACTTTTTATTGAAAAACATAATGATTGCCGTGTGTGTTGTGAACTAATTTAACGTTAAAGTGTAATTTTAGCTTCATAGTGACGTTATAAAACATTTAAGAAAAATGACTGAAAGTGGTTTTGTAAAAGCACAATCTGATAATGTTTATTCCATTCGGGTACAAGCAATACCGGTAATCTGGTTTTTGAGCTTTTTTCATGGTGAAATGGTTAGAAGAACGAAAACACCCTAAGTAATAGTAATAGGATCATAGTAAATGACGTAATTGAAATGGCGCGCGAAAATGGCGGCGTTTAAACAGCTCAAATTTATTCTGTATTTTAAATATTTTTTTAAGCTTCATTACTGCATTTTTGAATAAGTTTATATTTTTTTACTGTGTTAAAACGTTGTAAACAGTGAAATAAAAATATAAAAAAAATACATGCATATACCCTATAGGCTCGTCGCCGTCGTACATAGAACTCTTAACTTATCTGGCGAAATGTTTAAGTGCGAGAATCTCACCAGCGACACGCATGGAAGCAGCCAGTTGCTTAACCACTGCACAAACCGTGCCCACTTAACTAATAATAATATTATACATATGTATATTTATTAAAATGTATATATTTTAGAGGGCCCATTATTGAGTGTGCAAGTCACCCCCTGTCATTTAATCTGTGTATATGTAACATTGATAAGGCAGGGGCCATAGTCTTTCATAGTTCTAGGTATTCTGTCCATTTTAGCTACCCTAACCTATAGTCTAGTACTTTTGTTACCATATTCTGCAATAGTCTTACTCCAGTCGTAGGTTTTCTTTGGGTGCACTTGTCTAGTGCATACAGGGAAAATCTGCGATTGGTGCCTCAATTCTTTAAAAACGACAAAGAGCCTCTGCGAGTTGGCTTCGGCTCCTCGTACGCCTTCCAAAGGTCCGGAACCCAAGAGTTCCGAGAACTAACAAGGAATAATAATAATATTTTTTGCGAAACGTTTGCTCACAATCCTAATAAAATTGTTTTCTTTCAGCTACGAAACAGATCCCAGATGCTATGCTAGTGGATGACCTGCACAAAAACTACCCGGCAATCCTGTCCAAGAGTGTCAATGCTGTGAAAGGCATCAGCTTCTCCGTCAAGAAAGGTAACCTTTTGTCAATCGTCACAGCAGATGAGTAGTTCGAACTATCACTTTAAGAAAACAGTAGTAACTTGAGAGCTTGTGTTATGGGTACTAAACAGCTGATAAACATACTTATATATTTCTACATACATACATAATACAGATAAATTACACCCAGACACAGTACAAACGATCGTGCTCATCACACAAACATTTGTCCTGGGTGGGAACCGAACCCACGACCTCCGGCATAGCAGTCAGGTTCACTAACTACTAGACCAACAGGCCAGTCAATAGATGTCACCACACATATTTTTTTCATAACATTTAATCATTCTTGCGACACAATTTGTGGGATAAACTTCGGAACTACGTAACCATTTATTTTATGAAATTTGGCTGACAGTGTATATTTTGGTGAAACAAAATAGATAGGATAGTTTTATCTCGATACTTGACCTCACTATTATAATATTTTTGACTATTGGCAAATTACGTAAATGTTATTATAGTAAGTTCCGTAACTTTCTCAAAGACTTTCTGTGTAATTTCCTCACATTTTTAAATAGGTCACTGAAATGAAATTGCGGCTAGAATTTAAAAGTTATTACCACGGGAATTGGCCTTCTGATCAACGTGTTCGGATCAGCTAATACATAGTAATAATATTATGAAGTGGATAGATATGTTTTTTTTTGTTTAAATGGATTTAACTCAAGAGCTCCTCAATTGATTTTAGAAGTTCTCTCACCATAAAAAAAATATATTAACATAGAGTAACAAAGGCTATATTTCGTTGGTTCAGATAAACTGGGTATTTCATCAAAAAAAGCGATTTGAAGTTTTCAAATCAATATATTTCCATTTCTGAAAACAATAATTGGTTAACCTCACCCATTCATTTTACGTATAATATATTTTAACTTGGACGTTTTTATACGTTGGCATAGCAGTCAGGTTCACTAACTACTAGACCAACAGGCAATAAGTAAAACATCGTTTTTTTGAGTTAATACCCTATTTACACTAATGAACGATTTTATTTTCAAAACTGCGGGATATCTGGAATACCCCATTGAAAGTTAAAAGCGAAAAGGACGAAATTTATACAGAGGAAGTCGCGAGCGAAGTGCTTGTCATCCTTCATCTATTGATAAACGTAATGTTCTTATTCAGGCGAGTGCTTCGGCCTCCTCGGAGTCAACGGCGCGGGCAAGTCCACCACGTTCAAGATGCTGACTGCTGAGGAGACCCCCACCAAGGGGAACATCTTCGGTAACGGATACCACCTCAAGAGAGGAAACTCGCAGGTAACGTACTGTAAACCTTAAAGTGTTGAAATAAGGTCCACATTGCACTTTTAGAGCATGTGCAGACTGGCAGTCGAGACGTCTACCACCAGTTTAAACATAGTTTAAGTTATATGTGTGTCGGAGATGCATAGGAATTAACCTTTGGCATGGCCGGAACGTGGGTGCACGCGAGTCACTCAGTCAGTCATAGTAAACACAAAAGGTCTCACTAAAAATATCCAGCAACTGAGAAGAAAGAAACACATTCAAAAACAATAACCATAGTGAAAGATAATTATGTACCCTGTACACATACATAAGCGTGTAGTTTAACCCTGAATCAAATTTATTTTTCTTTTCCACAGTACCTCCAGACCCTAGGCTACTGCCCCCAGTTCTTCGGGCTGGACATGTTCCTCACTGGTGAAGAGAATCTGGCCGTAGTGCTCACACTGCGAGGGTACGATAAGCAACGGGTCAAAGAAGAAGTCAATACCTGGATACATATTGTTGGTGAGTGATCATTATTTGTTTAAAAATAATTATTTAACATACTAGCAAATCGCCCCGGCTTCGGCTCGGGACCAATTTCCCAAAATAATTCTACTTAATTACATTAATTACTAACACATTTAACCTTTCAATCGTGTCAATAGGGTATATGCATTTATTTTTTTATATTTTTAATTCACATTTTACAACGTATTAACATAGTAAAAAAATATAAACATGTTTAAAAATGCAGTAATGAAGCTTCAAAAAATATTTAAAAGACAATAAATTTCAGCTGTTTATACGCCGCCATTTTCGCGCGCCATTTCGATGACGTCATTTACTATTATCCTATTACTTTGGGTGTTTTCGTTCTTCTAACCATTTAGCCATGAAAAAAGCTCAAAAACCAGTTTACAGGCATTGATTGTACCCGAATGCATAAACATTATCAGATAGTGCTTTTACAAAACCACTTTCAGTCATTTTCTTAAATGTTTTATAACCTCACTATGAAGCTAAAATTACACTTGAACATTAAATTAATTCACAACACACACGGCAATAATTATGCTTTCCAATTAAAAGTCCATTCCAATACTGTTTTCTAGGCGTAACTGGTTGTCGTAGTATTTGACGTCACGTTTCGTTGTAACCAATGGTGATGTGTATCACAAATTTAAATTTCCCGCGTTTAATTCGCACTTTTGTTTTCAATTTTAAATAATTATGACGCTATTAAAAAGTAAAATAATGATTTAGCTCATATTTTCTGCCAATAAAGATTGGGAAAAAAAGTATTCGAACCAAATTTAAATTACATGCATATTCCCTATTAGCGACACAATAGAAAGACAATGACAGCGCGGCGTCCGCTTTGGGTTTAATGAATTAAACAGATGATATATTTTTAATTTATTGGAAAGTTTATTATTAACAACTGATTGTGTATTGACTAAAAACTATAATGGTTTTTAAAAAAAAAACTGTTGTATAGAATTGGAACATTGTTGTTGATGGTTGATCTTTGAAAAAAATGGGCTTGGAAATTAATCTGTAATAACTATAAAAATAGTGACCAGTGTTCAAGTATTTTATTCGGTAAATCTCCAACTTCCCTATTAGATGTCGTTTTTTTTTTAATTGTTAACGTTCTTTTAACATTTTGTATGGCAAATTGATTACTTTATGCGACCAACCCAAATGTTCTGTCTTTGGTATTGTTCGTCAGGACGTAGAGCGCCTCGAGTTCCGGCTCGAGCTCACGATAACTGACAAATGCTTGCACTGACTGATCTGGTCCACTCATATCTGTGTGGTCCTTTCCTCAAAAGACCATTATCAGACACAAATCTGCATGGTTCTTACATAATCTGACCAAGATAATCTGGACTTTAAAAGAGACTGTAAGTTTCTTTCGGTGTTTCTTCTCAGAGTAGTCAGATAGTGAAATACCGACCTCATCTTCTAATTAAAAAATGTCATGTAAAAGTGATTGTATGAACTCATTTACAGAAATAAATATAATTTATCATTTATATGCCTCTTACCTACTACCAGAGCTCAGCTTTCACTGGAAATCTGTCAGAAGTTCTGACAGATTTCCAGTGAAAGCTGACTCAGAACACGCCCCGCCACCAATAGAGTTCATTTATTACCTCCTACTACTCCTACTTCAAATACTACTACATAGTCTAGTATTGTATGTAACATAGAGACACGCAGCGCAGTATTTCAGTTTAATATTATGTATTTTGTATCTTTCAAAATCAATGCATTTAAGTAAGGTAGTTAGGTTAGGTAGTTAGGTTCGCTATATGCTAGGTATGATAAGTTAGGTTAGGTTATGTATATGGCGTTAATCTAATTTACACTAGCAGACGTCACCCGGTTTCACCCACGTAGTTCCCGTTCCCGTGGGAATACAGGGATAAGAAGTAGCCTATGTCACCTGGGGATAGTGTGGCTTCCCAAGGGTGAAAGAATTTTTGAAAGCAAGAGAGATTCGACGTTTATCCCGCAACCTGTCTGTTGCGGTCTTCTGGTCCGAATATATAATTTAGGTGTCTTCAAGGCTAGAGTGATTAGGCCTTTAATAAAGTAGTGCGCTTTACCATCAGTGATTGCATCACTGCTTACCATCAGGTGGGATTGCAGTCAAGCACTAGTTTATAATATTAAAAAAAAACTATTTGTTGTCATCTTATTAAAGGTATGTAAGTGTGAGTGTGTATACTGTGTATGCTACAATATCGAGCATTATTAATTCTTCTATAATCGGCAGAAATGTTTGTTCACCTTTGTCGTTTCTTCCGTCGACTTAACCGTTTCTACGGATCATGCGAAGCGTAAATGTCGTGATGGCCCAGAGTTTAAGGCGCCTACTTCTCATGCACGAGGTTGTGGTGCAAATCCGGGCAAGTACCAATGTGACTTTTTCAATTCATATGTACTTTCTAAGTTTATCATTGACATCGGCGAAGGAAAACATCGTGAGGAAACCTGGACTTATAGTTAATATTCGTCTTATTCGTAAGTTTCAAATTCTTGTACTTCTTCTTGATCTTCTTCTTGTTCTTCTTCTCCTGCTTCTTCTTCATCTTCATTTTGGATGCAAGTAAATTGCGTCAATAGCGATGTATCGCATGATAGGAGTCGGAGTCAAACGAATCCTCCATTGTTTGTGATTCAATATTAGAGCACGACCGGCCTTGACAATTTTTGCATGCCAAAGAACAAGACAGTCCGACTTTTTTGCGACCACATTTAGCACTGCATCCCTTTTTGCAGTTGCAAAAAATAGTGTTCAGCAGTTTTTCCGGCGCAGGTGGAAGTAAAGTTTGAACTGGCTCTAATATATTGTTGACCAACTTCCAACCCCAATCTGTAGGGTCTAGCTGAAAGCCACACTTGAACTTGGTAATATACTCGAAAAAGATGTTGGTGAGCAGCAACTGAGGTTGGAGGAAGACAAGCTAATTGAACTTGTTTTTTATTTTTAGTATTTTTAACGAAACAGTATTTCATTTATTATAGCAGGTATTAGACCCTAGCCACGCACACAATAGAACAAGAGACAGATGTCTCGAAGTTACACTGGCTTAAAGATTAAGGGACTGGGTTTCATTTTACCTGATATTCTTGTAGTTAAAACTTATGTATATTTTATATTGTAAGTATAAGTTACAATGACCGATAGAAAAATATTTAAACATTTAATATACTTATAATACATATATGTATGTATATATATATATATACACATACATATACAGGGTGTAACGGAAAGGGTATATACATCCGAAGGGCACGGATTCTCTTGGTGATAAGAAACGACATGGCAACATTTTTATACATATACATACATAATTGGAAAGTTGAGCCCGCCCGCGCCGTCGCGCCTTCGTCGGTTAGGCAGAGCCCGATAGGTCTGTACTAGGCGCGCAGAACCCGAGATAGATATACTTGAACCTTGTCGGACAGGATTATGACCCTCATAGTGCGGTGACACGTTTGTTATGATTTTGCATTTAATAAACTGTCGATATTAAATAATATCGTGTTCAAAGTTATTAGTCGGGAGCTGAAATTTTGAGGAAAGACTCGTTATTAAATACTCTATTCACCCTGTTTGTATGTATATACCCTTTCCGTTACACCCTGTATATATTATATAAAATATTACAACTCCAGATGTATATACGTGGCGTACTCATGCATATTATGACGATAGGTAACAACTTTTATAACTTTTTGAATCGTTATATCTCAGAAACGGTGGCTCGTAAGAAAAAAAGTATTTATACATTTTTTATAGATAATTTTATGATCTACAATTTTTGTCTGAGGTGCTTTTATGATAAAACTTACCGTTTTGCTGAAAATCGCGAAAAACTCATTTTTTTGACCTTTGACCTTCAATTAATTTTTTTCCTTACAGGGGAATGATGGGGAACTTCTAGACATTGTTTATAATTATATTTTGAACAATTTCACTGAAATTCAGCTTGTTGGGACTTTATGTAACTTCACTCTCATTTTTTGGTCTAAATAGACCGGACTATATATAATTACAAAGAACTACCTGCCTGCGTAGCATGAACACATTGAACACCGAAGAAACGGCTTTTGTCTACAGACGAATCAGCAAAGTGACAGATTATATAGACATTTCTTTCGTCTCGAGCATGACAATGTCATGAAAGATGAGAAGTTATATGCCGAACAATGCCGAGCATGAAGTGCGTACCTATTTTCTTAAGTTTTGACAGTTCTTTTCGAAACATTTCCTGTCAACAAGTGTCAAACAGTCTACATCAAATGAGACCTAGACAACAGCAACTTGACAGTTGCTATAGACAGCATGTAAATTTCTTTCTCTACGTACAAACGCTTTGTCAACGAGTCGCCTCATGCTCGGGTAGAAAAAATGTCAAGTTGGACAGAAAGAAATTTGTCGTGTCTCGGAAGAAATAAATTAAGTGTTCATGCTACGCAGGCAGCCGTTCTTCTGTTCCAATCAGCACCCGACCCGCGTCCTATCATTTTTTTTAATTTTTTTATATAGGGTGACTGGTAATTAGTGACCGATACTTAAATACGTGATAGTACTCATGAATACGAAAAACTTTCCCAAAGAAACTTTTTTATGTACTCATTTACTTTCAATTAATTCAATTACGACAGTACTGCACAACAGGAGCGGTGAGGGTGGTGGGGGAGCGTGTGACGCTACTACTAACTACAAGTAGATTTTGCTTTTCCCGAGGTCTGACTATCAGCTGATAGATCGTGCCGATTCGTGCCTACTGTGATAGATATCAGGCGTTTTTGTTATTTTATTGTGATATTTAAGTTACTGTGTATAAAAAAAAAGTTTCTTTGGGATAGTTCATTGATATCATGAATACAATCACGTGTTTAAGTATCGGTCACTAATTACCAGTCACCCTATATTTTATTTGGGAAGACAAACAACTGTACTTACATTGTATATTATGTCAGGATACACAGTACCTATGCTATAAGTAAATGTATAAATCCACTGAGTTTCCACGTGTTACTAGTTTCAATTACACACAGTTTGGCAAGATTACAATACAACAACAAAAAAAAGGAAAGAAAACACCATCAATACAATATTTTCTGTGGTAATAAGGTCTGTGGCTTTGGTGGTTTTGTCTCATTCATGATTGGCCACCGAATTTAGTAGTAGTTTTTATTTAACAATTTTTAGTTTTTTATTTTTATATACCTAGATGATAATTTTTATCCATTTCTACAACACATATTTACATATTACAATCAAACAAATAAACAACAACTGTTCGCGATGAAAACAAAAAGTAAAATTCATGAACAGAAATTTTCATAAAATTAAAACTACCAGACCAAACTATGTAATTTTTTTAGGAGACCAAAAAGGAACTAGTCCGCATCAAACTAAAAAGAATCACGTAAATCGGTACATAAATCTCAGCGTAATCGGTGAACATACATACAAAAAAGTGTTCAAAAATAAATTAAATTTTCATAAAATTGTTCATAAAATGAAAACTACCGGGTCAAACTATGTTATATTTTTATGGGACCAAATGGCAGCTATTCCGCATCGAAACCAAATAGAATCACGTAAATTGGATCATTAATCTCGGAGTATTTGGTGTACAAACATAAAAAAAAAAAAAAAAAACCGATCGAATTGAGAACCTCCTCCTGAAGTCGGTTAAAAATAAACCTAAAGTTATAACTACTCAGCTCCAATTACAATAGCATTAGACAGAAGTTAAAAAGGTTATACACACTTTGGAACGAAAGTACAATTTAGCATGTTACAATAACGATGGACGCCGAATTTATTATAATCTATTTTCACTGCAGCTGCACTTAGTTGTAGTAATTTCAACAATTTATTTTAAGAAGGGATGTGGATTTCATTTAGTTATATTATTTCATTTTAGTTGAAAATTACAGTGTCAAAGATAAAAGCAGGGATGAACAGATGGACACGTTCTTCGTTTCATTTTTATTCTTCTAAATTTGAAATACCTAAATCATATGAATTAAAATTGTCTTCACTTATCTTTAAAATAAAATGTTCTGCGTTCCTGCTTCTACGAGCCTCTATTTTCTAATGCTTTTGTAAGTAGAGTATACGTAAAACATAATAATGTGTGTATTGCGCGTTAAAATTGTGCTTTCCTCTGTCAGGTCTGGAGAAATACGCAAAGCGTAGAGTAGAGAGCTATAGCGGAGGCTGCGTGCGTCGCCTGGGAGCCGCCGCAGCACTGTGCGGCTCCGCAGACCTGGCGCTGCTGGACGAGCCCAGCGCAGGCGTCGACGTGGCCGCGCGCAGGCGCCTGTGGACCGCGCTGCGCAAGGCGCAGAGACAGAAACGCGCTATCATCATCACCTCACACAGGTACTCTCAACACGTAGAGTGGAGGGCTATAGCGGAGGCTGCGTGCGTCGCCCAGACCTGGCGCTGCTGGACGAGCCCAGCGCAGGCGTCGACGTGGCCGCGCGCAGGCGCCTGTGGACCGCGCTGCGCAAGGCGCAGAGACAGAAACGCGCTATCATCATCACCTCACACAGGTACTCTCAACACGTAGAGTGGAGGGCTATAGCGGAGGCTGCGTGCGTCGCCCAGACCTGGCGCTGCTGGACGAGCCCAGCGCAGGCGTCGACGTGGCCGCGCGCAGGCGCCTGTGGACCGCGCTGCGCAAGGCGCAGAGACAGAAACGCGCTATCATCATCACCTCACACAGGTACTCTCAACACGTAGAGTGGAGGGCTATAGCGGAGGCTGCGTGCGTCGCCCAGACCTGGCGCTGCTGGACGAGCCCAGCGCAGGCGTCGACGTGGCCGCGCGCAGGCGCCTGTGGACCGCGCTGCGCAAGGCGCAGAGACAGAAACGCGCTATCATCATCACCTCACACAGGTACTCTCAACACGTAGAGTGGAGGGCTATAGCGGAGGCTGCGTGCGTCGCCCAGACCTGGCGCTGCTGGACGAGCCCAGCGCAGGCGTCGACGTGGCCGCGCGCAGGCGCCTGTGGACCGCGCTGCGCAAGGCGCAGAGACAGAAACGCGCTATCATCATCACCTCACACAGGTACTCTCAACACGTAGAGTGGAGGGCTATAGCGGAGGCTGCGTGCGTCGCCCAGACCTGGCGCTGCTGGACGAGCCCAGCGCAGGCGTCGACGTGGCCGCGCGCAGGCGCCTGTGGACCGCGCTGCGCAAGGCGCAGAGACAGAAACGCGCTATCATCATCACCTCACACAGGTACTCTCAACACGTAGAGTGGAGGGCTATAGCGGAGGCTGCGTGCGTCGCCCAGACCTGGCGCTGCTGGACGAGCCCAGCGCAGGCGTCGACGTGGCCGCGCGCAGGCGCCTGTGGACCGCGCTGCGCAAGGCGCAGAGACAGAAACGCGCTATCATCATCACCTCACACAGGTACTCTCAACACGTAGAGTGGAGGGCTATAGCGGAGGCTGCGTGCGTCGCCCAGACCTGGCGCTGCTGGACGAGCCCAGCGCAGGCGTCGACGTGGCCGCGCGCAGGCGCCTGTGGACCGCGCTGCGCAAGGCGCAGAGACAGAAACGCGCTATCATCATCACCTCACACAGGTACTCTCAACACGTAGAGTGGAGGGCTATAGCGGAGGCTGCGTGCGTCGCGAAATAAATAAATATTCCACAACTTCACACAACGCCATCTAGGCCCAAGCTAAGCAGAGCTTGTGTTATGGGTACTAAATAACTGATAAACATACTTATATATTGCTAAATATGTACAAATTATAGAATATAATGAATATAAAAATTACACTCAGACACAGAACAAATTATCATGCTCATCACACAAACATTTGTCCTGGGTGGGAATCGAGCCCACGACCCCCGGCATAGCAGTCAGGGCCACTGACACTAATGTACCCACTGAACCAATGTCCGCAGCATGGACGAGATGGAGGCGCTGTGCTCGCGCATCGCGATCCTGTCGCGCGGCCGCGTGCGCGCGCTGGGCACGGCGGCGGGGCTGCGGGCTGCGCACGCGCAGGGACACGCCGTCATATTCAAGGTCATGCACAAGAGGCGCGGGGACGGTACGGATCACTCATCGTTTTTTTTTTTATTAATTAAATTAAAAGGCACTTTTGACCGTCCAACTCAATTAAATCATTCTAGTAACCGTAAAGTGTTTCGTCCAGAGAAAATGGGTGAGAAACTCCATACATCTTTATTTCCTTTTACGATATTTGATTTACGTACCATATAGGTAGAGTTTTTGAAACGAAACTCAAAGTGCCCGGGTACCATTAACCGTTATAGTTACAGGAAAACGTTCATATTCATCATACATATCGTTTTGAGATATTCTGAACTGCATTCACATATTTTAGAAAAAAAATACGATCAGCTAAAAAAATGTTTAAACACACAAAAAAAAAGCATATCGATCCTATTTGATGGATCAAAATAGTATCGGACTATTTCAGTTTCAGTACAAAAAATTACAGAAATCGCCAAAACCTTTACCCATACCACAACAAATCTGAGCTACAGCTACGCATATGAGCTAGTAATAATATATTATATATATTCTGATTTTATTTTTAGAGGTGGACAGCACTAAGACACAGGTACACGGGCTAAAGGGCAAGCTTCACGAGACTTTCGACTGCACACTCAAAGATGAACATCAAGTAAGTCAATTACTCATCAACATCTTTTTTACTTCAAAAAACAAACAGAACAACAAACATCACACAAACAAACATCAGAAACAAGCACAAAATCTCTTATCTCATCTCGGATACGTCGAGATCTCATTATCTCTTAACCACTCGTATGCCGTATTAAAGAAACAATTAAAAAAAACTTTTTACAAAAAATAAAACCGACTTCAAAAATAACACTAAACGGTGTAAAATAACTCTAAATTAGGAAGTCTGTGGCTTTGGTACTTTTGTCTTATTCTTGATGGGCCGCCGACTTCCGAATTTAGAGTTATTTTACACCGTTTAGTGTTATTTTTGAAGTCGGTTTTATTTTTTGTAAAAAGTTTTTTATTTTTCCATTTTTAGTTGTTCCCATACAAACATTTGCCATGAATTCATTTTATATTGTTAAATGTTAACAATACATGTCATTATAATAGGGTTATCCACCTAACCCTAATAAATGAAACTTAACATACCTAACTATCGAAATCTAGGTATATTGAACACATCTGCCTACCCCTCTGAGCGTGATGGTACGTCATGATGTTGTATAAACAATAAACATCCAAGCGATTCCAGCAATCACGATAGATTTGCCGTCTATTTTTGAAGAGTTCTGTTGTATATCTTCGAAGATCAGCACCAGATCTTCACCAAATTAAAATGGGACCACCTCAGGAGTCTACTCTTTCAAACAAAAAAAGAATTTTGAGAATCGGTCCACAAATGGCGGAGAAATCAGGTAACATACATAAAAAAAAAAAAAAGATATTTTCATGTGTGTTTACGGATTAGGTAATTACAGAAAAAATATCAGAACAATGAGTAAAATTTAAGATAGACTCCACGGTAATATCACCACTGATGCAGAACCGTGTAGTGAACTCATGATGCTAAAATATGCTTCTATGTGCTTTCCTTCAACACATTGATCTCCTACGTGAATTTGCCAACAGACAATGCTACACTACCACATCAACGAGACGATGCGATACAGCGACCTCTTCAAGAAGTTAGAAACTCTTCGGGCCGAATTCCCCTCACTGATCGAGGACTACTCCGTCACGGAGACAACCCTCGAGGAGGTGTTCCTGTCCTTCGCCAAGGAGCAACAGGATGAGCCGCAGACTGGACGTCAAAATGGTCAACAGGCTGTTTAACCTTCTAATCACTTGGATAAATGTCAGTTGCCGTCAGGGCCCGGAAACGTTATTTAAAATAATGGTTTTAAAACTTTTCGAATAGTTCTTTGTATTACGTTTTGTTCGGAACGAAAACGAAATGAAAACGTTTTCAGAATCTGGTTTATTTCGCCGGACACAGCCGAACGCACAGCGTGCAGCGGCAAGCATTAACTTTTAGTTAGCTACCATTTGATTTCTTTTGAACCAAATAAAATTCATAATTTCGTATCAGAGATCAAACCAAAAAAAAAACGGTTTATTAATCCAGTACGATTTGAATTGCGTTCTTTTCGAAAACATTATTTATAACGTAACCCAACTAAATCGTTCCTTAGGCAATTTAACGCGAAAACGTTCCGAAAATACACCGTTATCCGAGCCTTGGTTGCCGTGCCCCTAGCACGCGACTACAACTGCTACAAATTAACAAAATAATACCTACATACAAAAAATAAGGAAGAGAAATCGTTGTATCGAGTTTAAGTAATTGTTTTTTTACAGAAAAGCTCTGCAGCTCTCTAGAATTAGTAGGTACATTGCAAGGAAACAACATGTTTCATTTAAAAGGTCTATAGTTTTTTTCAATACCTACAATATTTGAAAAAAAAATGCTTAGCTTTTGCCTGCTATATTCACACTGGGCGTTATAAAAAGCAAAATGCTCTCAACCGGCGTACGTGTACGACTACATGTATGAACTTAAACGAAGCAAAACAATTTTGTAACAAGCGTAGATGGCGCTCTGTAGTTTCTGCCAACCCCCATGGGAAAAAAGGCGTGAGTTTATGCATAAATGTATTATTAAAAAGATGGCCAGTAATCCTGAAATAGAAAGCAATCCACGACAGAATTTATTGCACATTATAAAAGGCATAAACTACATCAGGTACGTCCTTTTACTAACTTGTTTTTTTTCTACTACGAAGCCAATACAGAATGTAATGTTACCAAAGAATAGTAACGCAAACAAAGAGGTTTCAAACCTTTGTGGCATAGCCGCCGCCATTTTCTGTTTTTCATTGTTGCCACACACGATGAAGGTAGTGTCACAGTCTAAAAACATACAGTCGTCTGACGAAGCCGTCTAGACAGGGCAATCGTGCGGGGTTTGAGGAGCGAGACGCGGGAAAGCCGCTCCCGTACTGCGAACAAACCGATGTTCGTAGTGCGGGAGGTATTATTCAAGTCTAACGCGTGTAGAAGTTGCCGGCATTTTTCCAGAGATCAAAGGCGTCGTCCTACTGCATTAATATTTATACTGTGGTAGTGTTGCACAAACGCAATCACCGCATTTTTATGATTAGCGATAACGTTATTTAACTGGTCAAGGCCCGCCCGTCTTACCGGTGAATCGCGGCCATTGTTTTTTTAATAACCAGGCCTTGTTTCTGTAAATCCAAATATATCAGATTTGTTTCACTTTAGCGTACCATATTCTGCTCATTTTTTGTTTCTAAAGGTAACAGTTACCCATTTAATGATATACTACGTTTACCGAGCGCAGAAACTTTAAAAAAAATGGCGGCTGGGCAGATTTGCCAGCTTCCATAATTAAATTTATCGACTAAGTCGAAGAATGCCGAAATTCATGTCTCAGGAAAACAACACCATTAGAATGTTACCGTAAAACGTCGAGTTCATTTTCGACAAATACTTTTGATTATTAAAAGGCTGTAGAAAGCCTTGACTAACCAAATTCTGAACTTCTACATTCCCAACAAAGCGGTCTAGTCATAAATTATTATTTAAGTAGTTCAGCTATCCTAAACTGTCATATTTTCCCAATTGTACACGCACCTTATTGTATTTGTAATAAAGTTGTAAAGCTATTAAAGAAATTTGACAGATGGGGTACCTTGATGTGTTGGCCTCTTTACAATATCACTCTTCATTTTACTTTCGTTGTAGCTCCAAACTTTGTTAATAAATAGTATAAGCAACCAAATAAAATCAATAGTAATAAATCAGCAATCTTTTAGATATGTATGAGAGTGTTGGTCCCTCCATTTTGACGATATCAAAATACTTGGGGAAGTGTTGAAATTGGTATTAAAATTATGTTCATACACCCTAGCTAGAGTCAGTAGGAACTAGAATATTATGTACACCTTGCAACTGAAAGAAATGTTGAGTAAACATAAAACCTTCCCGCTGCGAGAAAATGAAAAAAAACGAAAGGAAAGTATTATTAATAAAAGCCAGTAGATTTCTATTTTCTGCTTGTGCGTATAAAATACAATTGCGTTGCACTCTTTTTTTTATATCAACCACCTAGCTGTGCTTGCGATATTTCACTAGAAATTCTTTCTTTACACGCAACCCAAATACTTTAAAAAAAAATTAAAACTAAGTTACTCCTTATAACATCTATAATCTGATAGTGAGAATCCCGTAAGAATCGGTCCAGCCGTTTAGGAGATAAACCCTAACAAGCAGATCGACATACAGACAAAGGAATGATTTTCGTTGCATTTCATATGCATTTAGTAAAAAGCTACAAATAGACACTTAAATTTTATTTGATTGTGTAGATTTATAAATCAAAGAAGGTTTTGAACTATATGCCACTTGTCTGGGTTAAATGTAGAAGGTAAAGAGAGTGGTCTCTCAAAATACTATAGAAACAAACCAGTAGATATTTTGATTTAGGTTTTATTATTTTCCGGAAGGCAGCAGAGAGTTAATACAATATGACAAACTTATTTGAGCCAAATAGCGGTTAAAAAGGGACTAATGATTTTTGACCGCACGATTGGCGCAGTAGCTGAGCGATAGGCTGCCGCGCTGCGTGTCGCGGGTTTGATCCCGCACGGAACATATATTTGTACTGCCTACATGTAGTTTGTTCCGGGTCTGGCTGTTTGTGTATGAGAGTTTAAATGTTTGTAAACGTACCCACGATACAGGAGAAATTCCTAGTGTGGAGGCAACGTTTTTTAAAAATAATGATGAGTTAAGAGCTATGCATTGAAAAGAATGAATGAAGGTTTTGGCTTACTACCCACCTAATAGAACTCCGTCCAAGTATAGCTCTTCTATTGAGAGAACTAGTTTCAAAGTCGGCAATCTGTTCTTTTGGTAGAAAATTAGTCATTGTTATGGTTTTAAATAAAACCGTGATCTTAAGTGATATGTAACAAAACACTCGAAACGTAATTTGCTAGACTCACATATTGCTAATAATTAAAAAAAAACATGTTTTGGGACACTTATAAGAAGTAATAATAACTAGAAAAAAATAATGAGGAATCTACTGTAAATGTCAGGTTGTTACAAAAACAAAAATCTGCCTAAAAACAAAATCCGCCATCCTTTTATTTTTATGTTTTGACAAAAGTTTATTGCTGCCTTTAAAACTACTGAACTCTCATAAACTACCACCATTTTGGTTTCTATCAAATAAATGTAGATTTAAGATGCGATTTAAAAGAAGTGTGCTTGTGATAATAAATGTTGTGTGAAAGCCACACCATGTGGGCTAGTGACACGAGTCGTACCATAAAGGTACAGACGCCAGCACATTAAGTTACCCCAATGTGTCAAATTTCTTTGATCGTTCTTCAACTTTATGTCAAACACAATAAGGTTCATATTAAATTGAGAAAATTTGACACATTGGGGTAACTTGATGTGCTGGCGTCTGTACATAGAGTCGAAGGCCTTAAGCCGCCGACATGAACCGAAACCGCGAAACCCGCGAAACTTAAAGGAGTTGTGTTTTTTGCAATTTGCAGTCAATTAGTAAGTTGTTTGGTGTTAACAAAATTTATTCGCGACCGATATATTTCAAATATGTATTTACCGACATAATTATCATTAAAATCATTGATCTCAAATGTCATGTTTTCGAGTACTAATATACTTATAATACTAATTGTGTATGTTTCGTAACTTTTTTTAACATACAATCAAATATTGAGCTACAAATTACAAAAACATGAACTAAGATAATGGGCTATATGCCAAAATTTTAATTTTTAGTGCGTCATCTAGATAAGGTACAAGAAAATATTCTAAACGTATTTTTTTCTTTTTCAAATTGATGGAAAACTGCTTAGATTATGCGCATTAAAGTTGAGGAAGGGGCTTGTAACGTCATTACCTAGTATAAACTGTACTGGCTAGTGACGTCATGCGACATTTTGACTCGATGTATCGCCGTTATTTTTTGATTACGTGAAAAAAGAAAAAATACGTCGAATATTTTCTTGTAAGTAATCTAGATGAGGGACTAAAAACTAAAATTTGTCAAATAGCTCATTTAAACATTGTGAGTTTTTCTAGCGCATCTCTCTTAGCCATAGATAATCTATCTAAATAACTTGTATTAATTTGAGGTTAACGGTCTTATGCATCACGAAGTCTGAAACGAAACGCAGGATGACGTTGAATAATATGCTTTATAATAAAGAGCATAAAGTGAAAAGTTTAATATACATCTAGCTTCTTTCTGCGTTTTACTAAATTGCGCTTAAATAGACTTGAAATAAGATATAATATGCAAGGAGATGGTTTAGTATACAGGGTGTCTCATTCAAATCGGTCAGTATGGGAAAGTCTGAAACTATAAGACATACGAAGATCTGTTCTGAGGAACCATGTCATCGATTTTAATAACAAGAAAAACTGCATTCATACATTTTAAAAAACATCTGTACTATTGTAGTAATATTGTAAACGTGGTCACTTCGAGCACCTACTAAAATAAATTAAGTATGTGGAAACAATGCATTTTATTCATTTTAGACATCATGTTTCATACAGACATTTACTGCTTAAGACCTCCACAATCGATATCTAAATAGAAATAGTGTATGTTTTTTTTTTCAAAATAACCGCGTTCGATTCCCGAACGGAGTAGGTACAGATGTTTTTTTTTTTAAATGTATGAATGCAGTTTTTCTTGTTATTAAAATCGATGACATGGTTCCTCAGAACAGATCTTAGTATGTCTTATAGTTTCAGACTTTCCCATACTGACCGATTTGAATGAGACACCCTGTATACTTGTGAGATATGTTTATATTTAAAATAATATTAAATGTCTGCACCATGTGTTGATTCTCATTTACAATGATAATTATTATGATTTAAGATGAAAATTACCAATTGTTTATTAATTGAAATAATAGGTAAAAAAAATAATGTATTTTAGTCAAGTATTACGGTGTATAATCGAAACACAAACTGCTATGTGTGTAATTACTTTCTGTCAAATTATTTAATGTGTAATATAATAATAATAATATAACGCGCACGTTGCAGTAAACGAAAGTCAACATTAAAATGCCCGTTTTCACTAACGTTAGGTGACGTCTACATGCATTAGTAATGTATGTAACTTTACTTAGGTTTCATGTAGACATTTTGAATTTAATTGTCGCCTAGTGATACGAAAAATGGGCACATCTTTCATGCATCTGAGGCTTTTAATTGGCAACTATGTATTAAAAGAAAGCAACAAATTGACTGATATATTAGTACTTATTTTAGAAGGAACAAATATCTGTACGATACTTATGTAAGCACAATAACTTTTATATATGTATCCAATAGTTTACAAACACATAACAAGCTTGATGGGCGTCTTCTATACCACTGCCCACCCCATAGAGAAATACAGCGCGATGTTATGTTAACCAACTCGTAAATGAAATGTTATGATTTTAATTCCTATATCTATTAACTGTATTTGTCTATTCTTAACATTGTAATAAATGTACTACTATACAATTTTATTTTTAGTGCTTATGGTAATATTGTCTAAACTTATTTCTGATATCAATAAATATTTTCAATGTAGTCATGCTTCTATTATTATATCCTATGTTTTTGTACCACCTCTGGTGTAGTGACCGCAAGCGCTACTCCTGAGCATGAAGTCGTAGGTTCGATACGCAAGTGAAGCAAATGTTAATGAGTTTTTTTAACTGGGATATTTTAGTAGCAGCCCGGAGTCGGGTGTTTTTGTCCGATTAATGGCAATAAACGTAACTGGCGAAAAGTGTGTGCCCTAAAACGTAGGTTTTTTTTCTAGTGCGGGATAGGTAGGTTTTCAAAGAGGAGGGGGTCTGTCAGACTCTTACTGACTAATAACCACCCCGGTATTCCGACTCACACCTGCGCCGGGGATCACCGGCATAGAATATACTTCCGCAACCCCGAGATAGGTACCAACCCCACCCTTCAGACAGTACTGGCGTATATATTATCGTATCGGTATATCGTTAATATCGTATCGTATTTTACAGCTAATCAATAAGCACATACAGGGAGGTAGGGACATCGTAGCAGATCCGAATATCAAGAGTTTGTGATTCCTCTTAGCCCCACGTTGACACTTTTCGTCGACTTCTTCCTAATAAGTATTTTCGTTTTTTTCTGCCGTTTTTTTTACTTTTAATCGTTTGACCGCCACAGTCGTGTGTAGAAGTGAAAATGTGCTCAGCACGCCACGGTCGCGACTGGGTGACAGAATTTTAAACGTAATTAAAACAGCATTGTTTTGTTTATTTCTCTCGTGAAATTGCTTATAATCATGATTTCTACCTAACCCAAAGAAACTTTTAATACCAAGTAATAAATATTTCTGTAAATCAAATCAGAAAAAGATAGTTTTTTGTTGAAAATATTCAATAGTTTTGAACACAATTTAATAAACAACCATCTTTTACTTTTTACAATAATAATTATCATAATTTTCCAAAAAAAAAAACTCGCTATCATTTTGTTTGTAAGTATTTAAAACTGGATACTATTGTATAATAAATCAATTTATTTATCTGTATCTACCGGTATAGGCAGTTTAGCCAACATGCCGCAAAAAATCCAAGAAATGAAGGTAGGTACGATGAATTTCTTTACATTTCACTGAAACGTATTTATCGACAGTTCCTACTTTTCGTTAACTGTAATCGGATGTGCCGTGATGATGTTATCAGGAATATGTATAGTTATATTTTTTTTTCAAATACTAGACTAATATACTATCTGTGTGCTTGTGCTTGTGGATTGGAGTGATTTTTAAAATGACTTCCGAGCTATCAATAAGGCACGTGAACAGAAGAAAAATATCCTAATGTGCTATGGCGGAGCACGTGGTGTAGTGTGACCATGAGTGGGATAGGTACCACAACGCTGCGTAAGGAGTACGTTAAGGGACCCCAGTTTCATGCCACGTGTCCACGCTGAAACAACGCGCCCGCTGCGAGCAAATTGGTGGCGGCTATGTAGACCATATCCCAATAGGAGTGAGCGAGCTTAAGGTGAGTAACTTAACCAATTAATTACTTTTAACAATAATAATATTATTAATTTTGAATTATTACTACTTATATCTGCCTATACTTCACTATCATAGCATTAGAACAAAGAAGCGCGTAGAAGCAGGAATGTAGCAACACTTTAGAATGTTTATTTTAATTTTAAATTTAGAAGAATAAAAGTTAAACGAAGAACGTTCCATCCCTTTTTTTTAGGTTGTTCATCCCTTTTTTTTAGGTTTTTATCATTGACCCTGCTATTTTCTAATAATGTAACTAAATGAAATCCACATAATTTCTTCTGTCTAATGCTATTGTAATTTTATTGTAGTATAGATCTATAGGTTAGTAGGATCTCCTTTCTACTACTAACGCGTTTTTTACTAACTTTCTCAACTAAAAGGTGAAAAAAAATATCTACTTTCTCATTTTAATATTAGTGATTTTTCCGTCTATGGTGACCGAAATGCGACCTTTTTAGCTTTGTCCACTTGAACTTCTCCATACACACCTAAATATAACACTCCTCCAATCGCGTAATACCTATTCTCTTTTTTTATTTATTTATCAGTACCTATACAAAAGAATACAGGATTATCTTATTAAAAAGCAACCAAAAACCACTAAGGTTTAAACTTGTGCTATCATGAATCTATCTCAATATCGAAACAAAATGAGTTTTCTAAGTAGGTATATGTGTAGGTAAGTACGATAATGTAAATTAACAAATAGGTTTTAAAATAAGTTAAATTTGATATTTTATATAGGTGTATTAAGTATTTGTTTTTATTTCTGTGGGTAGACTATTAATTAGGTACAATATACCCGGTAGTTCGCTCGCCATACGTATAGTTGGCGGGCTGTGTACGAAGCCTATTCTCAGAAACTGCCCGAGTGCATGCACGATGTTCGATTTTGTTTCATAAATGCTTATTGAAAAATTGTTCTTATAACAACAAAAACTTTTTTTGCAAAAAATAAAACCGACTTCAAAAAAAACACTAAACGGTGTAAAATAACTCTAAATTCGGAAGTCTGTGGCTTTGGTGGGTTTGTCTTACTCATGATGGGCCACCGACTTCCGAATTTAGAGTTATTTTACACCGTTTAGTGTTTTTTTTGAAGTCGGTTTTATTTTTTGCAAAAAAGTTTTTTATTTTTCCATTTTTAGTTGTTACCATAAAAGTATTTGCCATGAATTTATTTGATATTGTTAATTGTGTAAGACTAGGTACTCGAATATTAAATAAGTAATGTTATTGATTCACTGTATTGTAAAACCATTTAAATAATAAGTAATGTTATTGATTCACTGTTTTTATAATGTTCTATTTCCGAAATTACCTTGTTCCTTCGTTGTTGTTAAACAGAAATATTGTGTTTAATGAATAATTAATTTATACAGTTATTGAGTATTAATAGTTGCTGCATTGTTTAAATAAATGTTCAGAATAACGTATTTGACTTGCGTAAAGCAGTGCAATTACAACTTCCGTCTAAAGATGGCGCTCGACACGCCACCTTGCTTTACGATAGCTCTCGATTGGTAGCGGCAGAACTTGCTAGTCAGTCTTCGTGCAACTACTGAAGTGTAAAGTGCTCCGAGTGGAAGTGAATAAATATAATCATATTGAAAGTACATATTTTGGTGTTTTACTTTAACGTTGGTCTACAATTGTTAACGAAACATGTCATGATAATAGGGTTCTCCACTATCCCTAATAAATTAACATACCTAACTGACGAAATCTAGGTATATTGTACCCACCTGCGTACCCCTCAGAGCACACAGGCGTGATGATACGTCATGATGTTGTATAAACAATAAACATCCAAGCGATTCCAGCAATCACGACAGATTTGCCGTCTATTTTTGAAGAGTTCCGTTGTATATCTCCGAAGATCAGCACCAGATCTTCACCAAATTAAAATGGGACCACCTCAGGAGTCTACTCTTTCAAACAAAAAAAGAATTTCAAGAATCGGGCCACAAATGGCGGAGAAATCAGGTAACATACATAAAAAAAAAAAACTTTTTTGCAAAAAAATTAAACCGACTTCAAAAAAAACACTAAACGGTGTAAAATAACTCTAAATTAGGAAGTCTGTGGCTTTGGTGGTTTTGTCTTATTCATGATGGGCCACCGACTTCCGAATTTAGAGTTATTTTACACCGTTTAGTGTTTTTTTTGAAGTCGGTTTAATTTTTTTGCAAAAAAGTTTTTTATTTTTCCATTTTTAGTGGTTCCCATACAAATATTTGCTATATATATTGTTAATTGTAAACAGTACATGTCATGATAATAGGGTTATCCACTTATCCCTAATAAATGAAAATAAACATACCTAACTGTCGAAATCTAGGTATATTGTACACATTTGCGTACCCCTCAGAGCATACCAGGCGTGATGATACGTCATGATGTTGCATAAACAATAAACATCCAAGCGATTCCAGTAATCACGACAGATTTGCCGTCTATTTTTGAAGAGTTCCGTTGCATATCTCCGAAGATCAGCACCAGATCTTCACCAAATTAAAATGGGACCACCTCGGGAGTATACTCTTTCGAATAAAAAAAGAATTTCGAGAATCGGTCCACAAATGGGGGAGAAATCAGGTAACATACATAAAAAAAAAAAAAAAAAAAAAAAAATACATACACACGAACATAGAACCTCCTCCTTTTTTGAAAGTCGGTTAAAAAAAAAATACATACACGAACATAGAACCTCCTCCTTTTTTTGAAGTCGGTTAAAAAATGTATTTTAGTATGAATTGGTAGCATTATAGTGTGTGAAGAGGCCATTTAGATTGTCGTAAAATTGAATTCGAATTTTGGGAAATACTTTCGTTCTAAAAATTTGAAGTTGAATTTTGTAAATACTATCAAAATAGGATTTATAGGTAGGTACGACCATAGCTACTAGGGCCTAGTGGTGGTTAACATATCATAAAGCAAAATAAAGCACCGTGCTAGCAAAATAAAGTGCCGTACAAATAATAAATGATTGATTGATTGATTGGTTGAAGTGCTTATTACACATAACATAAAGCAAATACTATCGTGGCTTTCACAAGTTGCTATTTGCTTAATGCTTTTACATCGCACTGTCCATCGCGCGAAACGCAATAAGCAGAATAAGCAGGGGGTCGGGCGCTCGGACAGTCGTCACATGCTAGATACGCACCGCGTGCGAATTTGCGATCTCGGGCGGCTCACGTAATTACGATACTTAGATGCTTAAATGCTATTTTGCTTTGTGCTTTTTTAGTGTACATAAATTCAGTGATAGGACACGCAATATTAATTAATTATAAACCTATAATTGTGTAAGTAAGGACGATTGCTTGAGTGAGTTAATGTGTTGTTGTTGTGTAATTTTGTGTTTTGTAATTTTTTGACGAAAATGTCTTATTTTATTTCATAATAACATTTATTCAATTATAGACAGTCCTAAGCCTGGCAAGTATGAAGGAAAGTTCATTGTATCTTTAACGGTTCTGTTTTATCGTAATTCATAAACGCGATATAATATTCTTTTAAAGCATGCTGTCAGTCACCGTGCTTGCTTTAAGTCAAGTACCTACGCGTACAAAAAAGTCCCACTGCAGGGCAAAGGCCTCTTCTCATACAAAGAAGGCTCGAGCATTGATCACCACGCTTGCTCTAGGCGGATTGGCGATTTTTAACTTATATTAACTATAAGTCCTCACGATGTTTTCCTTCACTGATGTCAATGATGTCTAAGATAAACTTAGAAAATAGGTACATATGAATTGAAAAAGTCTAATTGGTACTGGCCCGGATTTGAACCACGGCCTCCTGCATGAGAGGTAGGCGCCTTAACCTCTGGGCCATCGCGACATAAAATTAAACCATCGCCAATATTCATATATTATTCTAGATGGCGTTACTGAGACATGGGATCGAAGTTTTTCTATGACATTTCCTCGCATGTCTGCTCTATAGTATTTTAAATATCTTTGCGTGTACCTAATAATCTGATTAAGTACCTACCTATACAAAATATTGTAAAATCTGTTTGAAAAGCGTACTTGTATGAATTTTATTGCCAAAGACAATATACCTATCTCTGTATTGCACATTGAAAAAACCTTTTGGAATGTGCGACTAGAATCATTCTCATAATTTATTTTATTTGCACCTACTAAGTCTGACGTTCAAAGTCTCTTCCATGTAGGGTTACTATATCTCAGGACTTTTGGACTTTTCTCAGAATTGCGGCCGGATTTTGTAAATCTCATGAAATCTTAGGATTTTTAGAATTTTCAATAAAAAACATTTAACAAAAAATCTATTTAGCCTTCTAAGCGCTTGGCTAAATATTTGTTGCCGTGCCCCTAACGCCGCGCGCCGGGCCAAAATTGCTACAAATCAATAAAATAATAGTTACACTAAATAAGGAGAAACAATAATTATTGTATCGATTTTTAGTTTTTGTTACATAAATAATATCTTAATTCGATAATGGTTTTAGTTGTACCACACAGTCAGTATTTTGAAAATAAATCGAAAAAATCATGCATGTTCTCTGTCGCAGAAATACCTACGACACGAGCGGTAGGGACATGGAAATATGTGTCGCATATATATTATAATAAAAAGTTAAACTAAAACCAACTTTAATATTTAAGTGTGGTGCGAGCGTGCCCACTGCGGTGCGTGGGAGCGGGGCAACTATGTCCCCCCCCCCCCCCCCCCCCCGCTTCGAGTAGAGCTATGATGTGCAACGCGTAAACAAGCGAGATCCGCAGTGTATATGTAAAAATGAAAAAACTACGACTTTTATAAATTTTAAGTAAGTACGTTTGAGAAAAAAATCTCCAACTAACAAATCTCAGGATTTTTCAATGTAAATCAGGCCATTTCCCTGGACTTTTGATTTTTCCGCCTGGTAACGCTACTTCCAGGGGTCTATAATTGAAATAAATGATTTGGCTTTTGATTTTGATAGCTTTGACTTAGACTGGAGATAGTGTAAAATTAACAAAAACTGATATTATCGTATTCGTACCCGATAGAACTGGGCGATTAGTAGTTTATTAAAATGAGGATATCAATGATTAGATATGATGCTATCATTATTTTCTGCATAAAAACGACGTCTGAACATGTTGGTAGGTACCTAACTTCTAATGAACAATCAACATTATATCCGTTGTTACATAGAATGCTTTAGGATAATAGATGTTAGTTATTTGTCAAACTCTGTTGTAGGTACCTATCTACTTCTACATCCTTAACTATTCTTAAATTTAAATAATGCGGTTCTATTATGTCATAAACAGCACTCGCCGGTAAAGAAAAGGGGTCACCTAGGTATACATATTTTTGTAACATCAATCAACCCGTTTTTCTCTAGAGCGTGAGGTGTCACTCTTTGGACAAATTGGCGACAAAATATAGGAGAAAACAAATCTTCACTAGGTGCGGTGCGGTGCGGTGCGGTTTTTGAGATATAAATTTGGCCCTGCTAGGGAGACTCTCCCCAGATCGGGCCACCTTTAAACCCCTATTTTGAACCAGTAACCGACAAATTCTGATATTTGGTAACGCATTTAGAAAAAAAAAATTGTGTTATAAAAACTAAAATCCCTGATGGTGGCCCTACCAGAGTGAGTGACACGAGCATGAGAGAGTAGGATGTGTTATAGAAATCGATTTATACTCGTATTAAAATCAAATTGCCAAACATATTTTTTATTATGCTGTCATGCGGTTGCTTTGAAGTGATGATATGCTTCAGTTTATAGCAGGTTAGCGTTAGCACCTTCTTTGTTGTATTGGGTTGGTCCCTGGATAGCTGGACCCAATAGGTGGCGCTGCTGTCGGGTTTGCAGCGCCACCTACGACACCACACATATTGGACAAGACAAAGTATGTTGGGTCAAATAATAAAACAAATTACAACGATAAATATTGCATTTACTTTCACATTATCTACTTAGTTAACAATCTATGTGTTACACATACTTTTACATTGGGCTAGCTATAAATACGAAAATCAAGGAATGTGTCTGACAATGCACATTTTGTTATATCCAACTATACGGCACTATACACTAGATTAGAGAAAAATGCTATTATTTCATTGAAACACCTTGAAATTTGATGAAAATAGTTTTTTTTTAAGTTTTGTTCTGCTGAGAACTGCTATGCAAAGGCTTTAAACTAAACTCATACAGCACAGGTATATTAAATTTATAAATCAGAATTATTGATGGCAATAAATTAATATGTAAGTATATTAAATAATACAATATCACTTTGATAAACATTGTACTTTACTTTTTTATTTTGTTTGTGTTTGAATTGGTTCTGAATGCAACATTAACTCAAAACGTCTTGTTGATAAGATAATTGCATTTATTAAGTATGTTGTTAAAATGTTTTTTATCACCCACTTCAAAAGCCAATTAATTGATCTGATTGAGAAATTGAAACAGCTCAAATGATTAGATTCTGATGTTAAACGAGTTTTGTAATTTAAAAAGTATGTGTTATAGATTCATTATTTAAAAACTAGAACTTATGCACAATTTAAATATAAGAATACAATGTTTCAGTTTAATTTAAAATTCTTTTGAAATTTGATTATAATAGGTATTTCAACTTTTTGCATACTAATGTAGCATTATGAGAGTTAATTGAGGAAGTATTTGGCTATTGCAATTGGCTAGTGTCACTGTGAATCAGCATTTTATTAAATAAAACAGCTGAGTGCTGATACAAACTACACCCTTATAGTGAAGGTCAAACTTAATGTCATTATAGCATGCTCAAGACCGGAACCTTGAATTAATTACAGAATCAAATGCTGGAGTATCCTACAGTATCCTTCTATAAGTGCAGTGGAGTTCATATGTTTATAATTTGCCTAGAACTTAAAGCTCACTGGTTTATTATTTAAAGTCAGTATTCCTAAGACAAGATGTACACAGCTCAAGATTGACCTACTTTAGTTAAATTAATTAATTTCCTATTGTCTGCAATCCAATGTTGTTAAATGCAATTTTAACATCTTCAAACACTTCAATTGGGGACACCTCTGCATTAATCCGGCGCACCAAACCCTTCTCATCATAGTGGTTGATGATGGGCAATGTGTCGTTGAGATAAGTGCCGAATCTCTTCTGAAGGCTCTCTAGGTTGTCGTCCGAACGCCCGCTGCCGGCAGCGCCGCGTCCTAAACACCGTTCTGTACAAATATCCCGCGAGCACTCGAAGAATAACACGAAGAGTAGCTTCGTTTTGTCAGACATGACGCGTTCCCACCCGTCTAAATTGTCCTTGTTGCGTGGGAAACCATCCACAAGGAAGCGCGTCTTACCGGAGTTCTGCATGGCCTTGTGAATGAGAGAGCACGTAACCTCTACAGGTACAATCTCGCCGTTCCGGATTTTCTCTTCGATCATCTCTCCATACTCGGACCCCGGTCTCTGTCGCTCTTCGCGTAGCAAATCGCCAGCAGACAGATGTACAAAACCATATTCTTTAGAAATGAATGAACACTGCGTTCCTTTACCGGCGCCTGGCGCTCCCAACACGAATACAACCTCAGGCACCATTTTGTTGAGATACTGCGAACACTGCCGTAACGCGCTACTAAGCATTAAATTGGCGAGACTAATTTATTTAGCTGGATACCAATAAGTTTTGTAGAAACATGCGCACAGCTGCAGCCTTGAGTTTTGACGTAACAGATGAATGAATGACGACGTGAACAATCAAATGACCGGAACCCGAACGAATGATCCGTACAACTCGGTCTAACGCTTTAGTGATGCTCCTACCCAGGGCTTGAAAATAACATTTAGTAACCATTTGAATTTTCGGTATTTCTATTCCTGTTTTGTTTATATAAACGATCAATTTTTACATATCCTTGCCACCTTCGCGTGGAACATGACAGTTATAATAAAATTATTATCATCAAATCTAGTGTATGAACCATCCTATCTCATGGCGATATCCTGTTTTTGTAACAGCAGCAGGAAGGATTCTTTCCGGTCCCGGGGCTCTCGAAACGAAACAGTATTATAGTTCTATTGCTGATAGCCGAGCATAGAACCCAAAAATTAAATAGACCTTTTGTAAAACTAATAAAAAAGACACTTGGGAAGAAACACAGTATGCTAATCGCATATTTTATTTGACCTCTCGATTGCATCGAGCATTTAGCAAGCTACTTAGCTGCTGAAACAGGTACTGGTACTGGGGCTGGAGTCTTCTCGGAGGATCTCAACATCCACATAGCCTAACCTTTGGGGGCCCACAACACGGTATTTCAGGCAGAATGCATGGGCATTTCTCTGGCGGCATCTGCCATTTTAGCCAGGGAGGTTGTGGACCACTCAATTCGCATACTCTCGGACAGCATGGCTGTACTGCTAGCACTAAACAACCACACAGTGAACTCTGGGTTAATATACGAGTGTCACCAACGCCTGAACCAGGTTGGTAATCTCAATAATATAACCATCCAATGGATCAAAGGACACAGCGATTCCCGGGGCAATGATGCTGCGGACGAACTCGCTAGAAGGGGATCGAGCATGGCAGCGGTGGGACCCGAACCCATCGTACCACTCCCTTTCGGATACCTACGCACACTGGTAAGGAAACGAACTAGTGAACAACACCACAAGCTGTGGCTAGACCACGGCGAGTGTAGGCAGGCCAAGGAAGCACTTTCTGCTATCGACGGCCGCCTCACTAAACGCGCGCTTCGGTTGACCAAACCACAGCTGCGCACAGTAACAGCCGCTATTACCGGACACGGCTCTTTTAATAAACACCTCTTTGTCTTAGGAGTCACAGACAGCCCCCTGTGTCGTGCCTGCATGGAGGAAGACGAGACAGCAGCCCACGTGCTTCTGCACTGCCCAGTGGTTGCAACATACAGGGCAAAGTACTTAGGTAACCCAGGTACTCTCCGCGAGATAGCCAGCAACATCGGAGCACTGCTGGCCTTTCTCGGGGAATTGGGATGGTTAGAATAGTCTCCCACCCGCACGCAAAATACGCGCTTTGACGTGGAGTTGCGGACACCGGCCCGTTATACTATACTATACTATACTATACTATAAGCTACTTAGCTAAAACAATGGGTTTCCCACCGTTTCTCGATAACGTTTTTAGTATACCTACACACGTAATTACTTAATTTTACTGACTTCCATTGTTCTCATGTGGCGATGCGCTTCCTTCAGCCCTTTCAGCTTTTTTTCTATACAAAACTAGCTCTTTTTTTCAAAAGCCAAATCAGTGCGACAAATAACGGTGATGCGGGTGATGTGCAAATTCAAATTTGCTATTTCATGAAAAAGTCATTTAATTGTATCATTTACTAGTAGTCTTGTTAACCCCTCCAACTAAGCTAAATATGCGTGTGCCTGGAGTAGGTTCACGTCAATAGTGCAAAAGGTGGGGATCGGACTCATGACCTTTCGATCGCCAGTCCAACGCCTTAGCCGTTGGGCTATTGCCGCTTAATTGACATGTTTGTTTGTCTCCCTACAAAAGAAGTTACTACTTTTCTAATAATAGGTACCTACTTACGAGAGCGGACAAAAATCTTGGCGGATGCGTATGCTAGCCTCCATAGAAACTCATTTGTCTTTTAAGTTTTTGCAATAATAGCGTTTTACGTTTATGAGTATCGAATTCTAGAAATATTTAGTTCTTGAATTTGCACGGCACTAGCGGACTCGACTGACGTCTTGCCCGAACGTCGGTTTCGAACCCGACACACGGTCCAAAGTAGCTTGCGCATATTGAGACACTTCCGCAGATTGTATGGATCGTAAACATTACTGTTTGAAAACGTGCGGATCTAGCGGTACATGCTCTATGTACCAAAGCGAGCCACCCGCGCACTAATGGCGCCCGCGCGGGTTTCTCGCGCATGTAGCTCTTGACCACGAGCAAATAAGTCGTGCCTACTGCTTGCACAAGTAGCCCAGGTCTTTGCATGCTCCAGTTATTTGCATTATGTATCTATGTAGACAGCACATCAACCTACCCCCATGTGTAAAATTTCTTTGATAGGTTTTCAACTTTATTCTAAACACAATATGGTTCGTGATGTTTAAAACTTGAACGAGTAGCTTGCGCATATTACTCACGCTTGTAACATGCATCTTTACTTGGTCCAGCTACATGCACCGTGTAGAAGCACCCTTACCTACCGCGTCCAATGTGAATCTGAACTATCCAATGCCCAACAAATACAACAAAAAAAAGAATAATCCGATTCGATGCAGTCGTTCTGAAGTTATGCGTGTGCACACGGCTACACATTTCCAGTTTACGCTGACCGCGCATTGGGTGGGCCGTTTTTGGAGGACTGTCTTGATGTATTTTTATTTACGTTCAAAAAGTGCTGATTCTCAGCCTAGTTTGAATAAAGACTTGATTTTGATTGTATGGAAATCTTATACAATGCTAGATCAGCTAATACTGGAAATGTATAGCTTGTTGTGTAGCCGTATTTACATTTCTGAAGCTCATTTTTATTTTTAAAGAAGCTAAGCCAGAACTGACTAAGAATATTGCGCAAACGGAGGAGTGTCATATCATATTTTTAATAGTTTTTGTGTGTATGTGTGCAGTCGTCATGTTGTGGACATAGCAAGGTTATAATGAAATGGAAAGACTAGATGTATTTATAATACTATATCATTTATTGGCACATTTTTTGTACATAACTGAAGTGTCGGTATCCTCGATTACCAGTACCTGAAATAGAGATATTATTGAATTAGTATACAGATTTATTGTGACATTGAAATTTAATCAAATGTAATTTTTTCAGAAGTTAATAAGATTGACCTCAAAATAATTCAGAACAGGTCTGTGAATGTTCATCATTAAAAAAATAACTACTTAAATAAATAACTCTGGTTTTCAACCATATCTCACCTATTGATAGATTTTTTTTCTTTTTGCTCGCTTCTCCTTCACACGCATCTGCAATTAAATACTGGTTAAAATCGGTGACTCATAATGTTAGTAGAATTTCTGCGGATCTTAATGAACTCAGGCCTGTTGAGCTTGTTAAACCATCACGGGGCATCTAGAACGGTGTTGTCATCATTTTATTTTATTTAACTACTAGACATTCTTTGAAAATATTTCTTCTAAATCTTAAAAAAGCTACTGCTAATCAAAGTTGATAAATTGTGGCTAATTACCTGATTTAAGACTAATCAGTATCCTTCGGAACACGCGTACCACACGGATGTATATCTGTAACAAAAAAAAACACCTAATGTTAGTTATTTTCTTCTATCATATTATTTTTATTGCTAGTATAAAATTTTCAGTCCTGTTGAGCTTGTATGAACCGTCATAGTGGCATCAGGAGGAATTTTATCATCATTATGAGGAGACATTGTAATAATAATAGTTTAAAAAGCCACTGAAGGTGACTGGTGACAAAAAGTACCAAATAAAAAAACAACTAAAGTGGCGATTCATGTAATGACGAGTTTATAATAGCATGACTTGTAATCTATCTTGTTCCGTTATCGTAACATTCTATGCGATTGATTTGTCAAGTAAATTGGATGATTAAGACACGTTTAACGCTCCAAGAAATATTTTCTGGAGGCCCGGCCGTTAAAACAACAATGGCGGCGTGATATCGTTATGACGGCCGGGGTAACGTAAATGAACTTCTTTGAAAAGCCGCATCACTTGAAACTTTGAGTATCGGTCTTTACTTAACAAAAAATATAAAAATTCAGGAAGAACAAATGACAGAACAGAATGTTTTTTTTAAATGAGATTTTGGTATGAATTGAAATTTACGACGATGTTGAGTCGGCTAGTTACATACAAAATGATCTATCTCGATATCAGGATTTCAATTAATAGTATTTACCTTTTAGTCAGCAACATTTTCTTTGCACCTCAACTCGCTAACTCAATACCTGCAAGAAATAATATGAAATGAGTACTGATACAATCTGTATTTAATTAATGTATAATTTTCTGTGTTTTCAGTGTGATAATATTTTTTCCTCATTACTCAGTACAGGTCTGTGATAATCATCATAAAATAATGTCAGTTAATGTGAATTACAAATTAAACATTGTATTTGTACAGTTTTGATAAGTTATAAACATTCATTAAAACCACTCTGCCGGGGTTTGTAAAGTGAATCAGATTAGAGATTTACGAAAAAATACAATAGGAGAAAAAAAACGTGTCTACATATTTTTAGTAATCAGGAGAAAAAAATGTTTACTAAAAATTTTTTTACCGTTTCTATCTCTGTATGAAGTTTGCACTGGGACTGATTGTTGTCCTGTGAATAGAAGGTAGTGGTTATTTTGTGACCAAAAACTAAAATCGAACAATGCATTAGAGCAGTATTAGGATAAGTTATCAAAATGTTATTTGTGATGTTAAATACTGCTCTAATGTATGTTGTTACAAATAAAGGTCAAGTTCTGGCATATTTCAGAGTTACAAGACCAGAATGCATACCAGAATTTACCTTTGAATATAAATAATCAACTCACCTAATCCATAATGACTGTTTCAGCCAAATAAAAACACTGGGGTTGTTTACAATAGAAAAATTATAATTTAAAAATTAATTACAGTACAAGTAATGAATCATGGTTCCCGACATCATAGCGATTCATATCAAACTGACTGCGGTGTTTTCAATAGTTTATTTAGTATCTCACGGTGGCAGCGACATTCTGCCACGCAGTAACAAACGGTCCGACCAGCGTCGTCGTGCTAACACTTAACTTAATTGAGGCGATACATTCCGTTTTATGTTTAAAATAAAATTATTTATGTTTAAAACGTAAAATTGTATAGTGCGTGAGGCGCGCTCAATAATGTTACATATATTACAGTATGGATTGCATTAGCTACGGAGTTTACAATTTGTCCAGATATTGAGCTAAGTCAGGCAGACCCTCCTTAAGTCCTTTCCGTTTCCTTGTCTCCTGCAAAAATGAAAATAAAACCGCATTATATTACAGAACAAAACATTATCAAGTTAAAATTAAAAGGTTAGTAGTAATGTATCGCCCACGCCGTAGCATGCAGTCCTGGGACATAAGGATAGAGGTCCTGTGCAGCGTTTAGACGCGGGTTTGCTTCACTATGCTTCGTTTGCACGCCGCAGCCGTCAGCGCGAAGCGGCCGACAGGCGACCGACTCGCTACGGCGCGGCACGGTGTGCCGGAAGGTATGTTTGATAATTACATATTTTTTGGAATTGTTAGAGCGTTATCCTTTGAGTCATCAACAAAACTAGCAATTTTTCAAAATTCTTGCCTTTAACAAGTCGGCAAGAAAACAGTAACAAATCAGTACAGTGACAGACCTATTTTAAAACTATAAAATACAAGAAAAAAAAAAACAGAAAAATGTACAAACCTGAACAACAATGTTCGGCTTGGTGTTGGGCTCGCATGGGTCTCCGGGCAGGACCTGCCAGTGGTCGAACACGCACTGCGGGAAGGCCTGTCCGCCGGTGTTGGAGCGCAGGTCGGCGGTGAAGCCGAACGACTCGTTGACGGGCAAGTACGCCTTCACCACGAACATGGGTGTGCCGGCCACTTGCGACTCCTCGAAAACGTGACCACGACGTCTGTTCAACACGCCGTAGATACCTCCTACCGCGACCTCAGGGCACTATGTTGGGAACACACAGGTGGATTAAGTAATTGTAAGATTTTTGCATCAGAAATGTAACTAAATCAGTGTGATGGAATTATTCGTTTTCAAGGATTACTAATAACATGCCATTTTTTTTTCAGGTAAAATGAATCACATCTGGAACAAGCAGTATCACAGTAGGATATAAAGCTGTTTTCCATCAAGTTTCTGTATATTCCAATAATTGAGGGTTGTTGTAATTTTGTTGGAAATGTTAGTTCTACTATTCAGACAAGGCATGCGATGACACATTGCCAAAATATAAGAACTATTGATGTGCCACGTCTCGGAAAGGCGGAACTATTGTAGCATGCTAGGCCGCTCAGGAAAAACGTGGGGTCATGCTGGGAACATTAGCAGGTAACGCAAGATACTGTTGCTTATTACAATTAACTAAACATAAAGAAGAACATAATTATAATAAAACTAGTCTCACTAGATATCGGGTCTTTTAAGTTAGTTAATTGCACTATTTATTAGTTTGACGCGCAGGAAATGCCTACGGCATCAATTCCGCCTCCATACCATTTGTATGCTAAGTATTAAATAAATTACTTTTCCTCTATTACTTTCAACTTTGCCAGTAGATATCTAGACAGAACAGCTTTCGAAACTATCGATTATTACTCTAGATACCACTAGGAAGTGCAGGTACACTCAGACGTCAAAAATTACAAAAACAGACGTTTTTGTAATTTTTGACGTCTGAGTATCGATTCTCTGCTCAATAAATAAATAAACTTTAATTTCGACATCAATTTTTTTTTGACTTGGAAAGTTATTTACCAAATATACCGAACATATTTACTAATGGTATCTACGAAGGCTGAACTAGCGATGCTACAGACGGAATCATTCCATGCAGTTTGGGTGGCACCTACCTGAATCTCGCACAGGTACACAGGCTCCATGAGTCTGGGTTGCGCGGTCAACAGACACGCGTACAGACATCTTCTCGTCGTTGGAATGATTTGACCGCCACCCCTATACAAAAAGAAAAAAAAATAGTTATAGACTTTACATGACACAATTTAAATTAGACCATAACATTGCCATTGCTTGTGTAGTGGAAGCATTTCCTAAGATCTTCACATAGAAATTCCTTACTAATAATAGTAGTTGTTACAAACCTGTGGATAGCATCAGTGTGTAGCGTGACATCGTAGATGTTGAACCTCACGCCACGCAGGTTCTCCTCGGCCATGACTCCCTCCTTGGCGGCCCACTGGAAGCCGGCGACCACAGAGTCCTTGATTTCGTTGAGGTACTGCACTCCCTTGGAGCAGTCCACCATGATGTTGGGGCCGGTTCCCTCGGGACCGAAGCACCAGATCTTACGCGCCTCAGTGACGTCGTACTCGTACTTGTCGGTCAAGTAACGCGCACGGGTCTTGAAGTCGTCACGGGGATTCACTTTGCCCTGAGAAACAGATATAATTGTTTTACTAACTTCAGTCAATGCGCAATCAAAGCAAAGGTTAGTTACAAATGTATCACCCACGCCGTAGCATGCAGTCGCCGGACATAAGGATAGAGGTCCTGTGCAGCGTTTAGACGAGGGTTTGCTTCACTATGCTTCGTTTGCACGCCGCAGCCGTCTGCGCGAAGCGGCCGACAGGCGACCGACTCGCTACGGCGCGGCACGGTGTGCCAGAAGATAATTTTTAAAGAGATTCCGTATACAAATTGCATGCTAATATTTTCGTCCTGCCCTCTAGATTGTGTCATAGATATTGTAGCATTTTTCTATGTAAACGAAATTTGGTGGGAAAGTATGTTGTATAAACCACTAAAAGGGCTAGTTTTTTGATAGTCTAATAGCGTTTACCTAAGTCTTATAACTTTTGCGTGAAGGACAAATACGGCGATCCGACATATTTTCTATAGAAAAGATGTCAAACCACTGTTTCTAATCCTCGGTTATCTGTTCTTACTGTCCTAGGGACCATTGAAAATCCCGCCCTAAATGACAAAAAAAAAATGGCGGATTAAGTTTAAATAATAAAAAAGCAATCTACTTACGTCATCAATGTCTTCAGGCAGACCTTCAGGCATGGGTTGCGCCTTCATGAACAGACGGTTGTGCTTGTTGGGCGACTTGGACAGACACATCTGGTCAGATTCCTCGGCCACGGTCTCACGGTACGACACCACGGGGTCGGATTTCTTGATTGGAATGCAAGCATGGTCCTCCTCCAAGTCCTAGATGAATAGACATAATGTTAGATAAGATATAATAACTCATGGCACTTATTAGCACTCTGGTAGTAGTAGATATTATGGCCGTTATCATGTTGCCACCGCATCCCGCTACGGAGACGAAATCAGTAATGTCACGTGCACCGTACCCTCGCGCAGAGATGCGGTGTAAGTGATTATTGGTCTGAACTTGAAACCAATATTCAGTGTGAAGTTAAAAACCACAACACTGCACACAGGGGTGGTGTCCAGTGCAGTGTGATAACAGCCTAAGACAACCTGTTTCGTTTTCTTACACCAAATATGCTGATATGAATTAAATGTCTCATACATTTATGGGGTCGTAGGCTACGGAGTCTTACAACCAATTCCGGTATGAAGCATACTGTTAGTCCTCTTTGACACCCAGATGCTTATTTTAAGTAACTGGCAACACTTGGGACTCCTATGAAATCAAGGGATTTTATTTTATTTTTAGATTGCATTTGGTGTTAGAACACGTCTACTTATATTGTGCTAACTTCGCGTGAGTAGTGTATAAATAGGTGCTTGGAATGTTGTACTTCTACAGATACTAGTCAAATATTTATTTTTATCATTTAACAAACCTTAAGACAGATCTCAAGATGGAGCTCTCCAGCTCCAGCGACGATGTGTTCTCCGGACTCCTCGTTGATGCACTGCACCATAGGGTCTGACTTGGCCAGACGCTTCAGACCCTCCACCAGCTTGGGCAAGTCAGCGGGGTTCTTGGGCTCGACGGCTACACGCACGACGGGGGATACACTGAACTTCATGACCTGTGATGGGCGAAGAGCTTTAGTATTTACAAGATAATATGCTTTTTTTTACAAAAAAATGATAATTTATGGAGTTTAATCCTTCATGTTATACAATAGGTATATTTCAAGCATGTGGGCGGCGGTCAACTAAATAAAGCTATGGACATCTCATAGGCTGGAACTCTCATAGGTTTACTAGATGTGGTTATTTGAGTGACGGGCTAACCCGCCGAAAGTACCACCTCGGTGAAAAAACTTAGGTTAAAATAAAAAATAACAAAGTCTACCTTCATGTTGTGAGCGTTCTTGAAAGTGGTGATGGTTCCAGTCTTGACGAGGAACTGGTCGACTCCGACCAGACCGCAGATGTTACCGCAGGGCACATCCTCGATGGCCTCTACGTAACGTCCCATCATGAGGATGGTACGCTGGATGGTCTTCTCGTACACGTCCTACGAAAGTTCGGAAATTAGTTTGGTGGTATATTAGTCAAAAGGCAGAGCTGAGCTACTAAACTAAGCTGGAAGTTAATATTTAGAATTTCGGCACAAAACTTAGTTTAGTTGCACCTACACCTAATTCAAAATGGCTGACTACCTTCTTGAAACTTTTTAGCGCTAAATAACGTAACGAGTGCGCCAAAGACGTTTAATTTTTTTGTTTATACCAAATAAGCTCCAAAACTACTAGATAGATTTAATTCACCAATACAAAGCTAAATTATCTGGAATTCAAAAGTAACATTGAAATCTTACCTCTTTCTTGCCAGGCGTGAAGTTGGGTCCCATGATGCGGGCCTTCTGTCCGGTGATAACCTTTCCAGAGAACACACGTCCGAAGGCGTAGAAACGTCCCTTGTCGGAGGTGGGCACCATCTTGCTCACGTACATCATGAGGGGAGCTTCAGGGTCGCAGGTCTGGAAGACAGGAATGAGAGATAAGTGTCACAATCAGTAGTAGGGAAGTGTATATTCGTTGTTGAAACTTTTGCAAATGTATTATGTCATGTGTACTATGACAGCCCCAGCGCTAATAACTGTATCGATTCCGCTCTTTTAATATTGTAATGTAGACTAAGTTATTAAAGTAGTAAGTAAGTATAAAAGGTTCTTGAAATAAACATGTTTTTTTTTAAATGACATATTTTAGCTTTTTATAAATCTAGTTTTTATAGAATGAAACACGTAACTCTTGATATTAATAAACATCAGTTTAAAGATTTTCTGTGTTTTTTTAGTAACCCTATATTTGCCACAGTAGACACAGTACAAACAGATTATTTATTTACCTTGATACCGAGAGCGGCCTCATCGTCGTGAGGTCCTTCGTACAACATCTCCATACGGTACTTCTGCGCGACCACTGGGGAAGGCAGATGGATGGCAATCATCTGAAGGAGGGCCTCACCGGCCGGCAACCAGCTACGCATCACCACCTGGACAATGGAGAGAGAGCATGAAATGATGGTTACAAAGAATTTGAGTAGCATTCCTAGTCATACGACGATAATTTCACTGGACCAAACTTTATTTACTTGATGTAATAATGTCTCATACATTTATGGGGTCGTAGGCTATGGAGTCTTACAACCAATTCCGGTATGAAGCATACTGTTAGTCCTCTTTGACACCCAGATGCTTATTTTAAGTAACTGGCAACACTTGGGACTCCTTTGAAATGATTTATAAATAGCAATATTATGGTAGTCAGAAGAAATAAATAGGTTAGGCTTCTTAACACCAGACTATTGGTAAGATAGCAGACTGAGAATATTGAATCAAACAATAGAAAAGTTACTAGATACCTGACTTGTAACAAACACAATCACTCTTATGACGTGATGCTTTACTAATGATAACACTAAAACAGGCCCAGGTTTTCAATACAAAGCAATAACCGCGTGCTACTCTGTAATCTAAACATTAGACTAGTAAGTAGCTCAAACATCTTAGCCATGAAGTCTGCAGATTATTAGACCAAGATAGTAGGGGGCATTTTTAAGCCTAGTTTCCACCAAAGCAGAGTGAAGAAACGTGTCACTAATCAGTGTGTCATTTCAACAGCTTAGATTCAGCACAGGACAATAATTATCCTATTGTTTAATTACGAGACATCTCCTCTAGTCTCCGCTTTGGTGGAGTTTCGCCCTTATTACCACTTTCGCACATCTGTTAAAGTACATTCGAAGGAAAGAATTAGGAACATTTCAAAACCTGAGCATGTAAATAAGTAAATTTTATTATTTTCGGCGAAGGTAAAAAGTTTCTTACCTTAAGGAGAGCCTTGCCGTCCTTGTCAGAGTCCTCGTGCTTCAAGGTGACTCCGATCTTGGTTAGCAGACCGTCGATCTCTTCCTTCTTGAAGTTCATGATGGCGTCGAACACCTTATAGATGGGGTCCAACACGTACATACAGAAAGAACGCTTGTTCTCATTGTCCCTCTGTTTAGCCCACTTCTTGGTCTTAGCGTTGAAGAAGTTCTCTCCCCACAGCCTGTAGGAGAGGTTTGATGTAAGTATTTTGGTCAAGTGTAGAGGACGGCAAATATATTGAGGACACGACGTCTAAGGCTTTTTAAGATAGGTTAGATTCGTAACGTTTTGGACGACTTTCGTCTGTAACCGTTCCTACATTTTTCGTCACAGCAAAAAAGAATTCGTGGACGACTGTTCATCGTTCCATACTAAAATAAACAAGCCTGGAAGCTTTAAACTGCATCTGTCGTCACGACCAAGTAGGAACGTGGGCAAACACGCCCATGTATTTTGATATCGTAGATCAACCATCAATGAAGCCGTAATCCAGCATTAGACGCTATAGAGCTTTGCACTTGGGAAATGTTTGATTTTAAATTCTTATGATCCTTTAGAATTATATGAACAAACCCGTTTTAAAAATTGTTATGAATATCTATAAATAGGACTAAATTGCTGCTTCGTACTTATCCGCTATGAAGCTCTACCTAACGTTATTATCTTTGTGTAATTTTTATTTACAAATCGATCTGGAAACTCCGCTACACGTTTTTTAAGGAGTTCCGACGATTGCGTCACCGCCTCAATTGTTTCGATGTATCTTAACAACCGTAGTGAATAGTCAGAGGTGAGACATCCACCACATCCAGTTGAGATTTAATGTTCGTCCCGGTCTGCCGCTGGTGTATAGCATTAAATGCTTAACCCAGTATCAATGGGACGAATATTTAAAAAATCTTTGTAATTAAATTTGTTGTTTTGCAAGTCTATGAACACGGATAGTTGTTTTACATTGATATGTTATCTAACACGTGTTTGGAAGGCTTTCCGAGTTAATACAAATACTGCAAAAAAGATGACTGGTTTTGTTCTTCAGAAAGGTCAGGAGCATAGTAAGGTACGCGACAAAGTTAAATGTAGCAAAATATATATATGTAAGAATAACAGCAGGTGGTGCTCTGTATTTCCTGCCTACCCTCAAGGGAAAAAGTCGCGATTCATATGTAGGTATGGCAAAAATAATTAATTAAACATCGGTAGAACTGCAATAGAAAATAAACTGTACACGAATGACACAAGGTTCGTTTTAGCGAGGTTAAGCTATATCTATGAAGACTAGGTCGCGTGTACGAATCAATGCGCGCGACACATTACGTGCATCTGCAATGCTGCATTTTGTAGGTAGAACATAAGCGAAGGACGAAATTATAGATTTTATAATAACAGAGTGAATGTCTAGAAAAGAGATTGGGAACCTTTTGTGAACATGTCATTATTTAAATAGAATTAAAAAACTGGGACAATGTGTTTTAGTAGTTAAAACAACAAATTTAACAAGAAGAACGTAGATTGTACCAATTTATTTGCCACTCGTAATTGGAACACCAATTTATTAAAAATAATTACTGTTTCTTTTGTGATTCTAATGTGCAATATTTATTCGATCAAGTTAATTAATTATTGGCATGCTCGAATTATTTTGTAGCAAAGTTTTTGCTTTGCTATCGCTGGTTTGGAACATTTGAATGTAATTCCACATGTAGTTTCTTGAGAAACACAATTTCGCCAACTACTTTCGGAGTCGTTTTCATAATATTTCTGCGCAACGAACACGTGTTCAAACATAACCTCGAAATGTCTACGAGGCACCTATTCAAAACTACATACTGCCGTTTTTTTAAAGCACGGTAATCTTTTCAATTAATAAAATCTAACTGAAAAACGTCATAGATATTTGTGTTCAAAGGAGTTTTTTTTCTATGACCTAGAAAGCACAGTAGGTACATAGTGCCAGAACGTAACGTAGTTTTTCTAAAAACCTGTAAATGGAGATAATAAGTTGTTAGACGTACCTGTTCATAAGCTTGACAAGGTCGATCTTGAACTTGTCAGCGTACATCTCGGAGAACTGCTTGAGGGTGAAGGCCCAGCCGTGGAGACCCGAACCGAAACCCACGGAACCCTTGCTGGGGTCAACACGGACCTCACCTGATTGAAAGGAACGGACGTTGGGTATATCGACGGTTGGTAAAGAAATAGGTTTAATGTTACAAACATTGAGAAATGTACCAATCTTGCCGATTTTTTTATTTTGACGAAGATCATTTGATTTAGTCTCTTTTAGAATCCCATGTGTCCAGCTGGTTAATTAATACTCAAATAAAAAGTCATTTATTCAAATTCTGCCGACGATCAGTTCCCAAAAAAGCCCGCCCTTTATCATTTCCCAGTTTTACGGTCAACTATGTGTGTATAAATCAAGTGACTGGCCTGTTAGTCTAGTAGTTAGTGACCCTGACTGCTATGCCGGAGGTCGTGGGTTCGATTCCCACCTAGGACAAATGTTTGTGTGATGAGCATGATCATTATTTTGATCTGTGTCTGGGTGTAATTTATCTATAATATGTATGTATTTAGAAGTATATAAGTATGTTTCAGCTGTTTAGTACCCATAACACAAGCTCTTAGCTTAGCTTGAGACTAGATGGCGTTGTGTGAAAAGTTGTGGAATATTTATTTATTTATTTAATCAATGTAATGTTTATTTTTCTGTATTTGCACATTTTTAGACAAAAGGATAAAAACTGGTTGCTGTGACATAAAAGTAATTGTGTTCGCTGTATTTCTCAAACAGTTATTAGGTACAGTTTGATACTATTAGTTTCTATATTGAAATGTATCTCAACATCCTATGTGAAGAGTCAACAGTGATCAGTCCACTAATCCAAGTTGAGATTTAATGTTCGTCCCGGTCTGCCGCTGGCGTATAGCATTAATAGCTTAACCCAGTATCAATGGGACGAATTTTTCAAAATCTTATATCTTATCTTAATTCTGGTTCAACTTAAGGTGCCTCTACACTACTCGCAATGTTACTTCGCAAAGTACTCTTTAGTTGACGTTGGTTGAATCGAAGTGCCTTTGTACACACGGCTCCCCATCAAGCTATACATTTTCAGTTTACGCTGACCTCGCATTAAACGGAAATCTTATACAATGAGAGATCAGCTTCTACTGGAAATATATAGCTTGATGTGTAGCCGTGTGTACACTATCGTTTTCGTTTCGATCGACTTCGCGAGTAGTGTAGTGTAGGTTTAAGATTCTCATTTTATTAAACCGTTTTCTATATCTATAAAATATTTCAGACAAAAACTTAAAAGGTTTGTCATGCAGTCTACTAGGAATAAACGTATTGACCTATTGCTGTACTGCTAAATTATTTTTAAGCTATTTAGTCGACTACCTACTTTCCATATTTTTAGTAGAAAATAATCCATTCATTCGTCGTCAATATCGATATTGGCGACGCGATTGTCGTGGCCCTAAGTTCATTGATCTATAACACAACCTTCATAGCAGTAAATGCAGTAATAGACTAACCGTAATTACAGTTGCAAAATAATATTTTATTTTGAACTAATAATAGGTAGACCTAAAGAATAGAAAATTATTTCCAGTAAAAGGTACCTATGCTAGAACTTTTATGCATTAGTAATAAAGGAATGTGAATCAGCACTTTTAGAAGGTCTTATGTAACAAAAAGTCAACCGTTTACCGAAATCGATTTATCAACAGAGAATTTCATTAGTATAGTTTTAAGAATTTGAACCATTTCAAGTCCTAATCTATCGCCAAGTTTATCAAAAAGAAATTGTTGAAATCGTTATCAAACGTAACGGATGTACAGATATTGTGTTCGTAATGTGCAAATTACACAATATTGTTGTCAGAGAACCTTGACGCGGATTTGGATCGGGCGATTCACATGTACCAAACACGCCGGCATCATGATATAACGTGACTTTAGCGTTTGTAATCAAACTACGTAGGTACCTACTTCTATTGTGCGATAATGATATAATAAAGTGTATTTTGTATTAGTATAATCTATTAGATACTAATATTATAAAGCGAGTTCGTGAGTTTGTAGGGGGTAGGTAATCACTGAATTCAATACCAATAGAATGCCACATTACGTGTGAGTGTTATTAGCTATATTTAATTATTACACTAATAAGGGGTGGAGGAATGAAAAAGCACGAAATCCTCGCGGAGGAAGTTCAAATAATACTAAAAATTATATCTCATCTCGAATGAACAACCTGCCAAAAGCCAAGGCAAAAACAGGCTTGCGACACCACACCGGAAGCCATGTGGATCGTAGACGGGATTATTTTTTTCATTGCGTGAAAAATATGTGGTCAATGAACTCCTGTCGGGAGTGGCACTGAAGTGGGGCCGGTGTTCCATCAGTGCCAAAACCAGTCCGTAGGTATTCTATATGTATTTCCTTATTTAGCCCGACGATGAACGATTAGGCGCGGCGCTCACCATAGTTAAGCCATAGATTTTAGTAAGCGCTAATGATTTGAGATCTTATTTTATCACATTAAGAGTCTACATGCCGATTGTGGGCGCTGCGCCTAGTATTCTTTAACCGGCTTAGTAAAAGACGGAGGATGCATTCGACAAATTTTCTGAATGTTTTGACCCAAATGTAGTCCTTTTTATTACGATGAGGAATTGTACTAGGTAAGTAGTTTTTTCTCTAGTCACGTGCGAGTGTTGTTTACATAACTCTCGACGTTCAAATGTTATTTATAACACGCTGTAAAAGTTTTCCTTCATCCACCCTTGTTATTTCCCAAGACGTGGGTTCTCGCAAATTGAACGAAGTGCTCTTACGTCACAGGCGTAAGGGTAACGTAGCGTGGGTGGACGGACTGGGTGGTGGGTGAAACACGCCAGTGAACTTTAATTATTGATCGACTTAGACATAATGTAGGGGGGTCTCTACTCTAGATTGAAATGGCGATACAAATAATGCTGTTTTATTATTATTTTCGTTGTCTCTTACTACGCTGTCGTCGCTATAATACATGATCTAGAGGATGAAAATGTTAAAGGGTGGGAACCTGGTGTCCTGAAATACAGGCCTAGAGCCTAGCTTAGGCACCAGTCTCCTACAATATATACTTGCCAGAATTATGTATATAATACAAAAGAAACTGTTTTTGTTGTCAGTATATTGTAGTGAGAAAATAAACGATGATTATTATTATTATTGTTTTTTCCTCATAACCTTAATCTGTAGATAAGCAGACCTACTCTTCAATGCATTAGGGCAACGTGTATAAAGTACCTACACACGTGGCAATGTGTCGTAACCTCGGTAAACAACTTGTAGAAAAATATGCCAGCTTAGTAAATTATGTGAATTTTATTAGGTATTAAGGGTCGGTACATATCTGACAGAAGATGCTTCGCGCATGCGACAAATTTATAATAAAACATTCAACCATTTACACGTAACCGATGATTTGTTAGTGCGTCGAGGTACAGTGTAGCATGCACTAAGCGCATCTGCCGTCATATATGTACCGACCCTAAAGCAATGATAAATAAACATGAAATAATAACGACGTAAATGTCACAGCAACCTTTTTTGAGTTCGGGAAAAAACTTCTTGTCTCATCACACATTTCCTTAGTCAAGATGGAAGTACAGACGCCAGCCACATCAAGTTACCCCAATATGTCAAATTTTTCCAATTGAATATGAACCTTATTCTGTTTGTCATAAAGTTGAAAAACGATAAAAGAAATTTGCCACATTGGGGTAACTTGATATGCTGGCGTCTATACATAAATGTTTACTAAAAAAAACTAAATAGAAACCCAACATGATCATTCAATTTTTTTGATTTGATATAATATGCAAACAGGTTATGAATCACTCCTAAATAAAAAGTACTAATCAGCAAGAGTGGTAGAAATCACATAATGTGTATGTTTTAATAATTATCAGCTAAAACTCACCCATGGGACCACCATCGTCGTTGTAGGTGGCAATGATGACGTTGACGTTTTCAACAATACGCTGGAAGGTCTGGTAGAGCTCCTCAGCTTCCAATTGCAACTCCAGAAGAGCACGGTCCATCTTGTTCATGAACAGGATGGGCTTGATACGCTCAGCAATAGCCTGACGCAGTACAGTCTCGGTTTGTACGCACACACCTAGGGAAATGGGATATGTTTAGTGTTTGTGCGAGAAAATGTTAGTGTACTCTATTAGCCTCATAGATGGGATTCTAACATCCTTTAGTGTTATACTTCTCTCATTCATCAAGCCATTGGCTTATAACCTCAATCTGAATGCATCACATTGAGTTTACACAATAGTAGTGATCTTATAATGTATACAAAATACTTTTAATCTATTTTTAATAGAGAAGTATAGAGTTTCTTGCCCATTCTTCTTCATATGAAAATAGCTTTTCGAATGTGCAATTAGAATCATTCTCTAAATTTATTTAATTTGTGAGTCTGATGTTCAAAAGTGCTTTTTATGGGTTGATTGAAATAAATGATTTGACTTTGTAGCGTTAGTGATAACATGGTATATTCAAAAATTTCACCACATGCAATCAATAATTGTTATTCAAAACTTTATCAACTAAATGTCTGCAGTCTGTTATCTGGTATTGGTAAAAGTTAATGTCATCCAATGACAATTTGCACTACATACTTTGTAGTTATTAAGTACCTGACCTAGTAATCACAAGTCATTCGGAAATTTTAATTTTTTAGCTTTATGTGATACATATTTCAGCTTGTTATCTAATAAATATGTAATGCAATATCACTATTAGCCCTTATTGAAACAAGTTGTGCAATATTGCTTGTATGCATGAAAAAAAATAATGGTTTAGACTAAATTGCAGTTTTGATAGGTATTTTTCATGCATTTCTGCTAGATACATACATACATAACCTCACACCTGTAATCCCCGAAAGGTTGAGCAGAGGTGTATACTAGTATTTCATCCACATTTTGCTAGTTATGTTTAGGTCTCATGTAATAAGGGGCAAGCCTAATGCCAACAATTAGGCACAGAATTTGAAACTAAACAATGCTTTGCCAAACCTGGGGATCAAACCCGGGACCTCATGCCCTGTCTGGTGTCCTGCTAGATATAATGTAAAGAGGTGGAAAACAACATACCGGAGACACAGTCGACAACAACAAGGGCACCATCAGTTACACGGAGCGCGGCAGTCACTTCAGACGAGAAGTCAACGTGTCCAGGTGAGTCAATCAGGTTTATCAAGAAACCCTTCTCGGTCTTCTCACGCTGGTCAATGTTGGTGATGAAAGCCAAATCTTTCTCTTCGAGCTCGAAGTACATAGAGATGGCACTGGGAAAGAATTTTCATTGTATAACCACCGTTTCTCTTGTACTTATTGTGTAATAACATGTTATAGGGTACATCAGATGGCCGTTCTGAAAGATCTTCACAAGTTTTCAGTTTTAAATGGTAAGAACATTCATCATGTGAATTTTATTTGCATTGGGAGTCAACTATTAACTGAAATTCAGTATTTAAATATTTTACACCACCATTTTATTTGTTGTGAAATGATGACAAAACATTATTTTGTGCACGAATTTGCTGATCATAATACTAAAAAAGCTTACTTTTGAATTGAATTGAAAAAATGTACTGGTTTTAGATAAAATAGGAGAACAGCTGATTATGTTTGCTAGTGTCATTTAAATACCATGTCACAACAATATGTGACAAAGGAAGCAATAAAATACGATTAGAGTAGATGCTACAAGTAGTTTTCTGAACGTGAATAAATTAATTGAACACTAACAAGTTTAACTTGCACAAAAATTAATCATGACTGACACTGCGAGCATAACCTCAAATTGCGAATTCAGCAAGAATTTCAAGTCTAGTTCAAGGGTACTAAATAGCCGGCTCAGCGGCATCAAAGTTAGGCAAACAAAAGGCTGTCAGTTGCACCATGTGGTGACGCAAACACTCACGTAGACTTGATGGTGATGCATCTGTCCTGCTCGTCCTTGCGCGTGTCCGTGAACCGCGTCTCGCCGGCGCGGGCGCCAGCGATGATACCGGCCTTTGAGACCAGGGAGTCTGTCAGGGTGGACTTGCCGTGGTCGACGTGAGCGATGACGGACATGTTGCGGATGTTCCGCTTCTTGTCCATCATCTGCCGGATCTCGTCTACGGTGAAATTCACCTGCGCAAACCAGAAAACACCTCGTCAACATCTCCAACATCACAACACAGATGGAACACTTGACACACGCACGTTTCATTTTCGGACGATATCTTAAACAGCAGTTTCTTATCCGTTTAAGAATTGTGCAATTTAAGCCGATTTTCCACGAATCTACACCGACACCGATCAATCACCGCAACACTTGGAAACGTCACCCGATCACAAAGACGGCCGTCATGAATGTTATATTTAATTTCTATTTTAAACTCGAAAGCCGTAAAATATAGACGCGAAACGTTAGCACGGATTCACAGGAACACTTTTCGCCACATAATTATTATGTTAAATACTCACCATATTGGATGGTTTTAGATTTTTCGTCCAATAAAATAAACTACCATACGCCAGCAATGGCGTACGCTTGAAAAAGGACCCTTTCGTCCGAGGGCCGGATGTGGCAGGCAGCCGTCAAATGAAAGTCAGGTCATAGACAATGTAAATTGCCAACATTAAATAATGTTTATAAAAAAAATAAAGATCGTACAGCTTGGCAAAAAAGAGTCTGACGCGGTGACAGTTGAAACTAAAAGTGGATGATTGTGGCAACATTGATTTATTTGTCTAGTGCTAGTACATCATGTGTCAAAAGTGCGTAAATCCTCGTCGTTTTTCATAGATTTAACAAAATTATTAAGTTTCGTTGCAAAATTAACGATTAAAAGTTAATAAAACCATTCGTAGTTGTATCAGAGCAGTGATTTACCTCGTCTTTTTGTGTTGTTTGGCCAAATCTGAAGCGGGACAAGTTTTGTCCGATATCAGGAATGTTTATCGAAGAACTGCCGCTAGAACAGGTATTTATCTACTGTAATTAAATAATTGTACATTAAATAAGTTTTTCTAAATGTTTTCAATGCGTAGTTTTGTTGATATACAGATTTAAGTAACGATTTGTCTTGTTTACAAAAATTTAAATTTAAGGCTATGTTTTGTAGTTTAAAGAGCCTCGTATACCAATATTTGATACTTGAAGATAAAAAATAGGGAATTAATAATAAAATATCGCATCTTTTTGTTTTAGGTAAATCTGTCAACACAGTAAGAAAAATGTTTAAGGAAGGTAAAAAATAAGATGTTTTTAAACACCGGGAAAACTTCAAAGGTCGCTTGAAGAAAGTTACCACCTTATCATTGTGACGTGAATCTAATTATACTAGTGTTTCAGAAGTTGCAGGAAGCTCTAGCCAACATGTGAGCTTTTCCAGGATCGAATATTTGATGGTAGTGTGTTCGATTCGTCTGATTAAATTTTTGGTATTCAAATAAAACTTAAAAAAACGTGTTCTTTCATTATCCCTGTAAACAAACTATTGTCGTTAATTCCTAACAATCTTACGGTTAGACTGCTCTCGAGCGCATGATTATATCTGTCTGTGTATACCTAATGCATCACTTTCGTGCAAGGCTTCAGTGCCCACTATAACATACATAGGTATATTATCTCACGCCTCTTTCCCACGCTGGTAGGCAGAAACTAGAGAGCGCATACGAAGCAAATGAAGTATGTAAGAATCGTAGCATATGCATATGCATTCTTACATACTTCTTTTGCTTCATATACATAATAAACCCACTAATAATAGTGTTAATACTGGACATTGAAGCCTTCCATGGTGTTTGCGTAGCATCCGACAGACAGAACCACCCACTTAGCTTTGGGAAAAAATAACAAGTATCAAACCTGTTAAGTCGTACTATTCAGGGTGGCCACATGAGCGATACTAGCGACCTCATTTATTCCACACTCTTTTTTGCCAAGCTGTAAGATAATCCGTAGTGATTTGAAAATAATAAGTATAAGTTATACAAAAACAAATAACAATATTTTAGTAATTCACGTTTTAGCTCTTTGGTAGTTCCGAAGACAATGAGTATTTTAATGCGGTTTTTACATTTTTATTCAAATGGTTACGGCACTAAAGCACTGAGTTTGTTGGCACAGATAATTAATAATTATCTTGATTGCACAAGTTGCACAATAATTTTGTAAAATATAAACAGATTAGAGGTCAACACGTTGGTCCATTGTGAATTTTGCTTTAGAACATCCCCAATATTTACGACAAACGGGAAAAACTGTCAATGAGGTCCAATGAGGTCTCATCGTCTGCCGTCTTTTTCTGTCTGCTTCTAGTCTTACCGGATGCGCTAGTACATTTTTTTAGTTAAAACGACTGATATCTGGCACAATATCTGACAGATACTGGGTTTCGCAATTTCCCTGGGTATTTTTTAACTTAGATCAGTTAACTTTTGTCAGAATTGCAGGCTCTCGATTATCTGTGGGGTGGGGCGTTTTTGGGGAACTGTGTTACGTTTTTTTTTTGTCGTTCAATAAGTGCTAATTCTCAGCCTAGTTTGAATAAAGACTTTTGATTTGATTTGTCAATTATACAAAATAAATGATAGTCAAGTCCCAAGGTTTAAAGCGGTTATACATCCATAAAACCACCCAATATAATAATACTTTCCTCTATTGAACCACCTCTGCAAACGTCGACATTCTCCCGTCTATACTTAACCACAAGCCCTATTTATTTATTAATACAATTTAATATAATAGTTTGTTGACGACAATTTTATTTTGCATTCCAAATTTTAGTCACAAAGTTACAACATGTAAGAGCACCAAAATAATCATTTGAATGACTCATCATGAATCGTTTTAAATAGCGCCATCTGTTGACTTTAACTAACCAGTAGCAAAACGTCAACAGATGACGCTTTTCAAAAAAATGGTTGACTACACTTGTGGAAGACAGAAACTGTAATAGTTTCGCTACTGGACACTAGGTGGCAATGCAGTTCGTGTTCAACAAAATGTTTTAGAATATTTTAAGCTTAGTGAATAACTTTGTTGTTGAATTTTACATCATAGCCGCACTGGTATAGTTTTTATGGTCTGCAATCTATATCATTCAACTTTCGTTTTGTTTGATACCTTGGTCAGTCTAATTTTATTGAAGTTTATCAATACCTACATCAACCGTGTACCTAATGGGTAGGTACCTAGAAAATAAATTCAGAGTGTTAAATATTTCAATGCAAAGTGCTACCTCTTAACCAAACATACAATAGGTACGTACGGACTATAGGCAACATATAAAACACAGCTGTTTATCTATGGCAATTAAAATAAATATTACAGATTCTATAGATATAAGTTCAGTTCGTAATGCAGGGGCAAGGGCAACTTTGGGTTAGGGTGGACATTGCAATAATGCGAGGGTGGAAAGAGCCGTAGGGTTGCCAGCATCCACATTTTGCTATTAAAAAAAAAACAAAAGTACTTAGGTACGCAAAATAAAAAGGCGAAATGTGGATTTCCAAGGGATATAAAATAAAGAAACTGTTGTTTTCTTATAACTTTTCCGTAATGCAAAGATACCGAAAGTCCGAAACGTACCTACATAGATATCCGAAACGCACGGATTCCGTAACTTATTGTTATCGTGATTTAATTAACAGCAAATATATTTTATCAAAACACTCGAGTGGCTGGTCACATCCGGACACTGAAGTCTTTATAGAAGTTCAGTGTATAGGTATGTAGGTAGGTAGGTAGATACCTACCTGAAATATTAATTTACTATCTATCTAACTAAGGACTACGTTACGCGGTTTTACTTAATAGGTTAAATAGAAAGTAGTAGCTGTAATAATGTTTATTTGCTATAACGACATACAGACGCGCACATCAAGCTACCCCCCAAACTGTCAAATTTTCCCAATTGAACATGAACCGTGTTTTAAGTTGGGAAACTATCAAAGAAATTTGACACATAGGTTGATGCCTCTGTACCTACATACATTATATGTATGCACACTCGTGCCGTTATGTGGAAATAAACGAGTAGGTTATAGGTACTAAGCTAACCTACATACTGCAAGCAAACATACAAACCCAAACATGAATGAAAAAAAAGACATCGGTCCTATTTTACGTAGGTCATTCGTAACACTGTGACCTTGACCTGCGACCTGACCTAGTGCAGTACTACTACTGCACACTGTACACACACACACACACACACACACGCACACGCACACGCACACGCACACGCACACGCACACGCACACGCACACGCACACGCACACGCACACGCACACGCACACGCACACGCACACGCACACGCACACGCACACGCACACGCACACGCACACGCACACGCACACGCACACGCACACACACACACACACACACACACACACACACACACACACACACACCACACCACACTACTGGACACTGTAGTGCTTCGGCCAGGAGATTTTGGTTCTACCGTTGTACGAAAGAAGTCGAAATAAATAGAAAAAACATTTATGAAATATGGTTATAATGTATTCAAAATTAAGCAGATACAGCTTGGCAAAACAGTGTAGAAACGGAACTAATTTTTTGTCTGTTGGCAACATTTCCAAAATAATGACATCTATTAATAAACAAAGTTCACGATTTTGTAAAATTTTAATTTAGACCACCAAACGTTGATTAATAAACGTAAAAAGTGAATAAAAATGAATAAAACGATTCGGAGTGCTGGCAGGGAGGTTATTTATAAGGTTTACAGGCGATGTCTGGCGGAACATGAGGCGCAAACTATTCTTTCTGAACTTCACAATGTTTACCAAAGAACCGCTGCTAAGACAGGTATGTAAGAGTTTGTTTTGTTGATTTTAGTTGAATCAAGTGTTAATTGATGATTACAAAGCTATATTAATTGGCTTGTATAAGGAATAACTAGAAATTTGAAACAATAAATGTCGAGCACATAGGTTATGTTTACATTTTTTTCTGCATTACTCGGGTATAGCGCGCTGAGATAAATTGATACTTTGGTGACTTGACTTTTAACTGAATGAAAATTCAATTTCTACGTAAATTATACTTTAAGTGCGATATCAAGGAAGAGAATTATTTGTTCTAGCGTTCTAACGTGTAATAAAAATAGAGAAGGATTACTGGAAACAAAATAACTATGAACGAGGAAATAGACCGATTAGTAATAAATCTAGAAGATGATAGCAGCATCACCTCTGAACCCGAACATGACTCAGATGAGTTTACGGCGTACGTGTTCGGGGTAGAATATTGAGAGGAAGATTTACTAGAAAATATAGACATTATGTTATATAATGTGATGTATTCTTTTTTTATAATTCCTAAACAATGTTGTGAACTCAGGAGTATTTACCCAATTTGTTATTTTTAGGTAAGTAATCAGTTGCGTGTCGAGAACACTTCCTTGTTCAATTAATTACTGATTTAAAAATATAATACATAATTAGATTAATTTGTCTAAAAAAACAGCTAAGTATCAAGACTAGGTTGGTACGCTATGCGGTTGCCACGGGTTGCCATACGAAGAGCACAGTGGCGCCTCCATTATTTTCTACTCTTTTTTGCCAAGCTGTATATTATGTCAGAGTCGCGAGTGCGACAGAGTCATAGTCAAAGTCAATTCATTTATTTCAATTAAACCGTTAAATGGCACTTTTGGACGTCATAATGTACTTAAAAGTAAGTAAAACAAATAAGAAAATGATTCGAGTTGTAGAGAATAATGACTTTATTTTAATGAAGAACATAGACAATGTAAACGATTTAAATTTACACTACCAATAGACGTTCAGTTTACCGTCCACAGGTAGGTACAGTCGGCCCCACTTGCGGTGAATCAGTTAGCTAACGAAATGCTTTCGACTACGCAACGGGTGCAAGCAATTATAGCCTTATGTATGAGCAATGATATTAATCAGCTCTAAGTCTCGAAAACGCCCTAATTGGGACGCATTGCCTTTAGCCTGCGTCCCGCATAGCGACAAGTGTTTCGCTTTGTTAAAGCAGCCAAACGATAATGTGGGTCTGTCATAATATTATTTTACATTTTCTCGTTGGTTTTCACATTTCTTTTCTATCATTTTAACTTGTATTTAGTTGACAGTAAAATTAACGAAAAGTTTGCATTGTGTTGCCGCTGCTGCGCGGAACACCAATACAATATCATTGTTGATCAGTGATTCACCGGAACTTAGGCCGCCTGTACCTAGTTACTTAATGGTCATGTTACTGTGACCTTACTAACTTAAAAAAAATGCTTTAAAAGGTTTTTAAATGCTTCGAAACGGTCAAGTCACGTAGTTAGTTTATCTTAAGTTTAAAAACAAAACAGTTAGTTAAGAATTTCACGTTTTTTATGTTTGTTTTTATACTGTTTACTCAAAAGACTTTGAAAGTAATAAAGATTTATCTCTGGTTTAGGAATTTACGTTTGTTATTTCTCACTCACCTACTTTAGTAGAAAAAAATGAATCTTCTCATACAAAATTGATTGTGGACGACAATCAGAATGAATTACCTAGTTAGCGAACTTATGATTTCTTTAACTAAATAGGTAATAGGTAGGTAGGAACCTACTTGTAATCTGAAAACTAAAGAGTGCATAATCTTTGTCTTTGTCTAAAAGACCGTGCAATAAAACAATGGTAAGTAAGTATTTAATAAACAAATAAGCTACCTAAATAAAATTATAATTAAAAATAAGAAAAATAGGAATAAAGGAGGGCGGTGCGATGTAAAGAGCTAGTGTGGTCAACTTAGGTACCGCAGGTCTTACAGCTGGGCAAAAGACCTGTACCCCTGACTTCCAAAAAGATGAGAAGCATTTAAGTAGGTAGGAGATATTAGTATTTAAATAAGGAACCGTTGATTACTGGGGGAATAACAAACCAATGGGATTCAGCGATAAGTTTCATCAAACATTATCTTTGTAAAATATTAGATTAGATACTTTTTATGTTAGATAGCTGTGTCCCGAAACCTATCGTATCAAAAATGTAATCTAAATTCCCATCAATATACAACATACAGCTTGGCAAAAAAGTGTAGAAACGGAACTAAATTTTTGACTGTTGGCAACAATTCCAAAATAATGACATCTAAACAAAGTTCACGATTTCGTAAAATTTTAATTTCGACCACCAAACGTTGATTAATAATCGTAAAAAGTGAAGAATAATGAATAAAACCGTTCGGAGTGCTGGCAGTGAGGTTATTTATAAGGTGTACAGGCGATGTCTGGCGGAACATGAGGCCCAAACTATTCTTTCTGAACTTCACAATGTTTACCAAAGAACCGCTGATAAGAGAGGTATGTAAGAGTTTGTTTTGTTGATTTTAGTTGAATCAAGTGTTAATTGATGAATACAAAGCTATATTAATTTGCTTGCATAAAGAATAACTAGAAATTTGAAACAACAAATGTCGAGCACATAGGTTATGTTTACATTTTTTCTGCATTACTCTGGTATAGCGCGCTGAGATAAATTGATACTTTGGTGACTTGACTTTTAACTTTAACTGAATGAAAATTCACTTTCTACGTAAATTATACTTTAAGTGCGATATCAAGGGCGAGAATTATTTGTTCTAGCGTTTGAATTAGAAATGTAAAAAAAATTGTCGTGCCATAGTCTAAATCTATTATTTAATTCAGGGAATTAATCTGTTATTGTTCTAAGAAAATCGTGCTGGAAGGAGATAAACAAAGGGGTATTTTCTACATCCGGCTTTTTAACAGTATGTGATAAAAATGTTTTACTTTTAATATTTTTAGGGATAAATGAAATATTTCGTCTTTACAGGAAGCAGTTGAACGTGCATTACAAGCTATTACCGAGGAGGATTAGAAGAAAATGAATACTGGAAAAATAATAACTCTGAACGAGGAAATAGAGCGATTAGTAATAAATCTAGAAGATTATAGCAGCATCACCTCTGAACCCGAACATGACTCAGATGAGTTTGCGGCCTACGTGTTCGGGGTAGAATATTTAGAGGAAGATATACTAGAATAAAATATGGAAATTATGTTATACAATGTAAAGTTTTCTTTTTTTTATAATTCCTAAAAAATGTTGTGAACTCAGGAGTATTTACCCAATTTGTTATTTTTAGGTAAGTAATCAGTTGCGTGTCGAGGACACGTCCTTGTTCAATTAATTCATTACACCCCATGAGGGCACCGGTGTCCACGCTGTCATTGTCTTTCTATTTTGTCTCTAATGACACGATTAAAAGTGATTACTTTCTGATTTATAAAATAATACATAATTAGATTAATTTGTCTAAAAAACAGCTAAGTATCAAGACTAGGTTGGTACGCTATTCGGTTGCCACGGGTTGCCATACGAAGAGCACAGTGGCGCCTCCATTATTTTCTACTCTTTTTTGCCAAGCTGTACCTACCTACTTACATTATTTGGTTGTCAAACAAAAATAATAATAATAAAAAGCAATCAACAAACTGGCAATTATTTAGATTGGGCAACCCTGTTCCGCCGGTTCGTAGGGGAGACGCCAAGGTCGCGAGATTACATAAATTTGGACAAAATTGCTAGTCTACTACCAGTGGGTGCGTGTCCGAATAAATTACACCTTTGTTACTGCATTTTATATAGATTAAAGTTACATAAATCGATGGTTTCGCGGCAATTATTATTTAGCATCCATTTTTTAACGTTATTCTTGGATTTTTTTAACTCCACGATTTCTTTTTGTTTTCTTGTCCTAAATTATTGTAATCCACTCTGATCGATTTGAAGGCACGAAAGTTTTATTATGTTTTGTTCTTAAATACGCGTTTTCGTACAAAATATGTAGTCAGGTGCACATTTTTTTTATAAAGTCTACCTTAATTAGGGTTCACGGTGGAAAGTGTTTTCGCCTTTTCACAATTTTAAATAGTACCTACCAGTGGTCATGCAGGCAGAATTCAACGTTACCTATTTTTGTTTCCTTGCTAACAAATCCTGACAAAAGTGTTATTTTAATTTGTGAAAACCAGTTATAGATTTCACAAAATATTGGTGAGTTATTGATTTAGGAACATTTTGTCATGTGTAGTGCAAAGGTTACAAGTGCGAATAGACTGGCCCTATTTGTTACTTCATTGATTTCTGAATGAACGTTTTTCTGTTTGCAATCATAACTTCAATATATATCTATTTTAAACCATAAACAATATACTTGGCTAGCTAGGTATCTGTACAGTACTTATTATTCTCAGCTAGTCGTGGCAGAGAGGAAAGCATATTGCTATTAAGCTCGTAGGCGGTATGGAAATATCACAATTCATAAGGCAACCGTACCAAAATATTCTAAGATCAGTAAGGAAGATACCACTAACGTTGCAAAACCTCATTGAACTTAGATAATATTACACTTGATTGAACCGCACAAATTTACAAAACTAATTAACTACCTATCTAATCATCCAAATAAAAAAACATCTTATTTGACGCGACTAAAAGTTTGTTTTAAGTCTTCGTAATAACAAGCACATTTTTCTGACATATTGTATTGTTAAAATAAAAGTCTCAAATAAAAATAAAAAACAAACTGAATTCGTTGCGTAATAGAAAAAAAGTGCTTGATGAACTATACAAGTATACACAGTAAAAGATTTCTTGGAATTGCTATTTACTCATGCATCTAAACGGTTGGTTCAGTGATTCTATTGACTGTAAAAATAAGTTTGTATTTTATAGTGCTTTTCAAATAAACTATGAAAAACAAAGTTACTTCTACAAATGGAACTTTTAAATCGCACACGGGTCCCACCAACTATAAACAAAAGCACATTTAGATATATTACGATATATCTAAATGTGCTTTTGTGAGAGCGTATGGCACTACTATTGAACCTTATTGATTCTATGGCAGCTAAATTCAAATCATGCGCCAAAATGCAGTTTAGACGCATTTAGTAAGTAACAAATAAGGGTTCTTGCATTTTTTAAAGAAAGATCATGATTTCAGTGTTGCAACTAACTGTGAATTACAGATCATTTATCGTTTGAAAGGTTGAGTTTAAAATGAAGCGTACAAGAAGAATGTTTTTACATTGTAACCCTATAAACTTCCAAACAAAAAGTGCATAAGCTAAGCTTCACAATTTTCAAAACAACAATTTTCAAAACACAAAGTTACCAAAATCGATAACTTTAATCGTTTTTGCTTTTCATCTTTATTAGTTACTAGATGTTGTAAATCCGTTACTACGGCTTGCAATTAGCTCGGCAGAGGCACAATAATAGACTGATGTTAAATATAAGGCGGCTATTTCGGCCCACTGAACATCCACGACCAGATGTACGCGAATAAGCACAGCGATAGTGAGAGGGGAATATATGTCCAATGATTATCTGTGGTCATAGAGGCCTTGGTTATGATTTGTTTGTCGATGGTTTTACGAAGACATAGAATCTGAGTTTTCTTTTGCACACTGTGGTAAAAGAAAGAAGTCAAAGTTACGAAGTTATTTTTAACCGACTTAAAAAACAGTAGGAGGCTCTCAATTCTGTCCTACTTATATTTTGCAGCTGTTACAAATTAAAACATGTTTTTTTTTATAATTAGGTAATGAGATTTGAAATAAGCATTATTAGGTAAGTAGAGACTAGAAAATAAGATTAGTATAAAATCACACTAATCTTTTCAATATGAACTAATTTTCCTGCTTTAAAAAATATCTAATAATGTTGCCGACTGTAGGATGCACATGACATAATGAATATACTTGCAATAGGTAACGCAGTAGGTATAACCAGTATAATTTGACCTTTTATTCTATTGGAACTCCATACTACACTAAGCCATCTCAAGGTCGAAGTGTTACCATCAACGTGCATTCAACTGTACCTACAGAGAAATCAATCCTGCAAAAACGTTCTGGCACCTTGCCTACATTTAACACGTCTATTGTTTTTATTTAATTAAATTAATTAACCCGGATGTAAAGACCATTCAATTGGAATAGTAATTACTTTATGTAAGTAGGTACTTAGGTCACTTTCTCTTAATAGTTAAATAGTCATAAAACCTATTTCATACAAAATTTCAAACGTAGAATGGAAAAGACGTTTATTGTCTGTGGTACCAAAATTTCAAACGCAGAATATAACACGTTAATGTACATCTTGTAATCTTGTGTGTCAAAACAATATGTACCAATAAGATTGGTCTGAGGCGTCAGCACTATGCATATTAAGCTTTGAATGATCCCTGAAATGTGCTACTTTTTAAGGTAGACTAGACCTTGTAGAATCGTTCGTTGTAGTGTATCTGCAAAGAGGTTTAAGATTCCATAGAGTGGGCATGCGAATTAATGTCATAGCCTCAGAATACAGCTCTTTCTGTATTCTGAGGTCATAGCGATAGAAAAACTGTGATTCCATGTCTCAGTATCGCCATAAATATCATGTTATGCTAGATGGCGATTGGAGATAAGATTTTGTTCGTGATGTTCCGTCTATATTGAATATTGAATGTCTTTGTGAGTCTGTGACTCCAATCAGAGGTCATTGTATCCCGCAGTCATTAATCCATTTATTACGTTCAAACCATTTCCTTCAATAAATTTTTGTCTCCCGGGATAATACAGGTCCCCAAAATGGCCGATATTTGTAAGATTATTAAGAGTAAGTAGCAAAGAGATTTAAAATAATATAGAGCGGACATGTCAAGGAAATGTCATAGAAAACTTTGATCCCATGTCTCAGTAACGCCATCTAGAATAATATATGAATATTGGAGCGGCAGCGGAGCGTACTACAAAAAACTCATAGACGTGTATCCAGCAGGACACACTTTTTCGGACGAAAATTTTGTTCGTGATGTCCGGTCTATAGGTATTGAATGTCTTAAACAGTGAATTAAAAATATATAAAAAATACATGCATATACCCTATTGGACTTGCCCACCAAAGTCAGTGGATAAGCCCAAGTCCAAATCAACCTTTGCTTGTATTTAACAGAATCAAGAAAGTAAAACAAGCAGATACTTAACAATAACTAAGACAGACATAAAAAATGTTAAACATTAATTATGTATAATCAAGTGTGTGCTTACAATGTCTCGTTGTGTTCTTTATTTCATTATCATTTCGGCAAGGTCAGATGTGGAGACCCCACGATAGCAATACCTACATAAACAATAAATCATGAAGTGAACCTTAGGGCTGGCTCATCATGGTATTAAATCTGACAGTATCGATTTTTGGTCTAGTGGTCACAAGCGGTACTGCTCAGCAAGCAAGGTTCACGTCATGATTGAGGTCCCGGGTTCAATCCCTGGGTCGGGCAAAGTGTTATTGAATTTTTCCATCCAGAATTTCTCAGTAGCAGCCCGGAGTCTGGTTGTGCCCCATCGATGGCAATAGGCTCGCCCCCTATCCGCGGATGCGACAGACGCTATCATCCTAACCCGATCTCAATCATTGTGAATCTAAACTATCCACGGCTCACTGCAATAACTACAACAAAAAAAGAATTATCCGATTTTTGTAGTCGATTCGCGTCGTTCTAAATACATTGACAATACGTCGAGGCGTCAGCATTATGCACCACTTACGCACCATGCATTATGCGCTAGATCTTAGCTTAAAGTAACATTTATAAGGTTACTGTTAGAAGAAGAAGTGTAAGAACTTTTAGCGATAAGGCCGCTCATTGTAGGTACCTAACACTTTTGTAGGTATGGCTCATTTGTAAGTTTGTTTGAGTTATTAATTGTGTACTTACTCTTTATTGTATAATTAAGAATTTTCTATTCTCTTCTCTATGTTAAGCAGAATGTAATTTTTATGTTTCTTTGGTGCACAATAGAGAGTTTTCTATTTCATTTTATTTGTTAAGCAACATCAAGGGAACAGCGATGTTCCTTTCCTAAAAGCTCAAGCAAGGAGTAACGTTAAGCGTAAGTAATAATTTTACATAATAAAAATCCGCATACTTACATATTTTCATGACACAAAAAGTGCTAACCCTCAACAGGGAGCGATAGTAACGAACAAGCAGCAAAAGCAGCACTAAACACTTCGACCTTCAACAAAGCAACTGTTCCAATGAGTCAACGCACAGAGCAGATAGCAACAGTGGCTGGTCGTACTGTACACTCCTTGGACCAGTGCCAGCCAGCGAGATACAGACTCCCTGTCGCTTGATGTTGATGTTCGTAGGAGATTGGAACCAGGTATAAACATAGATTCTGTGAAAGCAAAAGGTGTATCTATAACAGCTTTAGATAGGAGAACAAAGTCCACAGGTGGAAATGTGTTCTTTATTTAAAATTCAAGAAGTGGCAGAAAAAATCTTTTTTTTTTGTCGTGTCTATGAATATAAAAACAGACTAAGTATTTTTAAACAATTTCTATGATATTCATAAAGTTACATAGATATTGTTTAAACGATATAAATCATTTCTTAGCAGCTCCGAAAGATTTCCGATATAAAATAACATAAAACAGTAGTACTTAGTAGTTAAATATTTTGATTGTTTGTTATGTATTGTTTTGTTGTCAAAACCAATCATTTTACGGAAATAAGTAAATATCATTTATCATGGACCTTTCAACATGGTTTTACTCACTAGCATAATCCTGGCTTGTAGAAAGTCTCGATTTTCGTTACGGTTCCATACGAAGTAATCTGGACCAATCAAATCCAAAAGTGGTTTTTCCGCCAGAGCATAAGTCGTTTTCCCCCGCTATTTTTATATTAATCTGTAAGGAGAACTGTGTTACTCAGAAAAAAAAAACGATAGGAACAAAATCGTAAGCGGCGATATTCCCAAACGAATTTGGCAAACTTACAAAATTGCCAGCCTTGAAAATTTTATGGGTCGCCACTTTCATGGAAATCAGTTTTCGACAATTTATTGCGGTTTACTGCACAGCTACTTGGACCTTCTTCCATTATTTTTTAAATTGAGAACATAGATAGGTAGAGCTGTCTAGTAGTGCTATTCTGTAAAAAACACACCGTGAAAAAATATAAGAGAAATAAAGGTGAAGTTAGCCGTACGTCTAACTTTTTGTGGGAAGACCTTTCCAAAATAGATCGGCAGCTGACGTCCTAGTAGGAAGGCTTGACTGTTTCCCTGACCCCCGGCACTGTTGTGAGACGGAACATCAGGGTGGATTTTAGTCAGTAAGAGTCTGACAGACTCCTTCGCTTTCCCCGGGGCTCCATAAGGACTTTGCACCCTGCAAAAAGAAGGAATGCTTGACTTAAACTCGACGTAACTCCGAACAATTTTTTATATGAAAATACAAATACCATTTAATTATATTAAAAAGTTGTTCATAACGATGAGTACAATAAAACCCGGGGTTTTGCGGGTTTTGTATATATAATAAAGAAACAAACATTGGATATCACGAACAAAATTTTCATCTAATACTTATGTCCCAAGTGAACACAAGTCGATCTCTTCTTCTTAGCGTGTCGATGGCAAACAAAGTCACTAAATTCTAAATTGAATGTTCAGCCCAGAATTCGGCCACCGCAACACCATCCACCGACGCAACCATAAGATCCTCACGTGTGCAGGTGACAGGGCATGCGGCGCAGGACAAAAGGTGGGCCATGGTCTGTGGAGAGGTACCGCACAGGCACTGAAGGTCGGTGCTAGCTGCGAAACCCCACTTCAAGAGATTATCCTTGCTGCGGCCGACCTGGGTGCGGAGTCTGTTCAGAGATTTCCAAGTCGGCCATTACAGTATGTGCCCAGGTGGAAGTCTCTCTGATGGCTCGATGAATTCCTCAGGAGGCTTAAGTATCCTACGAGATACTTAAGCTTCCTGAGGACAAGTCGATTAGTCTAGTATAGTACGCTCCGCTGCCGCTCCTATATTGCTATATTATGCTAGATGGCGTTACTGAGACATGGGATCACGGTTTTTCTATGTAATTTTTCGCATATCCTCTCTTTAGGTAAGTAGTATCATCTATCATAAATCTCTTTGCTAAAAATAATGTTGATACTTGGAAAGTGGGTATCTACCTAGGTATATTGTTAGAAGTTAAGAGCTTATAACAATATTCAATTTGTAGGATCCTAAACTAGGAACAGTTAGGAAGCAACCAAGCGGTTGGAACCTCCGGTTTACCCTAAATCGGATCCAATCTGTTCTAACTGCGATTACATCTACCGATTTCCTAGTTAGGTTTCCTACAAATGGAATAGTGTACCTATATGCCCTTTACACAGCGGTCGAAACCAATTTCAGTGAAATCGTTACAAAAAGACGTAAGTAGAAGATACATATAATATTTCAACATATCTGAAGGACATTGCGTAGGTACGCGGTCGTAAAGTATTTTTTCGAAATCTCGGAAGATCAATAAAGTATGCTTATGAGCATCTTCCGACTGTCATAATAAAAGTAGTTATAAATCAAACTAATCTCAGAAGTCGTTTAGAGTTTTATTTCCTACGGTTTCATGGAAATAGCGAAAACATATTAATGAAATGAGTGTTCCTAGTGCTATTTGAATGTTTCTACAGGAATGTAGAAACATTCTTGGCAAGATAGTGTCCAAAGTAGATATTTTATAAAATGGAGAAGTTTCTCTTTAACTCTTTTTGTCAAAGCCTCCTAAGTGATAATTAATAAGTATAATTAATATAGATCACATAAGATAGTGCTATTGTAAAACTTTAATGCATACAATTCCTGTGTCTAAATTGGTAACTTTTTTTTTTTTTTTTTTTGATGGAAAAGTACCCACACTAATGTTATTTATACGTATAAATCTTAGATAATATACCTCTAGATCGAGCTACCGCGTGGCCGCACATGCGACAGCAATATAAAAGTTCAGTGTTGCTATTCCTTAAAAAAGTCCCAAAATACGACCAAAATTCTACTTAACTGCGGGTTCCAATTTTAGCACTATTGTAAATTATAATTTACGTATTCAACGTGGTAATAAGAGTGTAGAAGTATCCATGTGTGAGAAAATATAATTTCACGTAAAATACCTACTTTCAATCTTACCTTGATTCTCACAAATAAAATACACTACTACCAGGTGAAGCTTGATGTGTGTACATAGAAGTAACAACTCTTTAGAAGAACACTACATTATTTTTTCGCGTGTTATTTATCATTAAAATATATTGAGGTATGGCTGACATCCAGTGTGACATTGACAATGCTGTATAATAACTATTGTCCTTTAGACAAAACCAACTTATTTTGAAAATATCTAATTTTTTGTTTATACTTAACATTTATTTATAAAATGAATTCTTACTTCCAAATATCTTTAAGTACCTACGCGATTGCCTTCAAGAGTAAAACTTAATGATTGTCGAAAGGGCTCTGTTCGTTCGTACACATGTTCACTTAAACTTAAAAATAAGGGTTCGCCCACAAATTTGTGTGTTTAGCCACCATAGATTTATTTGATTATTATGCCTACCTTTTGAACATTAGGCCTGACAGTTAAGGGAAAAGATTTGAAACGTGTAGCAACACTGTAAGTAAGTATTCCTAGGTTATGTGATATAAGAAATCAAGTTTATTTTAAGAAATCTTCCATATTTTGGTCTGAAAGCCATGACAATAAAAGCGCACAAATGTATAAATTCAATAATCATACAATAACACAAACAGTATTGAATACTTACGAATGAAAAGAGATTTTGTTATTGGCCTTTTCTGAGCGGCTTTTACAGCCTATTATACTGCATCCTCCCATCGTAGCGCATTCACCATAAACTAAACACTTATCTAATGGAGTCTATTTCTCATTAAATGACTTAAACTATTACAAAAATTGCAAAAACCATCCGAAAACTTAAATTAAATCGAGCATAATAATATACGTGACAGTAACAGCACTTTGTTTGGCTAACATTCAAAAGTTAGCCATGCAAAAATCCGGCACGCCGTAAGGGACAGAAGATACGATGCTTTGTCTCAATTTTCCTACGAACTTTGTATTATTGCGTCTCACTTCCACACTTGACACTGTAAATTGGGCTACGTCTAGAGGTATATAGTCTAAGGTATAAATGTAATACGGGAGCTGCATCTGCCAACAAACTGCTTTACAGTTTGGCAGAGGTATTTTTTTATTGTAACAGTTATAAAAACAAAAATAAACGCTTTTTCATTTTTTTTTTTTTTTTTTTTTTTTTTTATTGTAACCAACGCTTAAATTGAAGCACTTATAAATTACTACCAAAATGACACTGATCCTAGGCCTCTTTATTTATTTATTATGCTTTAGAGTCGGTACATATCCGACGGAAGATGCGCCGAGCGTATGCGATACTGTACCTCGACGCACCGCATCATCGGTTGTGTTCATTATTATTTGTATGTTCTGACGTTACACGACGACCGATAATACGCGTCGCATCGTCCTTTAGAATATATGTACCGACCCTTATGCACAAGTAAATAAAACCTGTACAAGGCTGGACTTATTGCCTTAGGCCTGCCTTAAGGTTATGCAGAGAGAGAAAAATCTTCCATCGCTTCAGCCAAAATACCTCCACTGCTGGACATCGGCTTCCCCGAAAGATTTCCATAATGGCCGATCCTGCGAAGCCCTCATCCATCCATTTCCTTTGATCTTCACCAGATCGGCAGTCTATCTTTACTGCCTACCTACGCTGCATCTTCTACACAGTCACCACATAGTAAAATATAAACATTCCACAACTTTTTAACACAACGCCATCTAAAGTAGCTGTCAAATAGCACTTCTTAGATTAAATTGCCACAATTTAATCTAAGAGGCTTTGATTTGACAGCTATCTAAATACTTTGCCAAACTAAGCAAACCTTGTGCTGTAAGTATTAGATGACTGATAAACATATTTAAATGTATACATATTTCTAAATACATACATACATTAATAGAAAAAAATTTGGTCCTCATTTTTTTTTATATACTTAATGGGTCTACTCTTGACCTCAATCTTGCCCTGCGGTCAGAGATGAGGTGGACGATGGAACAAAAGCTTACCCAAAAAAAGCCTATTAACTCGCGATTTAAACAGATTGGGGTCATATGAATTCGGAAACACCGATGCAGACAGGGAATTCCACTCCTTGGCTGTGCGCATAATGAAAGAACAAGCAAAGTGCTTCGTGCGAATGTTTGGAACACAAACATGTGTGTTGGGGAATCGGACCCACGACTTCGGCGCAGCAGCCAGGGTCACTAACGACTAGACCAATAGGCTAGTCACGAGAACCGTTTCTCCACAAACAGTCATTTCTTCATCAACGCAGGAAAAGGTTTTAGTCTCTTCTGATGCTCATAATGTTTTGACGATGACCTTCGTTTTGATTATGACTTTGGTGGATGACCTTTGTGTCTATGTATATTGATAATAACGTTAAGGAAACCGCGTAATTTGCGGCTAAAGTTACTTAGTAATCTACTTTTTTGGTATTCATTATAGTGACTCATTAAATTAACGCTTTTAGCAAGTCTTCGGAAAATAATTAATGGAATGTTTTAAAGCATAAACGTATTAATTATACCATATGGTGCAATAGTCATACTTCGCTGCGACTTAAAGATTCGTGTGGAGACTTGTCAAGATAGATATGGAAGTTGCATCTATAGGATGAGATGACTAATCTACCAAGATGTAATAAAAATAGGTAGATAAAGTTGTTTCTCTAGTGTGGGTTGCCAATCTGAAAAATGCGGTAGAGGCATTTTTGCGGAAGCAGGATGCAGGGTGTGGGGCTACTTCGAATCCATTCGGATTCGTTTCCCAGGTTGGGAAAATTGTTACTGACGATTTCCATGATTATGTCAAGTTGAATCGAACTCCGGACAATAGCGCTTGCGACTTCTACAGTAACGAGGCGACAGGGTGTGTTGAGTATTTTCATAAGCGGTTTTCACAATATCAGTCTGAAATCTGTGAATGTTTTCGTTTTATGGTAATATGGCACTCATAGGTGTATGGTGGTATAACGGGCGTAATGTTGGTATAGATATTGTTGGTATAGTTGGCGTTATGGAGCACGTCTTATTGGCGTTCAAAAACCGCAGATTTTCAGCTTATTTAAATAGGTAGGTAAATTCATTTTGGTTTTGATGGAGTTCTGCCTAACTCTCGTGCTAGCTATCCCGAAAGAAATTGTTGCCAAGCTTAAAAAATAAAAACTTAAGTATTTTATTTTATTTTCCTCTATTTATTTCGGGTATGGTGACGCTCGTCACATAGTGGATGACGAAATCACAAAAACAAAAACAGCTGTTGCAAAGAACATTTTAATACTCGACCTAAATGTATGAAAAATGGGTTATGTTTTTCATGATTTCCGACTTCATTCCACAAGTTATTCATATTTATGGTTAGACCACCCCGTAAAATTTTAGATAATTTATAAGAAAAATATTCTACACAAAACCATTATCTATATCACACACAGCGCGACGAAACATGTCACATCGTGTCATGAAAATAATGAGTCACCTTTATTTTTGGTGATTATGAAAACTAACACTATAGACCACTAGTGGTTGCAATCGCTACTGGTGAGCGTCAGGACCTAGGTTCCATTGACACTGGGTTATTTCGTCAGGAATTTCTCAATTGCTGCACGGGATATTTTAAAGGTCCACACTATGATAATTTTCTGTATCGTAAGGGGGTTTAAAACTATAAACTCACATGTAACACAATTAAGGTGTATGTACTAGGTATAGAGGTTCACCTCTGACTTACGCTTTGGGCAATATCTGCGTGATGTTTTATTATTATGTTTGAGTGGTATTTCTTAAAAAAATAACAATAAAGTAAGGCTTAACAAAGTATAGTAGTTCTCAAATTCAGATATTTAGGTGAGTTCTGGGTCACAGAAATATAAAACGTTATCTTACCTACTAGCTTTGGGTTATAACTTTTCGAGTTTGATAAGTTACATTTATTGTTTTATACAAGTATGAAACTTATTTACAAGAGAATAATGTTCATATTATATACGAACATACAAATAAGCGCAACACGCGAATATGTATTTGTATTTTGTAGTAAACATAGGTACTTTGTGTTTTTGTTTCTCTAATACCTACACCATTAAATATCCCAAAATAAGATTGAATGTTCGAAAAATTAAGATTTAATCATACTTACATTAACTTTCGGTTCTTTCTTATGGGTCAGGCATACACTATTTAAAAACGCTTCCTGCTTAGGTACAGAGGCCAGCACTTTAAGCTACCCTAATCTGTCACTTTTATTTGATAGTTAATCAAATTTATAACGAAAGGATAAGAGTTCATGTTTGATTGGGAAAGTAAGACAGTCTGGAATAGCTTGAAGTGCCTCTGAACATACTGTTAGATTCACAAAAAAGAAAATACCTACTATTTACTAATTAAAATAAGGTTTTTTTCTATAAAATTATTTACTCTAGTCCATTTATTTGTCCTGCACTGTATTGGGACAAGTGCCAGTAGTTCGTTAAAACGGATGAAAACACAGAATAAATAAATATGACGCAACGCACCCAATGGAAACGACTAGAAAACGTATTTTAAATATATATTTCGTAATATCTTTGTATTTAATTTGTTTTACACAACAAAATACCCATTGCATTTAAAAAAAGGCATCACCTCATCATTTATTTTGAGAGAAATTGTAATTTGGCGGGAAACGACGGATTTTACCACTTCTTTTTTTTTTCGTTCAGCCACATCACTCATCAGCCAGTTGTTACCGGTGCCGCGGTGGACCGACAATCCGGTGAAGCAGGACTGATCGTATTGGGCCTACTTGAAGAAGCCCTATCCAACAGACGTCTTTCGGTTAAGTGAGACGTTACCAGATATTTCGTAATGACTACAAAAAGCTGAATCTTACTTTTTTTTTTTTTTTTTTTTTTTTTAATTAATTCACAAAACTGATGTACAATCACAAAAGCAATAAAAAAGTTACAACACAATACTCATGATTGACACCTACTGGGAGTGAATCTAGCATGCATACTATGTGTAAGACAATTAAATAAAACTTAAAAATTATGAACTTTTCCAACAATTATGAAAAAGTTTTGGGAAAGAAAAAAAATTAATATAAAAAATACCAAAAAAGAAACAAACAAATTATACAACTAAGACTCTAAATTTAGTCCTAACTGAGGCTACAGAACCTGCAAAGACATCTATTTCACTACGAAACGAATTCGCTACAGAAAGCATGCGGTAAATGGGTGAAGAATTACCGATATTAGTACGACTATGTGGCAGGACAAAAGTCCTTCGGTTAATTAAGCGGCTACTACTACGCGGGATGCTGAATTTCACTCTTTCTAAAAGCTCAGGAGAATCAATAATACCATTTAGTAGTTTAAATAAAAACATGAAATCTAGAGATTTCCTTCGTGCGCTCAAAGATTTAATTTTATAATGACTCAACCTAGAGTTATATGTGTTCAAACTACGGCATTTGTTATCCGAGAAACATAAGTGGTATAGGAACCTTTTTTGAATTCGTTCAATCCGGTCAGAGTGCACTTGATCAAACGGATTCCACACTGTACTGCAATACTCCAGAATACTTCGAATAACGCTGTTGTAAATGGAAATAGTCAGAAATGGTTCTTTAAAAATTTTCATTTCCCTGACGATGAAACCGGACAACTTAGATGCCTTACTAATAAATATGGTCATAATGACTCCTAAAACTTAAACTACTATCTACTAAAACACCGAGGTCCCTAATAGTATCAACTTCTTGGAGCGGGCTGTTATTAATCGAGTAATTGTATTCACACGTTTTCCTTTTTCTGCTAAATTTGATAAAGTAACATTTGTTTTGATTTAATGACATTTTATTTTGCATGCACCAATTGTGTACGTTATTTAAATCTAGCTGAAGCTGCATAATATCGGATTCGTTGTATACAGCTCGATATATTTTTAAATCATCAGCATAAAGTTTATATTCTGAATTAAGTTTGCAACCCAAATCGTTTATAAAAACTAAGAAAAATAGAGGCCCCAAGTGAGAACCCTGCGGCACCCCTGATGGTACGTAATACCTTTTGGATTTAAAACCCTTGAGATACACCATTTGTGAGCGATTCTTTAAGTACGATTCGCACCAACGCAGCAACGACCCATGAATGCCCAAACTTTCCAATTTAGCAATTAGTAGGTCGTGGTCTACCAAATCGAAGGCCTTCTTAAAGTCGGTGTATATTGCATGAACTTCTTTGCCGTCATCTAATGCAGATGATACATATGAAACATACTCGACTAGATTAGACAGTGTCGATTTTTTGGGGCGAAAACCATGCTGGTTATCATCTAGCACACTTTTAAAGTGAGAAAACATTTTTTTCTGAACAAGTGATTCAATAATTTTACCACAAGCGGATAAAATGGACACTGGTCTGTAATTTGCAACATTATCAACACGACCCGATTTAAATATTGGTGTGATGTGCGCTGTTTTCCACTGATCAGGGAATACGCCTGATGCCAAAGAATAGTTGAACATAGTAGTCAGAGGATCAGCCAGGTTCGCTGCACATTTTCGAAGGAAGAGAGGAGGGATTGAGTCAGGCCCGGATCCTTTATCACAATCTAGGGAAGACAAGTAATCAAAAACTTCTCTCACTTCAAGTCCGCACCGACTGAAAGTGACATTGTTACAGGGAGTGAGTTCAACTGGCGTTGAAGTAGTGAGTGTGTTACTATCTACTCTATATATGGACCGAAAATGATCGGAAAACAAGTCACAGATTTCCTGACCACCCTTGGCAAAAGTAGTGTTATTCAAATTCATTTTGTTTGGAATATAATTGTTACTTATCTTTTTATTTTTTAAGTACCTCCAGACATACTTAGGATTGGTACGCAGATGTTCAGCTATATTCTTTTTAAAATTAGCATAACACGCCTTTATTAGCTCACTGCAACGCATTCTCAGGCATTCAAATGCAATTTTATCTCTGGGATTCCCATATTTTTTATATATATTGTGATATTTAGCTTTTTCTTTAATGACTTTTAGTAAAGCTCTACTGTACCACACAGGATAGCGTTCATCTCGTGGTTTTGTAATCGGAGTGTGCCGTATAATAATTGGCATAATAATATCGTAGAAATTTTGCAACATGTCGTTAATATTATTTATAGAATTCCATTCATCAGACCAAACAATTGTCGCTAGTTCAGCATTGACCGCTTCATAATTACAGAGATAAAAGTTCAAGTATGGGATTTTATTTTGCACAAGAGGACTGCTATTATTAGATGTAAACGAAATCTCAAGCGCTGGGTGATAAGGATCAATTGGTATAAGCGGAGTTGAGGCCTGAGACACCAGTACTTTGTTGTTACTACTACTAAGAACTAAATCTGAAATACGGTTTGAAGCATTGAGTACTGTGTTGCATTGATGAAGATCATTGAAGGCTATCATGTCTAAAAACATGTGTTCTATATTACTACTGGATCCTTTTGGGACCAATAGACCAGAATCCGCAATATATTCCCAATAGATACTACCCATATTAAAATCACCGATTAGTAAATTAATAGAATTAGTTTTGCTTTTTTTATTAATTACTTCTGTAAAGTTTCGAAACAGTGCATCGATATAGTCTTGTTTGATTGGAGGTGGAATATAAACGGCACAAATATTAATTCTTAAGCCACTCTCACACTTGATTGTGATCCACAACTCCTCACAATGGGACTCCCAATTTAATCTCCGTGAGACCTCATATTTTTCCAAAGTTGCAACAAACACACCTCCACCATCCCTTTTTATAGTCGAGGATACCGTAGATGACCTATCGCGCCTGAAAACTCTGTAACGGTTATCTAAAAACTCATGGTCTAACACCGTGTCATTGAGCCAACTTTCAGTGCCGATAATGATGTCGTAATCAAAATTTAAACCTGCAGTATAAAAATCCTCTGTCTTGGTTCGTAAGCCTCTTACATTTTGATAATAGATTTTAAACTTGAATTTAAATTATTATAACACTAATAAGCGTGCGAAATATGTGACTAATAAATTAATAAGTTACAAAGATTCTAAACATGCCAAATTTTTAACTAGAAGAGGTTTAGTCGTCACATCTTTCCTGACAAATATGCGACCATTCCGAACCCATACAAAGTTATATTTCTTTTCCTTAGCAGTGATTCTTGTCGCAGCATGTAGTTTTTTATTAGCCAGAGTCAGATTTTCAGTCACAAAAATCGGCTGCTTTACTCCACCAATGCCAATATGGCTGCTGTTCAACTTCTCCGCCTCATTCTTCTTATTAAAGTTTCTAACTGCAGCAAGTAGATTATCGCGAATACGAGGACTGGCTAACTTGACGACTATGCTACGTGGGCGATTTGTCTCTTCGTTTAATTTAGCAACTCTATGAAATGACTGGATTTCATTATCCTGGAGTTCATTTCCCACAACTCTACCGACCTGTTTTACAACCATTAACAGGTTTTCGGTTTTGTGTTCAGGAACGCACTGTATCTCGATATTGCTTTCACGTGCCAATTGATCAATTAGCTGCAATTTAGTCTCCAATTCCCTCACTTGAGCATTCATCGCGGCGTTATTCTTGAGGAGTTCGGAAATACAGTTATTATTTCGGGCATTTAATTCGACTTGCTCATCATGAGCGTCAGAAAGAAAAGATACTGTCTTCTTAAACTCGCCAAAGTCTTCGTACATTGTGGAAAATCTCAAGGTTAGGTCATTAACTTCCCTTTTGACTGTAGCAAGAGTGGATTCAAATTTTGCCAAGGAGGCTTGTTGACTATCAAACTTTTCATTCATTTCCTGCCGCAATTTACGAATTTCTATAAGTATTGTGTCTTGCAAATTGACCTCTGTGTCAACGCATGCCACTCGAGGTGCAACTGGTGGTGATTTCTCAGCTGGCGTCAGTCTCTGACCAAGTTTTGGTTAGGCTTGTTTTGGCTATTAGACGGTCCCGATATAGAGGAATGCATAGCCGTTTCAGCTACTGGACCCGCTTGGTCAGTTTGTACAGTGTGACCTTTAGGATGGACTGGTGTATTACTGTTGTCCAATTTAGGACGGCCAGAGACGCAGATTGGACAAGTCCATTTAGACCTAGGTGTTGACGTTTCATCGTACTTAACGCATTCCAGATGGTACTGAAAGACACATTTGCTTAAACAGCATTTAATTCTCTTTTGTGTAACGAGAATTGTACTATTACAACCAGCGCAAATCATTACGGCAAAAAAAAAAAGCAAAAGAAAATGCAAAAAGTTATTCACGGCCTGGGATTTGATCTCACAAGCATTCACGTCTCAATCGTCACACATTGACCACCGCCACGGAGTTATTGAATTACCAAATGAAACAAAGGTATAGCCTATATACTTGTGATCGTGGTGACGTTAAGTTGATAAAGTTGTTTTTCGAAACACCCACTTTTATGTGAACTTGAACTTGCGAAGTCACTTTTTTTCAATGTTTAATTTATGTTTTTGTTAAACTACAGTCACTGATCACTCTGCAAACGATGTCATGTATGTCACATCCACTTGGCTTCAGCTTCCACACAATGTTTACGACATAGGTAAAGTTATTATAATATTAATATTTACTTGTTTACGGAACGGCAAAATGTAAGTGTTTACTAATTGACTACCTTCAAACATTTTGTATAATTATATATTTTGTATAAATATGTACTTACATACATACATACTTACATGCATAAACCTAAGCGTTAATAGGCAGAAACTACAGAACAGAACGCATCTGGTAAGGCCCTTACATACCTACCTACATCTTTTGCTTCGTTTATATCTATCCATACACGTTAGTTAATGAATGTATGATTCTAATAGCTGTAGTAGCTATTAAAATCATAAATTCATACATTAAACGTACCTACTGTTTTGTTATAATTTATATTTATCAAAGACATAAAATACTCTTTGATCTTCTTATTGCAATTTAGTAGAGTTGCAATTGCAACACTAAAGTAAAAAAAAATAACAGGCATAGGTACCTATAATAATTGTCTACGCTTAGGCAAAGCTTCTTCAACTAAACCGGGGCCATTGGGAGTAGAGTCATCAAACATGGTAATAATAATAATAAACTATTACGCATTCCTAAGAAATTAATATTATCATATATGGATGTTTATCTATTAAATACTATTAAATGCTATTAAATGCTAGTTTACTTGGCCTTGTTTAGATACTGAACGACCTCACCGTAAGTAGGTACTTACTTACTCGCAGACAGTACAATCTTACTGAGAACTAACTTCTTATTAAACTAATCCAGTATATTTATATCTCCATATTTATCTGTGAGTAATAATAAATCATAAATTAATTGCTTGTTAATTAGCGTACAATAATAACAGCAACACATTTGTTGACATCTATACATTCTAGGGTTCAGAGGTTTATCATCCTCACTACCTGGCCTATTTCACCTTATTCTAAGAATTGTAGTGTTATATTAAATGGCTCATAACTTTCCTCAAAAATTAGGAATGCTAGTTTCAGAGGAAAGCGCGTTCAAATATCCAAACACACAAACTCTTCATCTTTATTATCTATCTATATCTATATCTATTCTATATCTATTCTATACTTATAATAAATCTGTAGAAGTAAAATTTCTGTACATTGAAAATATCAAAAAAATAAATAGCAGGGGGTGTTACTAGACCGACAGCGAACCCAAAAATATGATTAAAAAAAATTTTGTCTGTCTGTCTGTCTGTCTGTCTGTCTGTATGTTCAGGTATCACGCAAAAACTACCGGTTCGATTTCGATGAAACTTGGTATACTCATTCTTTAATATCCTGGGCACAACACTGGGTACTTTTTATCCCGGAAAAGTATATACAATAAAAAACAAACTTAATTTTGCGGTTCGACCCCTAGACCCGACTACTGTACCAACCGCAAATAATAAGTTTGTCGTAGGTAACGTCACCCGCAGTGGAGTTCACCAAGGGGCGCTGCACACGGCTAAGATATTATAATATTTTATCTTAAGATACAATATCGCTCGCCATACAGTTCAATGGACTATCACACACTACGAAGATAATTATGTACTTGAATATATATTCAAAATTAATATTGGAGGATGATTGGTGATCGATACTGATGCCACAAATGCAATCAGTAAATGTTTTGTCTGTCTGTCTGTCTGTATGTGCACGCATAGTTCAATAACTATTATAGGGATTGGGATTGCCTTGGTACGGTTGTAATCAATACGCCTGGGTAGGTTGATCTTAGTCTCAGTTGTTTACACATGGTCAGTTGTACGGCGCTTTTTTCCGGGTCAGTAGTTCCAGAAATCTTTATGCATACATACTGGAAGGATCAACTTTGAAAGTAGTCTATCTGGAAGTATTATGCTAAAATTATTACGTTTATATATCATCGCACAGCCCAAACCGCTGGTATTAGAGACATGAAACTTGAAGGGGACTTCTTAGTTAAGAATAAGTAGGTATCCACTAAAACACGATTTTTAGAAATTCAACCCTTAATGGGAAAACATAGTAGGCGGAAGTTCGACATCCACGCGGGCGAAGCCGCGGGCAAAAGCTAGTAAAAAATAATTCTGTAGCGACATCTATTTTGCCAAATACGAACTAAAACTGACGTTCTCCATCATCAAAGTCAAATCGTTTATTTCAATTAGGTCCATAACAGGCTCTTTTGAATATCATACTTACAAATTAAATAAATTAAGAGAATGATTTGATGATGAATTCTAGTTGCGTTCTAGTTGTGTTCTCATCGCGCGCGCTTAATCGTATGCAAGATCTCGACAAGTCAACCTTTCAGCCGTAGTGATCCACCAGACACAACACCGGTCAGAGGATCCTTCCTCTTCTATAGGGGATGAAAACTTCAAAAAATTCTACTGTACGTGTGTTTTTCACCTATCTGCTCCTAAATGGCTTGGCGGATTTTAATGAAATTTGTATATTTGAGCGGACCTCTGGATCTTTTGAAAATATAAATGAATCCGGTAGATGGCTCAAGGTTCGAGCATAGCTGTGATAGATTAAATTGCCAAAGCTTGACGCCATATTGAAAAGTAAAAGTTTGTTCTTTGTACCCAGCCACCGAGATCGCGAGACCAAAATGTAACATTTAAGAATAGGCACGTCAATCAAATGTAACATTAAAACATCAATATAATACAAGACTTATGATATGCTATAGTCATTCTCTAAAACATAAACATCATTGTCATTTGTCAGTTTTGCCATTACCTACATTTTTTATTTTCTTTTGTCTTTCTTCTTTCTTTCGCTTTTCTTTTAAATACATCTATTGTATATAGATTCTAAACCAAGCCTAGAGTGCTTCCTCCCTTAACTGTCATAATTTTGTACTGTGTACAAAGACATTCAATACCTATAGTATTAATAGTATTTTAAATCTCTTTGACTGTGTAGAAGGTAAGTAGCGAAACTACAAATCATTAATTAGGTAGAGTTACTAATAATATTTTAAATAATTATATCACTGGTAGAAAGCTATTTTATTAACGAGTGACCTAAGATCCAAAGTGATAATCGACTTAATAGTTCACGTGGACGAAATCGCGGGCCAAAGACAGTCTCAAATAAAACAATAGACAATAGCCGCGGGCAAAAACCAAGCAGGCATCATTCAAGCCCAAATTACCAGTCTAAAAACGGTAGTACCCATCTGGCATCAACTGTCACCATCCTTCTTATTGGCCCAATTTATTTTCGGATACGCACGATTCGTCGAAGAGCTAAGACGCGCTAGAATTGGCGGAGCGACCTTAAAACTAAAAACAGGACTCTGAATCATTCGTGTTTCGTTATTCATGGCAACAATTATGGGGCCTCGCTCTTCAAGCTGCCAATTTTCTATTGTTTGTTTAGGAATTTATTATCTGTGGCTCTTAGTGTCATTGCGTAATTCGAACTTAGAGGTACCTAAGCCCTTTAAGAATGGAAGGAAAAGAGGCCAGTAATGAGACTTGAGTCGGTAGGCATTTCAAATTTAGAATAGGAAAACTTCATTTCTTCATAAGCTGCGTTTGTAGAGTCCTCTCAAACGCAGCTTATGAAAAGATGAAGTTTGTAAAACATAGAAGAGGTATATTTAATCAAATGCTTAAGATTATATACATCTTTTTTAGGACGGAAAAGAGAAACAAAAGACTCAACGACGACTCCACACGACGACTAGACTCGAAAGACTTATAAACTCAAAAACCTTTTTTCTGCACAGATAAATAGGAATTGTTGGAGACGCTAGTTGGCTGACAGGCGGATTGGATTTACAAATAAAAATGTTGTTCAATATTTTAGAAATAAATTCAGTTTTTCTCTATATACTCGTTTTATTGAAAACCCAAGCCAGCTCAAGAACGTTAGGTCTCAATAGTACAAATGCTAAAATTGCAAAAGAAGATGTCGGTCATTCGATCACATCCCGATTATGCTAATGTGTATTGTACCATTGTGGCCCTCTAAATAGAAAATAAATTGCAATGGGATGTGTTAAGGGTGCGTATAAACGTGGAAATATATTGGTTTTACCTGTGAAGCTGAAAGAGGAAGCCTGAAAGTGGTGCGTGTGACTGAAAAGTTGTACGGAAATAGGTTGTCATGATAAATGGGCATGCGTTTTGAAGGGAGGAGGATCATGTTGAGAGAGAAGTCTTGAGTATAAATGGAGAGGGCTATAAGAGCAAAGGGTGATCAAAGAAACGATGGATGTGTTGGATTGGATGAAAGATAATATAGTTAAGAAGGAGGTGACTATTTAGATGTCAGAAAATAAATTTTCTAAGGCCGAAGACATGAAACAAGACCTCAAAGAAATTCATAATTAATATTCCACAACTTTTTCACACAACGCCATTTATTCCCAAGCTAAGCTTGAGAGCTTGTGTTATGGGTACTAAACAGCTGATAAACATACTTATATATTTCTAAATACATACTTATTATAGATAAATTATACCCAGACACAGAACAAATGATCGTGCTCATCACACAAACATTTGTCCTGGGTGGGAATCGAACCCACAATCTCCAGCATAGCAGACAGGGTAACTAACTACTAGAGCAACAGGTCAGTCGAAATTGGAAAGGGCAGAAAGATGATGATAATGAGGATCTTTGCAAACTCCCGATTTATTTTCCAGCTAAAAATATACCCTAAGTTCCCACAACATGCGACTCAAAATTACTTCACTACATTAAAGTCCCATGGAATAGGGGGTGAACCTATTGCCTTTAATTGGACACAAAACCAGGCTATGCTACTGAGAATATCTAGGTGGAAAAAACCCGTTACCACTTTTTCTGAAGATCGGGGAATCGAAACCGGGCTTCATGATCAGAAGCAGTGCTTGCGACCACTAGAGCAGTCAAACCACTAACAACACACCACAACCATTCAGTAGGTACTATCAAATTGATTTGTCATTTTGATATACGTTTACAAAGCAAGTTTTATACAAATTCGCAAACAATTTTTAATTTAGTAAGATGCCCCCTGCTGGACCTTTTAGGCTTATCACTAAACTTTAACAATTTCTAGCACAAAAGCTACCATGACTGCCTCGTTGGCGCTCGCAAGCGCTACTGCTGAGCACGAAGTCCTGGTTTCGATGAGATGATGATGAAGTGTTATTGAGTTTTTCCATCTTGACTTTCTCAGTAACAGCCCGGAGTGTGGATTTGTGCCCGATTGATGGCAATAGGCTCGCCCTCTACTACATGGGACTTACACATAACTGGCGAAATGGGGGTGAACTACCAGGCCAAGTACACCTCTGCCTAGCCCTTCGGGGATTACAGGCGTGATGTTATGCGTTATAAGTTACTATTACAGTTCGTTGACACAGTCGAAACGATATGTATCGAGTTGAAATATTTTGAGTAACCATGTAGGTCTGGCAATTGAGGATATTGGTCAAATAACCTTTGCACGAAAACCTGTGGTCTGTAATATTTAAGGGCCGGTTACACCAAGATGCGGGCAATGTATTGTGCGAGCGCTTGAACTGCTTATTTTGTGTAAATATTCTTTATCACAGATACTTAATAAAAACCAAAATTCACTTCTTTTGTCGGTGACTCTCTTGAATGGTTGAATGAATGATCTAATTGCTAGAATATTAAGTACCTCCTTACCTTTAAGTTATAAATAATAGTATAAGTCCTATTTTGTTATATTACTTAAACATGATTTTATGGTGGCGTCTCATAAGTGAAACTTTAAAATGTTCTTTTTTCTATCGCTTCAACTTTTACAAATCGTGTTTAGTCAACCACGATAGTTAGGTCTTCCCGTTCGATTATAATTTAGGTGTCGCCAAGGCTTTTAATAAACGCTTCACCATGATTACCATCAGGTGGTCCCGTACAGTGCGGTTTCAGAGGAATTTCCTCCCGCGTACACTTGCATTGTGGAATGAGCTCCCTGCCGCGGTTTTCTCGGAGGGCTACAGTATGGAGTTCTTCAAAAGGGGAGTAAATAGGTTTTTAAAGGGTCGGCAACGCGCGTGTGGCGCCTCTGGTGTTGCAAGTGTCCATAGGCTACGGTAACCGCTTACCATCAGGCGGGCCGTAAGCTTGTTTGCCACCGTCGTGGTATAAAAAAAAAAAAAAAAAAGGTGGAATCGCAGTCGAGCACTAGTTCATACCATTAAAAAAGTACCTAACTTTAGAAATCCCTAAGTTTAATGATCAATTTTGATAGTGTTTCAGTTTGGCGCATGCATTGCATTTCAATAAGGTTAAAAATGACCGCAACATCACCTTAAGAAAAAAACACTTTGCTCAAACCATTAACCTGGCGAGGTATTGTGTGCATGTACAGACGCCAGCACATCAACCTACCTCAAACTGTCAAATTTTCCCAATTGAATATGAACCTTATTCTATTTGCAATAAAGTTGAAAAACTTTCGATGAAATTTGACATATTGGGGTAACTTGATGTGCTGGCCTCCGCCTACATAGTAGGTATTGTGACTGTAGGTACCTACATAATATTCGAATCATGTTATTGGTATTTTGTAAAACGTGACCAGACTAGCTACAGGTTCACGGTTCTCAAGGAATAACACATTAATATTGTGTTATTTCCTTATTTAATTTACATTTTCCTGAAGGAAAACCGCTATGCAATAGAAACTGATGATCATTTACGTGAACTATAAATCTGTCAATATGAAGGTAGGCGCGACAGCCTCCATTTTGTTTTTGATGTGCTAAATTCGATGAACGCCGCGGCTGCAAGCACAAAAAAGCATGACTCATTGTCACGTTCCGCCTAAGCCGAGCGTGCAAGCGAGAGCGCGGCACAAGCGATAGAGAGACACGATCGTATGACGTTCACGGAAAATAATAATTATTTTTTACATTAATATACCTAGTTATTGCTTGCTCCAATTCTTCTAGCGTTGTAGGGTTATTAAATACAAAAAAAAACTATGACTAAACATTGAAACTTATACGACTGCATTTATATGCAGTCGGATAAGTTTCAACGCTTAGTCAAAAAAAGAAAATGGTTCTTTCCGTATTTAGATCTTTGTGACTTCTATCCGTCGGCTGTCCTCGACTAGTAACTTATTAAAACAGAATAAATAGTAAGAAATCCTTGAACAAGGCGCCATCAAGTGACAAATAAGTAATTAATAATTAAGTTAATGATCTTCTAAATCCCTTAGTTCTGCAAGTGTCCGCAATAAATCAAGTGGCGCCAGTAGGCCGTGAGTCATGGTTCGACGTCGCCGCGGCGCGGGCGCAGCTTTGTACCTACTATTTTTCAGCTAATTCTATTTTTAGACATAATATTAATTGCTCACTTCTTCGATCAATAATGCTCACTTAGTTCGGCCAGTGACAATTGAATTGTGTGAAGTTGAGCATATTGGCGAGTATTAACCAAATAATTATGGTTCTTTGTACTGTCTTTGTATTTATGGTCTTCTGAACACTTTTTCAGGCGATTAAATGAATTGGTAATTGTTATTTATTTATTTATTTATTGACAACCAACAAAGCATACACCAAAATACATGATAAGGTTCACATTCGATTCTTTACATTTTCCAGTGTTGCCTTAATTAAAGGCTGCCACATGTCGTGGCAGCGTCAAATATAAAAGTAGGAAATGCAGTTTTACAAATCAAAAACAAAAGCAATTTTTTTACTTCTTTAGACCGTGTCCTAAATCAAAACATGCGACCAACGCGTTTATTTTATTCTGCAAACTCCAACGCGAGGGCGCGCCAACGGACAGCACTTTCCGGTAATCTGAACAAATGAGTGGCATTAGGCGGTTATCGGTCGGTACGGAAATGCGATGTGAGCGTGTTTTTACCCTGGCCCTAGACCAGTAGTTTATGCATGCAAAACAAGATTCTACAGTGTAAACTTAAAAACCGCAGCGCCAAACACACGGTGCAGTGTGAAAACCGCCTAATGAGCGCGATGATCGATATTCGCACAACCGTTAGGATTAAGACACGGAGTTAGAATTATATGCTTCTCTTCTTCGTTTCATGTAGTTAATGACTTAAGTACTAGGTATCAGAGTTTTTCGAGCTTCTGACTAGGCTTTACATGCTGTCGAGAAATATCTTTCAGGTAATCAGGGTTTCTCACGATTTTTTCTTTGGGCTGTAGAAGCTAGAACGTTTCAAATCCAAATAAAACGAAATTACTTCAATCATTTCCTTATTCACTGATCAAGTTAGTAATCACTGAGAAGAAATAACGAAAGAAACTCAAAGGTCATGGTCTCTTTTAAAGTCCAGACATTAGATAATATTAATTGATTAAATTAGTCTACAAACAGAGCAAAGTCTGGAAACAGAACAAGCCATAACAAAATACGTATATCAATGTAGGAGATATTAAAATTTGAAGGTTGAATATTGAATCAGGGTCGCGCTAAAGGTGGGATCGAAATACACGGAGCACTTTATTACTGTAGAAGTATACATATAGGGCATTGAATTAGAAAAGTATAGGGTTATACTGTAAACACTACTTCTTCGATCAGAAAACTGGGTCATGAGTCCATGATATTGAAACTGCAAAATACATATTTTATTACACTAGGTGCTCCGGCAAACTTCGTTACACCTTAGAGCGGTTACGCACTCCGTCCTATCCGAATTTGATCAGAACCCATGAAAATACGGCCCGGAGTAGTCGTAGAACAATTGCTATGGTAGCTTGCGGACTAAGGGAAGGTTCATATCTGACGAAACATGCGCCGAGCGTTTGCGACAATGTACCTCGACGCACTAACGCATCATCTGTTGAGTGTGAACAGTCAAGTGTTTTTCCTTACATTTGTCTGCATTTGTCTGTTCTGGCGTTACGCGACCGATAACACGCGTCGCATGTTACGTCAGATATGAACCTTCCCTAAATCCGGCTTCTGCCACATTATGTCAAAATCGGATGAAAAGCGGACCGTTTTGACGGGTTCGGATCGGACGTAGTGCAAAACCGCTCTGAGAATCAATTTATGTTCTGCAGGTCGTATAAGTAGTAGCTTAAGGCTCTCATACGACCTGCCCAATTTGCCTCTAGATGGCGCTGAATTCTTTTTTTTTCGTTTTATTAAAGGATCTTGTGGCTAAATACAGCAGCCTTGCGGGCTGATCGAAGTTTAAGCTACGCTTCACAGTTGACCAATCATTAAAACAAGACTCCTCCATATCTCGGAAAGCACGTAAAGCCATTGGTTCAGGCTGTTAAGTACATCTATGACAGTCGTTACATACAGAAGCCAGAAAATCTGGCAACCAGTTCAACCAAGAGGTATCGTGTTACCCAGTAACTGTGTTGTGGAGCTCCAACAGCTCCAACAGGCAGTCGTTCCATGTAAAATACTGGTATTACGAGTTGGTCCTAAAGTAAAAGTGGTTCATATTCGTCGGTAGAATAAATTGTCGCCTGTGAAAATTTCTCATATGATTCTCGGATTGACATGACCCTGTTGCTTGTGTAGCAACATCTATCTCGCCACATACGAACTATCCTACATCGCGCTCTTAGGGTCAATTTATGAACATAATAAATTCAACCTTAACTCCACAGTGTAACGCACACTATACTTCGCAAGAATGCGCGCGCACCAATCAGCGTTGTTCACGCGCAGACGCGCGTATTCCTAAGAATGCGGCGTCTTTAAAATCCCAGAAGTAATGTGTGCGTTACGCTGTGGAGTTAAGGTTGAATTTGTTATGTTCAGTTTTGGATAGACGCTTCGATGCGCTTCGACTCTGCGCTAGTATAATAATAATAATAATAACCCCGCAGGGCAGCTTGTGGCGAGCTGTTGGGCAGTAGCGACCCCACGGACCCGATCTCCCGGGAGAAGTCTTGTTCCTCATCTCTGGCTTGCCTTTATTGGCCGGCTAGAGTGAGCACTGACGAGGAACGGAGCTCCCACCTCTTTCTTGCCTTAGTTGGCCGGCTAGAGTGGAGATTCGCAAGAGCAAACGTGCTCGGAGGAAGGAAGCATTCCAGTAAGGTGCTGGTAGGGATCTTGACCGTACTTCCGGGATTGTCCTGATAGCCGTGGAATGCCTCTCCACTCCTCAAGCACCTCAGGTTATGTTGCCCTCTTGTCGCTACGTCACTGTGTGCTAGCGGCCGTTCCAGAGGGCCCATTACTGCGTGTGCAAGTCACCCCCTGCCATTTTATTCGTGTATTTACAAAGCATTGATGAGGCAGGGGCCATAGTCCTTACATAGTACTAGGTAACCAGTTCACCTTATCCAACCCTAACCTATAGCCCAATACATTTGTTGTTTTAGTCTACAATAGTCCTGCACTAGTCGTAGGTTTTCCTTGGGTGCATTTGCATAATGCATACAGGGAAAATCTGCAATTGGTGCCTCATTGCATTAAAAACGACAAAGGGCCTCTGCGAGTTGGCTTAGGCTCCTCGTACGCATTCCAAAGGTCCGGAACCCAAGGGTTCCGAGAAATATCAGCAGATAATAATATAATAATAATAATAAAAGTTTATTTCAGATCATACAATCCATAAATAAAACAGAATAGAATAGAACAGCCCGCCCACACATACACAATTTTACAAAAACAATTAAATCAATTAAAAACAAACAACATTCAAAAAATTATAAACCACACAATAGAAATTAAAATAGAAAATAATTACATAAAGAAAATTAAATTAATCAAAAGTCAAAATTAATATATTAATGAACATCATGTCAAATAATCATTAAAAAATTAGAAATTGCACACATTAAATACATCACAAAAACAAAGCAATAGCACTTCAGTATTGTCCGGTAGTAATACACATCCACTTATGTTGGATCGGACAGTCAGTGCGAGAAGCAATCATCCTGAGGATTCCATTGCCGCTGTCTCTCACTCGTCGTAATAACGAAGCAACCCTTTTCCGAACTATAGCTGGATAGCCATCCGTTCGAGCTTCGGCAAACATAAGCGACGCACTGCAATAGGGAGGCAGCCGCAACAACATCCTAAAGATGTTGTTGTATTGAACGCGCAGAACATTAGCAGCCCGACGGGTATGATTCACCCAAAGACTGCTCGCGTAAAAAGATTGACAATATGCTTTAAACAAGGTGATCTTAACTGGAATAGAGCAGCGAGTGAATCTACGGGCAACCATGTTCCCTCGGACCGCCAAAGCTCTGCGCTCTCGCTCCAAATCCTCGTCATCGGATAGATTCTCTGTCACAATGTGACCCAGGTACCTAAAACTGGTCACTCTCTGCAGTTCCTCACCATACAATTTAATTGGAGGAACACACACTGGCACGGAAACACTGACTTTCGCTTTGAAAAGCAGAACTTTGCTTTTGGAAATATTATAGGTCAGTCCATGTTCGCCCGCAAAAATGTCACAAATAGCTAACAGCTTTCGTATAGAACCAACCGATGGTCCCAGCAGCACCATATCGTCCGCGTAGCTAATGTTATTGACACATACGCTATCAATATGACAACCGGTATGAGTGCTGCTAAGCTCACCGATAAGGTCATTCACGTACAGATTGAATAACAAAGGAGAGGTCAGTCCCCCCTGCCTCACGCCGCACTCCATGCCATAAGGCTCGGATAAGGCACCAGCCCATCTCACCTGGTTCCGCTGACGGAGATACCAGTCTTGCAACAGTGATATGATTTCACTTGGTACCCCCGCCCTACCCAGTTTGTCCCAAAGCTTATCATATAGGACTGTGTCAAAAGCTTTTGACAAGTCCAAGAAACACGCATATACCGGTGTTTCCCAAATTGACCCTTAAAGTTATCCGCGCAGTTTGAACGTACCTATACAAGTTCCCGACAACAACCGTCGGGCAGTAGTTAGCCCACCAGACACAACACCCGTCTGGTCGGAGGATCCTCCCTTTTCAATGGTGGATGAGGAACTTTACACCCTGTTCCTCATACCTCCAAACTTGTATGCCCATAATCGGATATCCATACCCATAATCCATTATGACTATTAATTTTGTCTAAGTATTGTGATTTTTTATGTCTGATAGGTAGGTACCTACCCAGTGAGATTTTGATTTACTCACGTCTTCCCTGTAGCCAAACGTGAAGACTTGGAATTGCTACAAAATATAATTATTTTGTTTTCAAGATTGTTTTAGCTGGAAGTTTTCCATATTTATAACAAACAATTAAAAGTTTTATAGACTTGTAAACGATAAATTTCATGGCCTTTAATTACTAACTGAAAGTATAATTTACTTATAGCAAAAAGTCTATAATATGTATGTACATAAATTACTGGCCGTCAGTTATCCGGTTAACCCTGTCACTTCTAATGAAACGCTAAGCTAAAATCCATTGCGTAGCGACCCCCGTACTAGCAATATAACATACGCAGCACGATTGTATAGGGTTACTTTCCCTTACCATTTGTATGGTAGGAACACATGCGTTTTGTTATGTTTTTTTTCTGGTGGACTAGATTTATTGATAGTTTTTAGACAGCATCTTCCTAAGGTAAATTCGGCCGCAATCCTGTTAAGAAATCTTACGACAAATCCTGAGATATTGTAACTCTCAAGTACGGAAGCTGTTTTTTTTAATCGACAAATAATACCTACTTCCTCCTCGCACTTTGTTTCAGAAGTTTGTAAAAATTCTGAAAGAAATGTACAGGCCTATTTGTTGTAAGTTACTGTTGACAGAAAACACCCCTCTTTTTGCGTCGGTGGTTAAAAATGGAACAAAATGTGTTTGAAATGAAAAACCAAAGTCAGTTTGTACCTATTACCAGTAGGTAAAAATAATACTTACTTAAACCAGAAAATATAGCTACTTGTCCTACAAGACCCGCTTCCGTTTTGTTTTTATTAGAACAATGACTGAGTAACTTGGTAGTAGTCCTTTTTAATATTCCACAACTTTCGCACCACGCCATTTAGTCCCAAGCTAAGCAGAACTATGAGTAGGTATGTAGGTACTAGCGGCTGATAAGTTAATTATAAGTAGGTATATTTCTAAACACATGTAGGTATATTAATATAGAAGAATAATCACACCCAGACACCGAACAATAAATGATCGTGCTCTTCTCACAAACATTTACCTTAGATTTGATTCCCTGCTCTGGCATAGCAGTCAGGGCCAGTAACCGCTAGACCAACAGGCCAGTTACAAATAAATCTTATCTTCGGAGCAAAAAAACACGCCGTTATCAAGCATTGTTTAAACCTCAATAATACTTTACCAAAAAATTCCACCACACAGTATAGGTACCATTTGTTTAAAACAAAGGGCACAACGGAAACCTTTTGAAAGAAAGAAAAAATATATTACAATTACTTTTTTAACTCAAAAATACTTTCACCGTACCTCAATACTCGGAAGTTCGGAACAGTTACTCAAATAACATTATAAAACCGATGAATAAATAAGTAACAAAGAGTAGGGAAGTTTTTGAAGTGGCATAGAATACTCGTAGACGTCGTTTATTTGGCGGGGCGGCGCCCGGGCGGCGGGAGCGACGCGCCGTCGTGGCGCCCTACGCCTTCGCCCCTGACGCGACGGGAATTACTATTGCAACTCGACTTCTTTCCGGAATAATGAGTTTATTGACCGAGTTGTGGGAGGGAGTAGTCCTGTTGGATTATTGCATGTGTTGGTCTTTAAATAAAGTGATGTCTCTACGTTTCATCTTAATCACTAAAGCTTTACTTACCAGGTTTGGATTGCTTACTTACACATTATTTATAGCATATTTAAAAATAAATACTACCAAGTTACTCAGTCATTGTTCTAATAAAAACAAAACGGAAGCGGGTCTTGTAGGACAAGTAGCTATATTTTCTGGTTTAAGTAAGTATTATTTTTACCTACTGGTAATAGGTACAAACTGACTTTGGTTTTTCATTTCAAACACATTTTGTTCCATTTTTAACCACCGACGCAAAAAGAGGGGTGTTTTCTGTCAACAGTAACTTACAACAAATAGGCCTGTACATTTCTTTCAGAATTTTTACAAACTTCTGAAACAAAGTGCGAGGAGGAAGTAGGTATTATTTGTCGATTAAAAAAAACAGCTTCCGTACTTGAGAGTTACAATATCTCAGGATTTGTCGTAAGATTTCTTAACAGGATTGCGGCCGAATTTACCTTAGGAAGATGCTGTCTAAAAACTATCAATAAATCTAGTCCACCAGAAAAAAAACATAACAAAACGCATGTGTTCCTACCATACAAATGGTAAGGGAAAGTAACCCTATACAATCGTGCTGCGTATGTTATATTGCTAGTACGGGGGTCGCTACGCAATGGATTTTAGCTTAGCGTTTCATTAGAAGTGACAGGGTTAACCGGATAACTGACGGCCAGTAATTTATGTACATACATATTATAGACTTTTTGCTATAAGTAAATTATACTTTCAGTTAGTAATTAAAGGCCATGAAATTTATCGTTTACAAGTCTATAAAACTTTTAATTGTTTGTTATAAATATGGAAAACTTCCAGCTAAAACAATCTTGAAAACAAAATAATTATATTTTGTAGCAATTCCAAGTCTTCACGTTTGGCTACAGGGAAGACGTGAGTAAATCAAAATCTCACTGGGTAGGTACCTACCTATCAGACATAAAAAATCACAATACTTAGACAAAATTAATAGTCATAATGGATTATGTGTTAACACTCGTACAGCACAGGCTTAGGTAACAGATTAGGTATCCTTGACGACCTAGGTTTAGTTCAGACCTTATATCAGCTCCAACGTGACAAACAAATCGCATGAACTTATTGCACTCAACTATGACTTTACGACTGCACCGAGGACGTTTCCACAGTAAAGTGTTTATGGTTATGCGGTGACCATAGAGCTTGGACTTCTTGTTATGGGCAGGTTTAACAGGTTAAGGTTATTTGAAAGTCAAACAATTTACATTACAACATAATAGTGTAGAAAATATTGGAGACGTGTGTATGTCATGACATGTGTGTTTGTGCGAGCGCCTGTGTGTGTGTGTTTGTGTGCCCTTTTCAAGATTAACCACAATGGCTGGTCTACACACTCCTAAGTCTGTCTTATTTTGAGTCAGTTATGCGTCTGAATTTCTAGGTATCTAAGTAAGGTAAATTATACAAAAAATGAACTTCAATAATTTTCAAAAATCCATCATTTTGTTGAAACACTTCTATTTAGTTATCCTTGTGCATCTTGTGTTTATCCTTGTGTCCTTGTTTCTATGGTCTTGTTGGATGTCTATGGGAAAACCAGTAACTAGTAGGTACTAGCGGTCAGATTTCTAATTAATTTTTAATTCCTTGTCATCGTGTGAGTTCAACTAATGTATGATATCTCATTTTAAACCATTTACACTTTCTATATTAGTTAGTGACAACAACATAACATAACATAACATCACGCCTGTAATTCCCGCAGAGTTAGGCAGAGGTGTACCTTTAGTAGACCCACATTTCGCCAGTTAGGTTATAGTCCCATGTCATAGGAGGCGAGCCTATTGCCATGAACCGGTCATATATCCAGACTCCGGGCTGCTGCTGAGAAATTCCAGATGGAAAAAGTCTTTACCCGAAACGGGAATCGAACCCGGGACCTCAACAGTAGCGCTTGCGACCACTAAACCAACGAGGTGGTTAATTATTTATTAATTACCTACGCGACAAGTGGAAACTGTCACCTGCAGCCAGCGTTGCCAGGCGTCCGGATAAAGTTGGACACAGACTTTTTGATTGCGTGTCTGATGTAAGTACTCCTTTGCTGCCGACTTTTTGTGTTTAATAGGATTAGAATGACAATATATAATAATATACATTTAACCTAACCTAACTTACCACACCTATCCTATAGCGAACCTAACTACCTAACCTAACTACCTTACTGAAATACTTTACTTTATTAGACTTTTTCCATCTGGAATTTCTCAGCAGCAGCCCGGAGTCTGGATATATGACCGGTTCATGGCAATAGGCTCGCCTCCTATGACATGGGACTATAACCTAACTGGCGAAATGTGGGTCTACTAAAGGTACACCTCTGCCTAACTCTGCGGGAATTACAGGCGTGATGTTATGTTATGTTATGTTGTTGTCACTAACTAATATAGAAAGTGTAAATGGTTTAAAATGAGATATCATACATTAGTTGAACTCACACGATGACAAGGAATTAAAAATTAATTAGAAATCTGACCGCTAGTACCTACTAGTTACTGGTTTTCCCATAGACATCCAACAAGACCATAGAAACAAGGACACAAGGATAAACACAAGATGCACAAGGATAACTAAATAGAAGTGTTTCAACAAAATGATGGATTTTTGAAAATTATTGAAGTTCATTTTTTGTATAATTTACCTTACTTAGATACCTAGAAATTCAGACGCATAACTGACTCAAAATAAGACAGACTTAGGAGTGTGTAGACCAGCCATTGTGGTTAATCTTGAAAAGGGCACACAAACACACACACACAGGCGCTCGCACAAACACACATGTCATGACATACACACGTCTCCAATATTTTCTACACTATTATGTTGTAATGTAAATTGTTTGACTTTCAAATAACCTTAACCTGTTAAACCTGCCCATAACAAGAAGTCCAAGCTCTATGGTCACCGCATAACCATAAACACTTTACTGTGGAAACGTCCTCGGTGCAGTCGTAAAGTCATAGTTGAGTGCAATAAGTTCATGCGATTTGTTTGTCACGTTGGAGCTGATATAAGGTCTGAACTAAACCTAGGTCGTCAAGGATACCTAATCTGTTACCTAAGCCTGTGCTGTACGAGTGTTAACACGTATAGGAGACTTTACTATTTCGAGTTTCTAGGTTACCTATAAGTGCGAGTATAAAAAGTGAGGCAGCTAAAACTGAGCAACAAAAAAAAAACCGAACGAATTCAGAACCTCCTCTGAAGTCGGTTAAAAATTTACCTCTTTGCTCGGCGAGTCATGTCATTAAAATAGTTATAAGTACTAAAAGTCATGTTCTGTTGAACACTGCTCACAAATGTGTAGTGGACACACAATTTCACCCGTGTTTTGTAATAAACTAAACTAAGGTTATCTGAAAAAGATAGGTTGCTTTCTTAAAACACCTGTAAGTATTAGAAGAAGGAATAGCTGCAGAGATGTGCCTCTATAGTCCAAAATAATACTCGAACCTGCTACCCGCAGCCTATATGTAAAGCAGCCAACCACTTAGACACTGTGCCAATTCGTGCGGTCTATTAAAATAGCGCAATATGGCAGTAGTTCAGCGCCTTGTTTTGACTCCGACTGGTAACAAACATGTACTTATACGTATTTAACTAAGTATTATTAATTTATTTTCAAGCTTACATCTACCACTACAGAGTAACCTATTGAGATAGCGTACATGTTTAAGTTAATTACTATTTAACTACGATTATTAAAATTAGCTACAACTAGCGGATGCCCGTAGCTTCACCCGCGTGCATGTAAGTAATCGCGCCCAGCTCCCAGATGGCTTATTTTTTTCTGCCTCCTCCAATAAATATCATTATAATTTCGCCAAAGTTTAGGTACAAAAAATTGAACAGCATGAAAATCGGTGCAGGAGTTTTTAAGTTTATCACGGACAGATAGACGGACGCGGCGGAGGCTTTGTTTTATAATGTGTTGTGATAGTGATGCCATGGTATTCCATGGTAAATAGCCATTAGTACTCAAAACTAATAAGACCCTGAACACGCTAATTAACAATATTTCCCCAATGGCATCGTTTGACATTTTATCCTAATTATTACTGGCGTGTAGGTAACAACAATACCGAATATAGGTAAGTACGATAATTTTAGAACTGAAATTTATGGTATTAAACTGATACAAGCGGAAAGGAAAATTCAAATTGAATTGTTTTGACTAACAATAAAGATTTTGGTTGCGTTTACCTTAACGTTTTCCTAGATAATGTAATGATACCTATTAATAGTCACCTATTAAAAATTGAAAAACCCCCAACACATAAAAAACTTACTAAAAAAACCACTATCCATCAAATCTATCCATCTTATGGAATCAATAATAATAATCAACTTCAAATCTTTTATAAATCAATAAAATCAAATACAAGTCTTTTGGGCACGCATCCCGTTGACAGCGATGCGGATGAATTTTTTGATGCCCTATAATATTATCCATCTTCTAAAGAAGTCTAATTAAAGTGCAATACCATTTTTTTGTTAATTCTCAGTTGCCAGTGACGTCTGGCATGAAAAAATAGGCCAATAGCCCTGGAGTCTATTTAAAGACCTCCAGGTTACCCAAGGTAAGTCATGTCCAGGTAATTTTTGGTGACACGAAGTTTCTTGCCCATTCGTCTCTATGCAGAACTACCTTTTGGAAGAGGCAACTAGAAAACCATTTTTGTATTTTACATAACTTGTATCTAAGTATGATCCTCAAATGTGGCTTTTAATGGTTTAATTTACAATAATGAGTTTAGGATGTTGATGGGGTTGTTGAGGCTAACACCGACTGCTTTAGGATAATAAGTAGTGCGTAAGAAAGCGGGCTCCCTGATGTGTTAAGGGCGGGGGAGCTCCAGTAGCCTTCTAAAAACCATTAAAGATGGGGTTAAGTGTCCTATTGTGCGGCACTGGGATAAGGTGCACATCACAGGTGATGTCCTATAATGAAAGATAGATTGTATAACATACTAAATAGTTATAGGTGTTAAACTAACAATTTAAATTATGTTCTAATTTGACTATGACTTTGATCTGTAGGAGTTCTTCAGCAAGTGTAACTAATGGTTTGGGTAAGAATACAATGTCTCGCCACAGTTTCTGTCTTTCTTGTGATCGTTCTCCATCAACTTGGACGACAGACTTAAAAAAAAATGTTTTGGCTTCTATTTCAATAGGCAGTTATATCTAGAGACGTAAGTCAATCCTAATATAGAGCCATTGTGCGCAGTTCACCACAAATAATCAGCTCAAACATTTAGGTATTCCACGCAATAACTAACCACAAAGATTAACGTCGTCAATAACAAATACATTTTATTGAAACGATCGGAAAAACCCATTGCCGACGCCATATTGGATGGTGACCAGTATTCTTCGACCTGCGTGTTGGATTGGAAGTGGACAGAAAATTATCTTACATTTGGTAAATTGTTAGAGGTCAGCTAAAGTTGGGTGTGTGTTGTTTACCCAACAGTGTTGCGTGGTTGGTGAAAGTTACAGATGCATTTGCATTTGTTTGTCACTTGCGAATATTTTAAAGGATATACGTTCAGTGTCAATGTTCTTTTTAGCAGGATAGTTCTGAGAAAATTGCTGTTGTAAGTTTTTCAGTGGGTTAGCAAAGAAGTTCGTATTTTCCTGTGATATGGGATTTATCTTTTATCAATTTATTTTGTCCTTATTTTATTCAGTGTAAAGCATGACCCTATGTGATGAACCGTCTATAGTAAGCAAAGGGATTTAAAATCTGGGAGCACGGTAGTGCCCCCGCCAAGACGAGCCAAGCGAAGCGCAAGGGCACTACCTACCTATTCTCGAAGTGTTTCGTCGTTTTTTTGAACCCTCATAGAGTTGGTTTCCGATGTACCATCCAGAAAGTTCATATTCTCAGGATATGAAGTTAAAAGTAGGCTAATTAAACATACAATGTCTCAATTGAATAGCTCTAATAGTTTTGATTTTATTGATATATAAAATACACCGATTTCGCCACTGAAACACTGACACACTGATGATCATCAAAATGTTTGGCTACTTCCTGGAGTGCTAGAAAGCTAAAATTTGGTATGTAATCTAAAAAAAATGGGGGTGGGGGTGGAAGTTTGTATGAGATAATATAATCGCTTAAGAGCGAAATATCGGCCTGATTTATCGCTTATGGTAATCAGTAAACCATCACCATCGAAAAAAGACCAAGACAGAGAATGAGTTATGAAAACCGGCACTGCTGATGTGCAAGAAATACACCCCAAAAAAAGAAGAAAATATAAACACTAAAAAGACTGCCTAGCATCTTACAAAAAGAACTGAAATCCCACCAAAAACATTTCATGTAAAATGTTGCCAAGACGGCCACATAAGGTTTGCCCTGTGAAAAAGATATCAGATCTCATGTAGAGCCAAGCTTCTGAATCTGTGTAGATTGATGATTTGATTGTGAGATTATGGAAATTTTGTTCGTGATGTCCGGTTTATAGTAAGTATTGGATGTTTTTGAAAGTAAGTAACGAATGTGTTTGGAACAGTACTACAATATTCTAGGAAATCTTAAGTAAACCAATTCAGTCTGTCAAGGACGAGGCATTATATTGGAAACAAATCAAATGGGTACCTACAACACGTGTTTATCTGGGTCAATTACTGTTAGGGCCAAGAGTTCTTGAAACTAGGTACTTATAAGACAGACAGAAATACTAATAAAATGTTGTTATTTCCAGCCGATTCTAGTCGAAGACATTCAATACCTATAGACCGGACATCACGATCAAAATTTTCGTCCGAAAATTGTGTCCTGCTTGTCGATGCAAGTCTATGAGTTTTTTTTAGTACGCTCCGCTGCCGCTCCAATATTCATATATTATTCTAGATGGCGTTACTGTGACATGGGATTAAAGTTTTTCTATGACATTTCCTTGGCATGCCCGCTCTATAGTATTTTAAATCTCTTCGTGGTCAAATCACCGCGTCAAAATGTAGGCGTGGTGAGGGCGAATTGAGCTGTCATTCTCCATACTAATGCTTGCATTGGCAGTTCACTTCACTCAAGTTTTACTGAATCGACAGGCATAACTTTACAGAACATAATATTATGTCTGAACGTTTGTAAGACATTGGCAGAGCTTACTTATACCTTTAGTATATTGCGGTAGATATATTTTTTTAAGTTATGTGTAATAGAGGGCGAACCCATTGCCATCAATTGGGCAAACATCTAAACTCTGGGCTACAGAAATCTATAATAAGAAAACTCAATTAACACATTTGTCGACCCGAGAATCGAACTCAAGTCTTTATGCTCAGCAGTATTGATTGCAACAACAAAACCATCCTACTAATATTATAAATGTGAAAGTTTGTGAAAATGTTTGGATGTTGGTAATTTCCTGGATTAAGACGTAAAACAGTTTTGATCCCAGTAATATGTTCCTATGTAATAATCTTGGGATAGTTACTTTTTGCGTGGGCGAAACCGGGGGCTAAGTTAGTTTCATTCAACAGAAACAAGAAAACAAAATGAATGTCAAGGAAGTTCCTTTTTCAAATAATTGTTTCTTAATTTAAAATCCATCAAAAGCCGTCAAAGCTCAATGCTAAGCTAAGCACTGTTTACACGCACTCGCATGTGTGAAGTGCCTACTCGCCTTGACCCGAGGCAACTTTACATCATGTTCCCTTGATCACTGGAACGTTCTTTATGCCCGTCCATAAAGAACGTAACCTTTTTGGTTTAAACTAACTGTTATCTCGCAACTTTGTCCACATGAAATTTCACTATAGGTAGGTATATGTTCTTTTGGAGTTAACATTCTGGACTGGTTTGTTCGACTGTATTTGTATCATAAAAGCTGTGCAGGATTTCGTTCGCGTAATATTTCATGTGTTTTTCAGGGACACAATTTTATTTCTAAAATATGAGAGTTATTTCTTATACGGTACCTATCAGCTCTCTGCAAGTGAAAGTCCTGACAGAGCCGATATAGTCGTTTCGGAGATAAGACAGACAATAAAAAAAAATCTTTTTGTTTTGCATAATATAAGTAAGTAACTTAATGCGTTTCGTAAAAAGCTGCTTTATCTTGACTTTACTAACAGACACTTTAGTTTTATTTATTTGTATATAGTGTGTAGAGAGGCTCGTTTTGCGAAACTGGCAACTGGCAAGTAATGGTGACGGACTCTTCTTGTAGTGAACGAACTACTTGTAATTTACTAAGATTATCTACTGATATCGCCATGATTAAGGTATATACGAAATGAATTGAGGCAATAGACGTTAAAATGTGGAGATCTATCAAGATCTTTAAATTTTTGCATGTACATACGTATGTATGTTTGCTTTAAAAATAATAATTAAGTAAGTATGATAGTTTGCATTGAACTGGTGGTTTGTTCAGATATACGTACACCTCTGAATAACCCTGCAGACGTACAGGCGTGATGTAATGAATAGAGTTAATAAATTAATAAAAATATGGTGGTACAAGTTTAACATTTTTGTCCTGGACAGTAGTGTAGTGTACCTAGCTCTATCGTGCTAGTAGCAAGTAGGTATAAACAAACGTTCCTAAAATGTTATTACGTAATTATTGTATTTCACAAGAAATGTAAATAAAGAAACGTCAGGCAGTTTTTATGGAGTCCACAAGCTTCTCGGTATCATTTCAACTCGAGTGTCAAATGAACAAAAAGCTTTTTTTACGAAACTCATTCACTTTAAAAAACGTCATGACGTCACGAAGCTGTGAAATATGTAACTCTTACGTTCACTCTGCTCGTAAAGGAATGTCACTTTTTTTTCACAGTTATATATGAGCAAAGGTAAGGAATGCATCACGCCTCCTTGGAATGCATCAGCTCCGCGCTACTTAAAAATTCTGAACACGTAAACAAGTTCTAAATCTTATACTGGTGTGTTAGAGTTGAAAATCGTTTGGCTACGCGTCCTTTTTTTTTTAATTTGGAGCTGTAGTTAAGGGTGTTTATTATTTTTAAAGAATTTACGGCACGCTATACCAAAACAAACATGTCAGTTACTATAACGACATAAGTACCATAAACGTTTAATTTTATTTCGGTGAACTGAAATATAATTTGACCACAAATGAGAGCCCTTCTCGATCGTGTAAGGACACCGCGTTTTTAGAGTATATAAAAAAACGTTTTCTCTGTGGGATGGCAACCCTGATACCCTGATTTGACACTTCTTTTTCGCGCGTTTAATGGCACCGCACGGGAAAAATTGTTTCGGAAGAAAAGTTTTACAAAGAATAGGCAAATGCAGTTTAAAGTTAGTGTCATCGTAGTGTGCACACAATAGAATCATGCAACTCCAATTGGCGACCCCAAATTCACCGTGACAAACCTATTTGTGCGCCTTGACAGTGGCGAAGAAAAGTTAATTTGGTGTTTACGAAATCAAGAACTAAATCAAGAAATGCTACTGGTTACGATTGTTGAGCATAATATACCGTGGGGGTACGTGATACTTTCAACACGAAGATCAAATTTGTTACGAGATAACATTTTTGATAGTCTAAACTAACTAATCAACTAATCAAGAACTAAATCAAGAAATGCTACTGGTTACGATTGTTGAGCATAATATACCGTGGGGGTACGTGATACTTTCAACACGAAGATCAAATTTGTTACGAGATAACATTTTTGATAGTCTAAACTAATAATACAGTGTCAACTGTTGTGCTTTGGCTTTGTTACAAACCAGCACGTACGTGTTTATGCATTAAGGTACGAGATACTGTTTATGCAATAAAATCCACGGAACGATTAAGCTCCTTGAGCAAATAACCTTGAGGGCCTAACACTACCTACGTAATACCGTAGAATACATTCAAAATGCTCCTGAACGTCTTTTATAAGTGTTAAAACCAGCACGAGATGCTGAGGATATATTAATGTGATCATGGATTCTCCTGAACAACAATATACACTCATGACGGTAAGTCAGTAATGTCATAAATTTGCTGCTGAACAACCTAATGTATTAAGAACAGTGCGAGACACTAGAACAGTGCGAGACACTGTGTCATGCAGCCAAATATTATGTCCCTGAACAAGCATATGTATTTCCATTGTATGCAATACTGTGAAATGCAATATAACATTGAAAACTTTAGTTTAAATGGTATCTTATGTGATCCAAATTGATTCTGAGAAACCTAAAAGGTATTTCTTAATGTTTGAAATGACATCATTGTCTCACTTGACTGTTGATTATAATTATCAGCAGGAGTCCCAAATGATCAAACCCGCGAGGTAGACATTTGAGATATTTTACTACGATTTCTTTCTGATTTGTATTACAAGCACTGGGCCAAGAGTATGAATATATTAAAAAATATGAAAATCTAAATATTCATAAATATATTTACAAAATGCATCACATAGTTGAAAATTCTCAACTTCTGAATGCCTAGTTTATTTCATATGGGCAGCGATCTCTGAAGCTGGGGAACTAGAGATGAGTACATTGTCCACCAAAATGTGCAAAGTACTATGTATGCAAAGACATGTCTAGCATGTAGAATCAATGAAACAATAGATGTAATGACTATCCTAAATTCACTTAGTGATATTTGTCATGAACAAACCTATTATTTTAAAAGTTTGTGTAGTGAATACAACTAGAAATAAGATTTAAAAATGTGCTAATTCTGTTATGGAAACGGCAACAAAAGCAATATTTGCTAAATACATAAATTATGTGTAAATACGAGCGGTCCACTCTGACAAGGGTATCAGAGTAAATCATCTAAGGTGATGACACATTGGTTCATACCATGGACTTGCTACAGTCCACCACCAGGTAACCTTTAATTTTCTGTGTTCCATGAGAACTCCAAGGTCCCTAGGTACATGCTGGGAATACCTGGTTTATGTTGAAAGTTATTGACCCTACTATAATGTAGTTGTCTAATGGAAATATAACATTTGATTTCATTTCTTTGTGAAATTAAGTACCTATGTATATATATGTATGTTACATTTCAAAGAAAATTGTTAGACACAGATCAGATGTCACATGTTTTGATTTAACAGTGAAGTTTCACTCATGCAAATGAGTATTACTAACATTTTTCAGTTGGTTACTAAAACACCATGCTGTCATTTATATAAGCTTTGACTGTTTGTACCTACTCTAGGCACATATTAATATTGTTGTATGCATTACATGCACCAAAATTAAAAAAAAAAAAAAAAAAAAAAAGTAATTCAGGCTTCCTATCTAATAAAAATATTAATAATATTTTATGTATTGGCCATACATATAACAAGTGTTTACTGATCAACAAAACAACAATTAGTATGTATTACCTTGAAACACTTGGCTTCAGCAAAAGAGAAACACTATCTAATTTAACATTGCAAACTACTGGGAAAACTATTGTGTTTGTTGCTTTATAATTTCTAAAACTAAGTAAACTAAACACATGCTAAATTACGGTGTTTACAAAATCACACACATGTGGGACATGACATTAGTTGCACCATAGCCAACCATACCACCAGTACCGCTACCTACATACAGAAGAAATGGAATGTATGAAGTACCTAGCATAACAAAAATCAAAACTAAATGATGATGCTTCAATGACTTATAGGGTTACAGCAACATTTTATGGTAGCGAGGTAACATAACACAAGACAGGAAATATTTAAATTAAATAATATAAAATTTGATTTACAGATGCTTCTCTTCTTCAAAGGCAATAGGCTCGCCCCCTATTACGTGGGACTTAAACACAATGGCAAAATGTGGGTGTACTACAGGTACAACTCTGCCTGACCCCCCGGAAAATTACAGGGCGTCATGTTTGCTTGCTTCTCTTCCAGGCTGAATTTGAGAGGTTTGCAGGTCTATGGGTGACCATAGACTATATCTTGTTCTGATGTAATATCCTATAAACCATTAAGAACTAATGGAAGTTTTTTCCTTTCTGAATTAGTGAAGTGCCTTGCATAATTGAAAAGTAATTATGAAGTTCTTCGGACAAAACTACTGTCCTAGTATGCACTTGTTACTCAATTGTCACACCTCAATCAGATCAATTGAAGAATATGGGATTGGTATGCAAATACCTTTTAAAGTTGAGGCATGTTGCTTCAATCTATGGATAACTGGGCAGATGAGGATTCGAGAATAATAACATAGCTAGAGTGGGGATTATCTATAGAAATATTTAATTAAAGCATGCTGTTGGTTCATTCCCTCCCAGAATCAACACAAACTCCAAATTATATGTGGCTGGAATAAAGCCGTTATAATATATTTAGTACACTCATTATACTGTATCTTGTCAGTCATTGCTATTGACAAAAAGTTGATAGTAACCAACAATTTTTTACTCTAATAGTGAATTATTATCTTTTCAGTTCAGACTACTTACTGAGAAATTTTACCCTGGCAGCAATCATCTTCTGTAAGAAACATTCATATGCAGAGGTTTGCCAGAAAGCTCACTAAATGTTATTTTATCATCCACGAGGTATTGTGAAATAATTTAATATTATTTATAAAAACTGATGGTCATTCTGCCTAAACTCAGATAGACATCTACCCTCATTACTAGATGTAATGCTGTAGGTACTTCACTGAAACACTTAGAAGAAATGAAGGCTACAGCTTACTCAACACTGCTTCACTTTACCTTCTGCTGGAGAGAAGAAGTAGCAGTGACGATCACAGATCAGGATAAACCTTTAACGAAACGCTCAACGGAATATAATCGTTCTGCGCAAGTATCTTAATACTTGGGTTCTCCTTCGTTATTTCTTATTGCTATAGTGCAAGAGTACTGAATAATTAGTTGACAATTTAAATTTTGAACAAATAACTAGAACAAATTGGCTTAATATTAGTTATTGCTATTATGCAGAAGTTTCCTTACTTAACCATGAAATATTTATAACATGTCTTAGTGGCAGAACATTATGTACAGTAATTAATATTGTTCAAAATACAAATACATAAATTTCATCTAAAATTGTAAATGACATCAGTTAAATCACCATCCTAGGACTATAATGCTGTGGTTGTTCTAACTAGAGATTTACGAACATATTATATCAATCGAAGTCGGCTATCGGGACTAGTGCAAAATATTTTTGCTAGTTACTATTAGACAACAAATATTTGCTAGTTACTAATATTATACGAGAACATACAGACAAGCAATTAAGATGGATTATGATGGTTAGTCATGAAGGAAAGTGGTAATAATACTAAAATATTGACTCCCAGTAGCAGACGTACAAAACAAGACAAGCAAAAATATCATGATGCAATTAGCTAAGACAAGTCTCTTAAATGATTGCTAGGTTTTATGATGCATCAGCGAATGCTAATGTGCCGCAGGACAGATTTATTTATTTTTTGTCTTTGCTTCCAATTTGAGGACGTAATAAAGGGATTTTGATATATTATAAATATATTTATATAGGTACATTTAGTACTATAATGTGACTAAAAATCTAATTGGTTTAGTTAATATGACTAAAGAACATTTATTTGGTAATTATTGTATAGGTTAATACCTGAGCAATGTTCTCACTAAGTTTAAATACTAATACTACTATTATGTGGTTAAAACACTTTGAGCAAGTTGATTTCATGTAAATGTTGATTCTAAATCTCTGTTAAATCCTCTTTTATCTCAAGTGGCTTGCCCATAGCAAGCATGTGGCAATGGCCCATGTCGACTTGATACTCTAAACATCTCATTTGTGGTCAAATTATATTTCAGTTCACCGAAATAAAATTGAATAATCAGACGAACTTACCTTAAGTGAAGTCCGATTATAATTTTATGAAGGGTGAACTGAAATATAATTACCCGCCCAGCCCATTCTGTTTTTTGATAAAAAACAGTCCCTGGTCGAATGGGCCAACAATAAAATAATCTCTAAAAAAGTGTCAAATCAGGGTATCAGGGTTGCCATCCCACAGAGAAAACGTTTTTTTATATACTCTAAAAACGCGGTGTCCTTACACGATCGAGAAGGGCTCTCATTTGTGGTCAAATTATATTTCAGTTCACCCTTCATAAAATTATAATCGGACTTCACTTAAGGTAAGTTCGTCTGATTATTCAATTTTGATGATAGATTTGTTAGTCCGTGGAAAGTTACGCCTACAATGTCGTAAGTAGGTACCAACTTTGTTGAAAGTTAATAGTTGGATCAGAGAAATGTCCCTATATTGCTCGCTTTTAAACCCTAGGTACCTCTATTTATGTAACTTTTAAATAAATGAAAAGTTGCTCGACACTAGGAATTTCTTTTGTATCATGGGTTTAAACAAACAGTAAAGGAGTCTACACACCAAACCCGCCGACCCGCCGACACAGCCCGGCGGCTTGGTGTCGGCGACCCAAACCCGTCAAGTAAAGTCCAAGCAAAGTCGCCGACACCAAGCCGCCGGGCTGTGTCGGCGGGTCGGCGGGTTCGGTGTGTAGACTCCTTTAGACCCGAAACAACTACTTATACCTATCAGTAGGTTGGCCATGGCCTTACAAATATTTCTTCCGTGCGGAAAACGAATCCGCGATACGTAGTGCAATAACCAGTCGCTCAGCCACTGGGCAAACGTTAACGCTGGGCTAAGTGGTTAAGTTACACAATATACACTACACTACACCACACTTCACTTCACTTCACAACACTCCTACATCTCACAACAACACACTACCATATTTCTCAAAATCGTCAAGCTATAAAATAATTACTATCGCACTAATTTGTAATTGCATTTTTGTTTTTTTTTTTTGGTCTTTTTCTTTCAGTACTGATGTATCTTAGTTACTCCTTATCTAAGTAAGAGTCCTTGTTATGTTCATTGGAAGAGCACTGATTTCCAAGATACAGGTTTTTACCTAGTTTGGAAATCAGGAGTTCATTTAGGTTAGAAGCCTCTTATATCTTATGTTTTTAGTACCTATTGAAACTGTAGTAGGCTAAGTTTTTTTTTGTCCAATAAACTTTATTATTACTTTACTTTAAACTGTGCCGTCATATTTAAGAAATCAATCATCATCATCCTTCGGTCATACAACCGGTTGCATAACATCAGGCCTCTTATCCTCGAAAGGCTTGGCACAAGTGTAGCTGTCGGTATTACCCACATTTTCGCCAGTTCTTTATGTGTAAGTTCCAAAAGAAAAAGAGAGTCTTTTGCCACTAACCGGGTACAAATCGAGGTTCCTAGCGGCTACTGAGAAATTAAAATAATAATAATACCAGCCTGTTACTGTCCCACTGCAGGGCAAAGGCCTCTTCTCATACAGAGAAGGCTCGAGCATTAATCACCACGCTTGCTCAAGGCGGATTGGCGATTTCAAACTTATATCAACTATAAGTCCAGGTTTCCTCACGATGTTTTCCTTCACCAATGCCAATGATGTCTAAGAACAACTTAGAAAGTACATATGAATTGAAAAAGTCACATTGGTACTTGCCCGGATTTGAACCACAACCTCGTGCATGAGACGTAGGCGTCTTAACCTCTGAAGTCTGAACTGAGAAATTACAGATGGAAAAATTGTATAACACTGCCCGTCCCGGGGATCAAACCTGGGGTAGGTATACTGTCATCTCATGCTAATTTTACGGATTGACAGCTGACATTCACTTCACTTCACTTAACCACGACCACTTCAACATTTAATTTTTTTTTGCAGTTTTCTGTTTTTTTTTTCATAAAATTTTTGTCTGAAAGTCTGTAGGTACTACCTCATTGTTAGCTGCAGCGCCCGAAGACGTTTCTACAATCAACTCAACAACAACAACAACAACAACTCATCAACACAACAACAACAACAAAATCAACAACAACAACAACAACAACTCTCTTTGTCGTTTCTTCTGTTATAGTCAAAATCCGTTTTAGCGGTGGTCTTGCTACTCGTGCAGCTGAGCACCCGACAAAGGCTAGGTAAGTATATAAATAAGAATTTATTTCAGAATATTATTCCAACTATGTTAGTACTGTAGCGACATCTATCGTGTCCACATACGAACTAATGACCGATTTCCTACATCGCGGTATTAGAGTTATCCGCGCACTTTGAACGTATAGGTACAAGTTCCCGACAACAACCGTCGGGCAGTAGTTATCCCACCAGACACAACACCCGTCTGGTCGGAGGATCCTCCCTTTTCAATGGTGGATGAGGAACTTTACACCCTGTTCCTCATACCTCCAAAGTACAGACGCCAGCACATCAAGTTACCCCAATGTGTCAAATTTTCCCAATTGAATAATGAACCTTATTCTGTTTATCATAAAGTTGAAAAACGATCAAAGAAATTGGACACATTGGGGTAACTTGACGTGCTGGCGTCTGTACCTTATACAAACTATCTATCGTCTACCTTACATTAAAAAGGACACTACCTGTGTTGTGCACCTTGTTCCAGTGCCGCACAATAGGACACTCAACCCTTTCTGTGATGGTGTTTAGAAGGCCACTGGAGCTGCCCCGCACACGACACATCAGGGAGTCCACTCCCTTTTTTTTTTTATACCACGACGGTGGCAAACAAGCTTACGGCCCGCCTGATGGTAAGCGGTTACCGTAGCCTATGGACACTTGCAACACCAGGGGCGCCACACTCGCGTTGCCGACACTTTAAAAACCTATTTACTCCCCTTTTGAAGAACCCCATACTGTAGCCCTCAAAGAAAACCTCGGCAGGGAGCTCATTCCACAATCCAAGTGTACGCGGGAGGAAAAACTCCCTGTCGACGGCGAGCGGTGCGATGATAGAAAGTGGCCGTGGGCATCATATCAAACAATTCCTCGGAACACAACCCATTATACAACCGGTAGAACACACATAGGGAGGCAAAGTCTCTCCTAAGACTTACCGCTTGTGAGTACGGGATCGTCGACGAGTCTCACAGCTCGCTTTTGAACCGAGTCAGGGGCCCAAGCTGATATTCAGGTGCTCCCGCTCAGAGATGACAGCAGTACTCCATATGGGGCCGAATCTGCGACTTGTATAACAGCAGTCTTTGCCCCGGTGTGAAGTACCGCTTCGCTCTATTAAGCACACAGAGTTTTTTGGATGCCAGCTTGGCCTTGGCTTCCAAGTGACTTCGGAACTGAACGTCGCTGGAAATGTCGACACCAAGGATCCCTATACTCTTACTGATGGTAAGGGTTGTTCCCTGGAATTGTGGGGCCACAGTAAATGGCGTTTTTTCTCTTACGCACTATTGTCCTAAAGCAGTTGGCGTTGGCCTGTGCAGACATCCTTGATGCACTACAGTAGCGCGGCCACCCCATGCGCATCTTAAACCCATTATTGTAACGGATCCGCAGGGCATTGAAAGCCTTCTGCGTATAGCGAATCCACATGGCTGCAGGTGTACAATGTCTGGCAGTACGCTTTAATCAAGGTAAGCTAAGAAATACAAAGACAAAGATTTGTTCCCAACGAGTCACACTGTAACCTGTAACAGTGTGACTCGTTGGGTTTTGTTTTCCCAACCAGTCACACTGTTACTCGTTGGGAAAACTTTTTAAAGTTCGCTCCCAACGAGTCACACCGTAACGTGATACAGTGTGACTGGTTGGGATTTTTTTTTAATTTGTTCTCCCAACCTTTCACACTGTTACTCGATGGGGCAAAAAATTAAACAATGTAGGTAAATAATAAATGAAGATAAATGATATATTTATCATCATTTATAATTTACTCATATTGGTAAGTCGTTTCTGGCACTCGCCGGCCGCTACCGCGGCACCGCTCGCTTCGCTCGCTCGGCTCGTGCGTAGGAGATCACAGTTTTAACCTAACCTAACCTACCCATTTTTAAAGGAGAAATTAACCTAATCTAAACAGTTGCGTTCCGGGTAACCAGTCCCAAAAGTTGCCCCATCGAGTACTTAACAGTGTGACTCGATGGGAACGAACTTTAAAAAGTTTTCCCAACGAGTAACAGTGTGACTGGTTGGGAAAAAAAATCCCAACGAGTCACACTGTTACAGGTTACAGTGTGACTCGTTGGGAACAAACGAAGACAAACTTATCAGTCTAATTCTAAGAATTACCGAGGAACTAACAAAGCTAAACAAAGGTTAATCACGAGGTAGGAAGTATTCTAGCTATTGTCAAAGCAGTCTGACTCACTGCTGATACTGTATTCACTATAACAGACATGTTTACTTAACTAATTCACCGGCTACATTATAGTTTTATTATTATCAGAAACAGCAAATATTGTTATGTTATTCATAAGTATTTTTAGATCAGTGTCATAGTCTTAAGCGTGGGTGGATTTGATTTTGAGTTGGAGGGTTCCGTGTCTATGTCGAGGGAAAAGGTACATATAATGTAGGTCTATTATGTATGCCAGTCTGACTGTCACACTGTCGCATCTCACAAACGATGTGGTTTTTTAATTGATTTGTGGCGTTTTGTTGACTCTTTGTAAAGGGCAACTATGTATTAATATTTACTTATTTTATTTCATCTGTAAAGACGCTCAAAAGTGCCTTTTAGGGGTCGAATTTAAATGAATAATTTGACATTGACATTACATTTTATGCTAAAAGTTTCGTTGTTAGTTTGTATGTTGACTATCTTCATACATATATACACATATCTTCGGAACTCCTCCACCAATTTCCATAACTCTTTCACTGAAAGGAAGCTCCACTATTATCGTACCTATACCATATAAGTAGGATATGTAAGGTTAATATTACGTAAGTAAACCAAGTCGCGGTTAGAAGCTAGTGGCATATAAAACTAAAAAATAAATGGCAGCTTATTCGATATAATTCAGCTGCAATTTCGTTCATCATTTTTCTATTGCTTATTTACGTTTTTGTTTTGTATAAAATAATATTAACGGGGAAAAAAAAATGAAAAGTATGGGAATCGCCTTTGGCCAGCAATGGGACAAAATAGGTATAGGTAAAACAAAAACCTAATAGAATTCCAAGTATTTATACCGCGATAGGTATATAAATATGAATGGCTGAATGCATCACGTGACCAACAACAATACCTAACTAACCAGTCTTGAATAAATAATAGGTAACTACTAATAAAATATACCTATAACTAGGTTCCATCTTAATAAACCGCAAACACGTGACGACTGTGAAGTGTGAACACGTTTTTAACTAAATGGTGTTCACACTTCTCTTCACAAACTTTTTGGCGATAATCTATATCTAAACAACTACAAACAAGATGATTCCACTTCTGTTTAATGGCATCAATTTCCCTAAACTTCATTGTGCGTAGGTACCAACATTCAAGGAGTGGAATTCGCTGCCGGAGTCGGTGTTCCCTGATAGCTACAACCTAGGGGCCTTTAATTCAAGAGTGAACAGGTTGCTTCTAGACAAATGTGCTTAATCGTCCACCACATCATCACTTACCATCAGATGAGATAGTGATCAAACGCGTGCTTATCAATAATAAAAATAAAGAAAAACTTAAATTATAGAATCGAGTGCGTCGATCGATACAGAACGTCAAAATGTCTGAAGTTTTGTGGAAATTGTAGCACACTGTGCACTTCAATAGATTTGAACCAACAAATACTCTAAGAATGTCAATTCTATTGCTCTCGACATTATATTTGCTGACAAACGTCATTATTCTACACAAAATCACCTTTTTGCAGCATATACATAATAATTTCAAGAGCTACACAAATTATTGACGTTCTAAATAATTATTATAATTGAGTAATTAGTTGTTCATGTGTACGTTACATTGGTGATGTCCTTCAGAAAGGTCAGGTGCTTAGTACTCGTAACCGGCGTGCGTAGTTCATGTCAGTCACGTACAGGGACCTAATCTTCACTTCAATTCGGACTGATTTTAAATTCAAAATGCAAGCGATCATGACCCAAGGACAATTTATTAATGTCTTCCAGAGTTTTTATTTTTACTTACTATCAAGAGGCTCGCGTTTGATCACTATATTACCTGATGGTAAGCGATGATGTAGGTACCTACTCGACGATGAAGCACTCTTGCCTAGAAGTAACCTATGCACTCCTGAAAACAATATTAATACCAAATTCGAAGTAAGTATTTTGAATTTTTAAATCGTTCGTGTACAAGGCACACTAATGTATTGTATGAACGTAAAAAAAAGCAAAAAGAGTGTGTAATAGGTACCTACATATAAGGACTGTAGCAAGTGGCGTTCTCTAGTTCCTGCCTACTCCCATAAAGAAAAGGCGTAATGAGTTGTTCTTGTTCATGTTTAATTTAAACAACAAACAACTTATAACGCTGAGACTTGAAAAAAAGTATGTGATTTTGAGTTTTATCCACATAGGAAACGTGCCAAAGTCGTTTGAACAGAAAAATACACTGAATCCAACACAAAGTAAGCTAAAACCAAACTTGACATTGACTTAAAGTCAATAATTTTATCTATTAAAGTACTCTATCGACCTCGACACCAATGCCAGACAAATCCAAGTAAATGTGATAGCCACTTCATATTTTCAGCAAAATTAACCTTAAACTAACCTCAAATAAAACTCGAATCTAGGTTGGCAAAGTATGAAACTTAAGACCTTTTGTGGTTAAATAAAATTTCTTCTTTATTTAATAGCCACAAGACTCAAAATCGTTTAGCGTAGTTGTGGAACAAACGGCAAAGTTAATACAACCACAAAATTCTTTTTATTTGACCTTATGACTATGAAAATAAGGTTTTTAGAACCGTAAGAAGGTTTTTGTTATTTAATAGTGGGTGTGACTGTGTTGTCTAAAAAACGTGTGTAATTCGTTTTTGTTTATTTATTTATTTCAATTCACAGTGGCCATTTTAATGGCGAAAGGTCATTAAGTCGCTTGCGCAGTTTTCAAGACCAAAATGTCACATCACATGCGTTTGGTTTCCTATTAAGTACCTAATCTACATACATCTTAATACATATAGGTAAGTACTGGAGTTTCACTACACGTAACTGGAAAAAACTTGACTACCATAAAACGGGGTGGATAGAAACTCAAGGGTAAATAGAAACAAAATTTTGAGGAGGACATTCACGTAAGTTAAAAGTTGTTTGTTACATACGAGGACTGTAATGCTTTTAAATAATTGAGATAAATAGTTTCAACACCTTTTTAGTATCAAACAATATTAAACTAGCGTAAAAATCTTCCCAAAGCTTCGTTTCTATTCACCCTTGAGTTTTTATCCACCTCGTTTTACCCGGTACTTAGTTAAAATAACAATACTTAGGCCGATATTCTAAGACGTGTCCTCGAAACTTCCTCGACTCCACTCAACCTCATTCAAGGAAATCGGTATTCATAGTTACAAAAAATCTCCTCCACTTTGCGTCACTCGACATTTTCCCTCAGTCGAGGTAAGGAAACAACTGTCAAACTCAAGGTACGTCGGGATGTACCTTAAGGAACACTCAAGGAAGATTTACTACATTAAGCGCATTGTTTACTCTACTCTTTCACCCCCGCTCGATAAACAAAGTACCAAAGCTGATTATTCTATTTGAATAGTGTGTTCAATGGATCTCCAAAGGTTTCTGAATTATCTGTATGATAATCCGTACGATTATCCCGAAAGACGTTATTTACGAGATGCAGAAAACCCCATAGAATTTTATGACATTGTAGAATTCCAAAGACGCTATCGATTTAGGAAAGAAACTGTGTTGAATATGTTGTTACCACTTGTGTTCGATAACAGAGCTATGTCCAGTAACAGAGGACTGCCCATTCCACCTTTAATTCAGTTGTTAATTGCGTTATGATTTTATGCTACTGGAAATTTTCAAGTAAGTAAAACCTTGTTGTTTGCCTATAAACGTTTAGAAAACCATTATTTCTTTATTTTTCAATTATGATTATTTAAGTAACTTTTGATTTTACTTTGCAGATTGTATGTGGAGATTTGCACAAAATAAGTCAATCCGTAACGTCGAAAATTGTGGCTAAAATATCAGAGACCATTGCTCTTAAAATAAGACAATTTATAAAATTCCCCACATCTATTGAGCAACCAGAAGTGAAACAAAAATTCTGTCGGGTAGCAGGATTTCCGGGTGTATTAGGGTGCATAGATTGTACACACATTCCATTCATTCAAATTTAATTTATATTTAATAATTAATTCTTGTAGACACAACTTCTCCGACTCACTGAATATTTGTCTCCCCGACATATTTTAGTACCATCAAATCTGACAGCTTTTGAGTGACCATAGACAAAAAAAAAACATGAATCTATGATTCAATGACGTATTTAATGACGTTTTCCCTCGACTCAACCTTGACTCAACCTTACTCGAGGACCCTCAAGATTACCTCACGACAAGACCGAGTTTTGACTAAGAATACCAATTTCGAGGATTCGTCGAGGAAATCCTTAAGGTAACTTCAGTTGAGTCGAGGTCGAGGAAGTTTCGAGGCTAGGACTTAGAATATCGGCCTTAGTGCACTTGAACAGCACCCAGTTTCTAAACTGGAAATTACCGAAGAATATTTGCGACAATTGACTGTGGTTGATTGAATTATAAACAGACATTCGTATGGGCGAGGCCACAACACTGCGATGCGGCGTCGTATCGCGAAAACGACGCCTACAGCAATACAACGAGATACGTAGATTTTTACGATGCGACGCCGCAACTAGGGCTTGCAATCCGGATATCCGGATATCCGTATTATCCGGATATCCGCCGATTTTAAAATCCGGATTTTACTTGCATTACAATCCGGTTTTTTCGGATATTACGGATAGTTCTATTTCACTTTGAAATACTAAATAAAAAGCTGTCATCTGTAATGTGCATTACTGTTATTACGTTATTTATTATTTCAATGTAGTTAATCACTCTCGCTTTTGTTTTTTTACTTCCCAAATCATACATTAATACATAAACGCACGCCTTTTTTCATGAGGGTAGGTTGAATTGAGAAAGTACAGAGTGCCATATGCTACGATTCTGACATAATTCTTTTGCTTCGTTTACATTCAAACATGCTGTCATACACATCATAATATTGAGTCAATTTAGTGGCAGAGATTATAATTAATTCCAACATTCTATATACATGGCCAAAATACAGGCTTTGCTTAGCTCTGCTGGGCTACAGATGGACACTCCACACCAATTAGACTGACCTAACTTAGCTTGTACAAATATTATGCCTGAGTTTTCTTTTAACAAACATTATTATTAAAATTATTGACCACTGGCCAACTTTATCAATCAATCAATTCATTTATTAAATCAAACAAATGACACACATCCATACTGCACGCGTTTTCAAGATTGTGTTGTATTTTACGGAACGCACGATAAAAGAAGACTGGACCAGAGTTTCAAAATCAATCGCTATAGTGGCATTTACAAAACCTCTCACATTTTTATTCAAATCTGTGAGACTAGCGATTATTAAAATTATATCCACGTTTAACACACAACAACCAAATCAAACAGTCATAACTTCTACGGACAATACACGATATAAAGAAGGTTGCTCTTCTTCAACTGAAAGCGTATCAATCAAAACATGTTCAAGTTTCTTCATGACACACATGATATATCTGAGGTCATCAAACAACTTGAGTCTTTAGGCCCATGCATACCACTAATTTCTACGGAAAATTGTTCTCAGTGGAGGCTATACGGTTATGGAAAGCTTTGCCTGTGTCAGGGAGACAAGATCAAACATTGGCATCATTTAAAAATATATTATTATACTTCAAAATGATTACCTCTCACCTAACACGTCTTGATTATAACAGTTCTTTACTTTGCAAATAATTAGTATTTGTGTATTTTAATTTTTCTTTTTATTCATATTATATACATTTAACGAAATTGTCATTTATGGTATATTTATGTAAATAGTTTTTTTTTTATACCACGACGGCGGCAAGCAAGCTTACGGCCCGCCTGATTGTAAGCAGTAGTATTGTAAGTGGTACCGTGGCCTATGGACACTTGCAACACCAGGGGCGCCACACGCGCGTTGCCGACCCTTTAAAAACCTATCTACTACCTTTTTGAAGAACCCCATACTGTAGCCCTCTGAGAAAACCTCGGCAGGGAGCGCATTCCACAATCCAAGTGTACGCAACAGCTGTAACAGATGGTTAACAACTAAATAAGCAACGCATCATAGCCAATTACAGGTAGAAACAAAGTATGTTACAGAAATCTTAGGATTACTAACAAGCCCGGTAATAACAGAAAAAAAAATAGAAAAAAATACAAAAAGCACTCACATTATAATGTTTTATACAGGTCTATTGGATTGCGATGTTATGATTTGTAATAAATGTAAGATCTCATGTTTAATTAGAATTGTTAGTATGAGAAAAGTACATTCGATTGTATAGTGCGATATCGGTGTTTTAAAGCAAAATTTTAGAAAGTTAACAATTTTGTAATTGTTTCTTGAAATATTGGTATAGTTTAATATTTCTTGTCATTTTGCCTGAGAGACTAATTAGAACGTGTAACAAAAGCTTATTAATTTAATTTATAATAAAAACAAAAAGATATCCGTATTATCCGAAATATCCGGATAATCCGGATAGCAATTTTTTTAAATCCGTATTATCCGGATAGTAAAAACGAACGGATATTGCAAGCCCTAGCCGCAACGCAGTGTTGTGGCCTCGCCCTATCACTTGACATGACATAACATAACACATACCAGTACCTAGGTATTCTCCGAAGAGTCTTTTCGTCTGGTATAGGGTCCCATGTTATTGCAAACGAGCCTATTTCCAAGAACTGGGTACAAATACAGAAACAAGACTGGTAAATGCCTGCTAAAAAAAACTAAAAACCACGCGGGAATGAAACCGAGGCCCTCATGCTTAGCAGGAGGTAGGCGACCACTAGACCAGGGAAGCTGACAAACTTGATTTGTCAGCTTCTGATGGTAAGCATTGATGCAATCAATGATGGTGAAGCGCACTAGTTTATTAAGAGCCTATTCACTCTAGCCTAAAAGGCACCTAAATTTTACTCGGTTGGGAAGACCGCAGCAGGCAGGTTGTTCCAGTCCTAATTACTTAAGCAGCTGGCGTTTAATTTTGAGAGACGTCGTTTCAGTCAGAAGCCAGTGTTGTATGGCAGTTTTTGTTACAATTTATTTAAAATGCTTATAATGCTCATACATCAAAGTTGGAGCTACAGAATGTATGAATCATCAAACGTATTGTGTATAAATAAATGTGGAGTAAAAAAACAAGTTATTGTTATGCTGTATAATGAATGAAATCCCTATCATATTGCGACAGTGAATGACATTTTCCAAGTAACTGACGTACTTTTCTCTGAATGAAACGATTTTATATTCCAGTTGTTGGGAATTTACCAAGCAGTTTCACAGTTATCCTGTTTGTATTGTTGGCTAGTTATCCTAACAGAACCTAATCATAACCTCCGTAGCCTTTTTGACGTGATAACGTCTTTTAAATCGATGAACACCTGTTGCACGTACGAAAAAGCATGACTCTTAGGGCGAGACTCCACCAAGCGGAGACGAAAGGAGAAGTCTTGTAATTAACCAATAGGATATTGTGTTGTGCTGAAGCTAAGCACTGAGCGGACAAAATGACGCAAGCTGATTGGTTGTAAAACACATCTCTTCTCGTCTCCGCTTTGGTGGAGTCTCGCCCTTAGTCACGTTTCGCTTGAGCCGAGCGTGCAAGCGAAAGCGCCGAAGAAGCGCTAGAGAGGCACGATGACGTTACACAATTATCGTCCGTATACCGACTAGGTTCGGCTTCCAGGCGAACTGGATACAGCTGAAATACCAGTGTTTTATATGAAGTTAAGTACTGCCTATCTGACCTCGACAACCGAGAGACTACACATTGATTTTGGTTAGACTGGCTGCCAGACTTATTGGCATACCCGTAACGACATTCAAAGGTCTCTCACAGACGAGACTAACCGTGCTTCTCTAGACACGGTAAGGTCCTTGGTATGTACCTAATTAAAATAATAATTAAAAATACATTACCTAACCTAATAACCTAAACTTTTAGTTAATTTAAGTCCGCAATCGCCAATTCACCTTGAGCAAGCGTGTGGTGATCACTCCTCGTGCCTTCTCTGTATGAGAAGAGGCTTTTGCACTGCAGTAACAGTCTGGTATTTCTTTTCAATACATAATAATATGCAAAATAAACACTTCATGCACTTAAACGGTTGAGTTGCTGTGTGTTTGTGTGTGTGTGTGTAATGGATGAGCTGAACAACCATTCACGAAACCGAATTTGACAATCAAACCCTGGACCGTATACTCAGCAGTAGAGCTTGCAATCATTAGGCCAATGAGTCTTAATTTCTTCTATCGTACTCATATAATGTATTCAAGTCTTCAAGAGTGCATGAAATCCATTATTTTGTTAAGCCCCAACAGAAACATGAATTAACATACAACCTGTCTGTCCAGATATAAATTAACAGTGTTATCAAGCGGGAAAATGTTAATTTAATCATAAAAACACGAAACTTGCCGTGTTACTGCGAAAAATTCTTGAAAAACACAAACAGACGTGTGATGTGTGAGCTTCCTACTCGTTCAACATTATAAAATTTGATGTTTGCTAGCTCCGAAATAGAACTTTCAATAGCTTACGTATTTACCTATGCAGACACTGTGATATTATTTATCTTACAAAAAAAAAAAACCGCCCAAGAGCGTGTCGGGCCACGCTCAGTGTAGGGTTCCGTAGTTTCCCGTCCGTCACACACAATAAGTGTTCAAAATGCTTGCATATACGATTATACTACAAACTTAGTCCAGAAATTATTTTGTACAACTTTTTGTCTTTTTTGTAAAAACTGTTGTTTCCATCCAAGTTCAAAATAATTTTCCTAGAAAGTCCTTATAAAGTTCTACTTTTCAGATTTTTTTCATAATATATTTTCTAAACTTATGGTTCAAAAGTTAGAGTGGGGGGACACATTGTTTTTACTTTTGTAGCGATTATTTCCGAAATTAGTGACATTATCAAAAAATGATTTTCGTAAACCCTATTCATTTTTAAATACCTTTCCAACAATATATTACACGTTAGGGTTGAATTTAAAATAAAAACACTTCCCACTTTACATACAGGGGGGCTACCCAAATAAAACATTTTTTTTCCAATTTTTATTTTACCACTTAGTTGGCGTGATTGATACACATATTGGTACCATATTTCACCTTTCTAGTGCTAATGGTCACAGAGATTAAGCGAGGACGGACGGACGGACAGACAGACATGGCGGAACTATAAGGGTTCCTAGATTGACTACGGAATCCTAAAAAGAATGAGTGTGTAGTGACATCTATCTAGCCACATACGAACTATCCTACATCGCGCTATCAAAGTTATCCGCGCAGTTTGAACGTATACAAGTTCCCGACAACAACCGTCGGGCAGTAGTTAGCCCACCAGACACAACACCCGTCTGGTCGGAGGATTCTCCCTTTTCAATGGTGGATGAGGAACTTTACACCCTGTTCCTCATGCCTCCAAAAGTGCACGCTGAACTAACAAAATTATTAATCATTAATGCATTAAGTCCACCGTATTGTAATTTGTACAGAGGCCTGCACATCAAGTAACCTCATTGGGGTAATCCCTGGATGTACAAAACCGATTTTTAAAATGACTGTCCTGTTGGTCTAGTAGTTAGTAACCCTGACTGCTGTGCCGCAGGTCGTGGGTTCGATTTCCACCCAGGACAAATGTTTGTGTGTTGTGCACGATCATTTGTTCTGTGCCCGGGTGTAATTTATCTATAATATGTATGTATTTAGAAATATATAAGTATGTTTATCAGCTGTTTAGTACCTACAACACAAGCTCTCAAGCTTAGCTTGGGACTAAATGGAGTTGTGTGAAAAAGTTGTGGAATATTATTAATATTTTAAAATCATTTTCTACTGAACCGATTTAAACATTATTTTACCAATAGAAAGTTACATTATTTGTGAGTGACAGCGGCTATATTTTATTTTTAAAACAAAGATGTAACACTACGAAATGCATGGGGACAAAGTCGCGAGCGTAGTATTAGTAAGAAAATAGAATCCCACCAAAACATTTCATGTAAAGTGTTGCCAAGGCGACCACATAAGGTTTGCCCTGTGAAAAAGATATCAGATCTCATGTAGAGCCAAGCGTCTGAATCTACACGACCTAACCCACCGACCCTAACTTCACAAATTCTTCGCCAGATCCCTTAGTGCTTTTGACCAGGTGTAGGTAACCTTCTTTACTATATACATTTCGTGGATATCTTGTGCGACAGACGAGTTCAAGTTAGTTTCGTATTTTAACTAGGTATATAACATGACATGTAGTAGGTACTATTTTTGAACGCCCTAGAGGCAAAACAGCGCCCTCAATGTATTACTGTTTAAGAACTTATAATGTAGGTATGTATGTACTTACCTATGTTTTACAATAAATAGATGAATATTGAGTGTAGGTACGACCTAAGTTTTCTTAGGGAAATTTTATGTTTGACATTGGTTGTATCGACTAGTGAAATAAAATAGCGAGTGTTTATTTATTGAATCTTCAGCTGTCACAGTGTTTCAATATCTGTGCAGCAGTCTTTTAAGAATAAAGCCATGTTTCGTTTAAATAAAATAATTAATCTATCTTAGGGTGCATGTGCCAGAGTAGCCCAGAACGCCGCGCCGCCGCGCCGGTCGCAAATTGTATTTTGTTCAACATACTGAACCCCAAATTGCATAAAACACAAGAAATTTCTATCGCGGGTTTACTCTGGCGCTTCCACCTTATGGATTTAAAGTGGTTTCCCTTCAGAGATTTTTCCACACTGTAGGTAAAGGTTGGTATCATAGGCACTATGTTACGTGTTTTTAAACTGAACAAAGATAGCTGTTATCAGCAGTTATCATGAAACTATTCGCCGGCTCGAAGAACAAAGAACATTATCTCGGACGAACAAACAGACATGTTTCAAGTGAAACGTGTAATCTTATCAAATCTCGCGAATTCCGAGAAAGTCGGCTCGTTGGCCTGCTCCGGTTCAAACGTTTACTTTATAAGCTAAGTCAATATTAACTGTTACAAATTGCTGGAATTGCACACTTGGAATTCTAGTCTTCGTTGAATTGCTTACTGAGGCCTTGGTTTTGGGGAATTTTGCTACTATCTTTACAGGTATCCTTTTAACCACCTGAGTTTATATCGATTGTCGTGCCCCAGCGCCTATAAATCACCAATACATTTATCATGTTGGAAAGAATATAAAGTAGAAGCAAGAAATTAAATTGGAAATATTTTTTTCGTACCACTTGCTCAAAAAAGTGACATTCTATGCCACAAAAAGCGAACATAACAATAGTCATTTTTAAACTGTTAAAAACAGGGAAAGAAAATTGTACTGGATTTCATTCATCCCCTAGGGAGAGAATGTGATTTAAATTTTGAATACTTACTGCTGAACTACATTTAATTTTACACCATTGAGTTTGTATATAAAGCATTATAGGTACATATCTTTTTGAAAAAGGCATACGCATTTATTACGCAGTTATGATTATTAATTATTATTAATAAAATTACGAAAACCGACGAGGCCGTATGAGTTTGATGCCTTTGCTTTTCCGACAAAAAAAAATATAAATCTAGGAATTTTCCGCGTTTTTGTTTTATTTTTATAAATAAGTTAATATTCTAAAAATACGTTTACTTTTAATTGTCATTATTTTTAATAAATGCTTATCTCATATTATTATTGGGTTAATTTCTTCGCAAATGGTACGAAAAGCAGAGTATTTTCCTCGGTGATAAAGCTGTCTTAGTCTTGGGTGAACTTAAATCCCTCGCTACACTCAGGACTCGTCTTAAATCCCTCGCTTCGCTCGTGATTTAAGTTTTTAACACCCTCGCTACGCTCGGGAGTAAACCTCGAGTCTTTCGTTACGCTCGCGATTTAAATCGTCACCCGCGACAGAAGACACTGCTTTATCCCCTTGGTTAATAATCTACTATTTTTGTCGTGTAAATAAAACTCGACTCAGGCGGAATGGGCCCGAAAATTAGACGTAGGCGGTTAAAGGGTTAAGCTTCCTCAGGTGGTCTGAAAATTACTTACATTTGTAGATCTTCGACAATCGTTACTTACGGGTAGTTGATTGTTTTTGGGCCAGTAATGCTTAAATTTTCTTTTCTTCCTCTTCATTCTCTTTCGAATTCTATAATGTTGACAAGGGTTTCGTTTTATTCAGTAACTGGGGCACCTTACCGAGGGTTCTCGTGTTACGCCTAATGTTAAACTATATAGAAGCCGACGGTAACGTAGTTAGAAAGGCTAGGCTAGGCAGATGATGGAATGGACTTGACTGGCCTGTTGGTCTAGTAGTTAGTGATCTTCACTGCTCTGCCGGAGGTCGTGGGTTCGGTTCTCACCCAGGACCAATGTTTGTGTGATGAGCATGATCATTTGTACTGTGTCTGGGTGTAATTAATCTATAATATGTATGTATTTAGAAACATATTGGTATGTTTATTAGCTGTTTTGTACCCATAACACAAGCTCTCAAGCTTAACTTGGGACTAATTGGCGTTGTGTGAAAAAATTGTGTAGGATATTTATTTATTTATGATGAGTTAAAAATGAAGCTACTCATGTTATAAACGAGCTTTTTAACTCTCAACAACACCTAAGTTTTATTAAGTACAGTTACTTCTTCCAAGTTATATTTTCTACAGTAACGTTTTTACCTGATTACAATCATTTCTCACGATTGTTCTAGGATATGAATAAGGACAACTGCTAAGTGTTCAGTGAAGGTAAACGTGAATTGAGGCAAAGTCACAGAGCGGAACGTTGTTCAATTCACTGCGTGCGACGTGCCAATTTAGGGTTATGTACTTAAGTACTAATATTCCCAAAAAAACAGCTGTTGCATACAATATAAAGAAATACATAATACCTATCTATACATATAATAAAACAGTAACGACAGAAAAACTGTACATTGAGAATTTTCAAGAAAAAATAAGTGGGTTTTGTTAGAAAAACGTAACTGGTGACTTTTTAGATTTTTTGTCTGTTTGTCTGTTTGTCTGTTTGTCTGTTTGTCTGTATGTATGTCCGGGGTGAACTCAAAAAGTACTGCATGGATTTACTTCAAATTTTGCATGAATATTACTAAGAGGTCGGGTCAACACATAGGCTATATATTATCACGCTATCACCTACGGGGGAGGAGCAGTGAATCTTTATTCTTCTTACTCATTCTGTGGAAGCGTGTAATCAAAGGACGCATATTAAAATGTTGGTTTTGTGTAAGCTATGCTATTATCTAGCTTTACACTATAAAAGCTTCGCCATTTAAGTAACTTTGGCAGAGAAACATAGTTTAATGAATGTTAGTAGTATAAAGACAATTTGGAATCAGCGCCATCTATGAGAATGTATAAAAATCAAATCAAGTAACACATGAACACTTTTTGAAAATTAATTTAAATTTTGATCGTGTTGGTGAGGTTAGTAGTTAGTTATTCTTTAAATTCATAGATGGCATTGTGCATTTTTTTCATCTACATATAATAAAACAGTAACGAAAGAAAAACTGTACATTGAGAATTTTCAAGAAAAAATAAGTGGGTTTTGTTAGAAAAACGTAACTGGTGACAAAAAGTGACTTTTTGGAATTTTTGTCTGTTTGTCTGTTTGCTATCACCTACGGGGGAGAAGCAGTGAATCTTTATTCTTCTAACTCATTCTGTGGAAGCGTGTAATCAAAGGACGCATATTTAAATGTTGGTTTTAAGTAAGCTATGCTATTATCTAGCTTTACACTATAAAAACTACGCCATTTAAGTAACTTTGGCAGAGAAATAAAGTTTAATTAATGTTAGTAGCATAAAGACAATTTGGAATCAGCGCCATCTATGAGAATTTATAAAAATCAAATCAAGTAACACAAACACTTTTTGAAAATTAATTTAAATTTTGATCGTGTTGATGAGGTTAGTAGTTAGTTATTCTTAAAATTCATAGATGGCATTGTGCATTTTTTTCATAAAAGTTGTATCGTATAATTCGTTTTGACAAATTGAAGTTCCAACAAAACCCTCAAAATCTTGAGCAGAGTTCGGATCGTATCATATGGGATCGTATCAGTGTACGATTTTCAAAAGGAAGGCAGTTGAGGCCGTGGACAGAACCCTGCAGGGCATCTGCAGGAACGAACATTTGATGGGTATAGTGTCACAGTTCTGCTCAGTGGCGATTTCAGGCAAACGCTTCCCGAGTTGACGCGGGGATCGAGGGCTGACGAGATGAATGCTTTGGTGAAATGATCTTCGTTGTGGTCACAAGTTCGTACGCTGTGCTTGACCATTAATATAAGAGCTCGGCTCGGCGGCATTGCACGCGCTCAAGAATTCTCCGATGTCCTTCTAAGTCTTGGCAAAGGCACTTTACCAGAAGAGAGAAGTGGACAGGCGGTGCTTTCAGAGTCTCTCGGGAGAGTGGTATCCAGCTTCGAAGAACTCATTCGCTGTGTGTACAGCGGGTGTAGATCTCAGGACGAGTTGCTTCTCACACGGGCACCTGTAGGTACGTCGCTTGCTCCCGCGCCACCAGTCCTGACTATCTTTACATTTTGGCTCCTGGCAGTATAATTATCAACGTAGTTTATAGGGAAGTGTTATAAGGTATAGAACCTTTGAACGTATTTTTAACCAACTTAAAAAAAAGAGGAGGTTCTCAATTGGACGGTGTTTTTTTTTGTGTGTTTGTTATTACTCCGCCATTTATGGACCGATTTTCAAAAATCGTTTTTATTTGATAGGGTATACTACCTGGTTGGTCCCATTAGTATTGAACCTCAGATCTGATGAGGGATCTTCGAGGAATTGAGGGAACTCCTCAAATAATATAGGAAAACATGTACCAATTTTTACATTTTTTTTGGTGACAAATCAAGCATTTACATTTAGCAAGTATCATTTCGTGTAGAAAAACTGATGAAGAAGACAGGCGATGGAACTCTTCAACGCATAACAACAAATTACTCGCAATAGCTACAGTCACATGTCTGTGCATGGTTTATGTATTTCCCATAACATTACGCCTGTCTATTTTAAAAGGTTTAGAAAGAACTTCTTTCGCAATTATTAACCGATTTCAATGATTCTTTCAAGTTTCGAAAGACTTTCTTTACATACAAAGAAACTAAAAATTGCAAAATAAAAAAAAATACAAAAAAACTCTCTTCACGTAACTTATATTTTAATGCTATTTTAAAAGTTGTTAACTTATAATGCTATAGCGACACTGGAATCTTAGGTAGGTATATTTGGTGCTGTAGAACCTTCACGCAGACGACGTCGCGGGCAGCAGCTAGTAATAAATAATACAATGTAATGATGACGTAATAATGAATTGATAATATAATAAATTAATTATACAATAATGAAAACGTAATTGAAAACAATATGGACCAAATATGTCTGAAATAAATAAAAAAAAACTTATTTTATTTTTATTTGTTTATAACAATTTTTTCACGATTTCCGAGTTGAGCAACCTGTGAAAATTTTCTCCATGATTAAAAATACATCCTGTATGTACAGAAGCCAGCACGTCAAGTTACCCCAATGTGTCAAATTTCTTTGATCGTTTTTCAACTTTATATCAAACAGAATAAGGTTCATATTCAATTGGGAAAGTTTGACACATTGGGGTAACTTGATGTGCTGACGTCTGTACATCAGTGGTTGTTTACGGACCTCTATAATGAAGCCCATCTCAGCAAACAATACAGTTGCGACACATTTAAGTAAATACCTGCAACATTACCAACTAGGAATGCAATCAGATCAGCAGTCCCCACAAGGCAGCTTGCCTCTCCGCATGAATAAAATACGCAGGTGTGTATAATATGTACACGGCTTTAATAAGCTGTTGTATTGCAAATGCCAATGAAATAATTACGTGCGTAACAGTGTGAGAATGTCTGTCTAACTGGCTAGTTGTTCTAATGGTGGTAAGAGCTACTGCTGAGCTTAAGGTCCTCGATGAGATTCCCGGATCGGACAATGTTGTTGGAATTCATCCATCTGAAACTGCTCATTAAGTTGATAAATGATAATGATAAATGATATTTATTTTTGTAAATAGGTTTTCATAAACACTTTTACACGTCATTTTTTTTTATTAAATGAGATCGGAGTTTCACTATTTGACTACTCTGAGAAGAAACACCGAAAGAAACTCAGAGGTCTCTAAAATCCAGACGTTGTCTTGGTCAAATCATGTAAGATCCATGCAGATTTGTGTCTGAGGTGGTCTTTTGAGGTAAGAACAACACAGAATGAAGGGACCAGATTAGTCAGTGCAAGCATTTGTCAGTAATCGTGCAGAGCTCAACTCGGAACTTGAGGAGCTCCACGTGCTGACGAACATTGGAATTGTGTCTAATTGTTGGCAATAAATAGCATTTGCCATTATTACATGGGACTTAATGCGTTGACTGGCCTGTTGGTTTAGTAATTAGTGACCCTGACTATTATGCCGGAGGTCGTGGGTTCGATTCTCACCAAGACAAATGTTTGTGCGATGTGCACGATCATTTGTTCAGTGTCAGGGTGTTATTTATCTAGAATAAGTAGTATGTATTTAGGAAATAGTATACAAGTTTGTTTATCAGTGTTCTAGTACCAATAACACAAGCTCTGCTTAGCTCGGGACTAGATAGCGTTATGTAAAAGTTGTGGAATATTATTATCATAAACTGGCAAAAATTTGAGTATCCTAATAGATACGCCTATCTTCGGCGAATGAAGGCCGTGAAGATTATGTTTTTCTTAAAAAGTATTTTTTCGTCCAAGTGATCAGAACATCTGTTTTCGTTATCCGATATATAATAATATCAAAAAAATGTAAACAACGAACTTTAAACCGGATAGAAGATAAAGATAAACGCACAATAAGTTCCCTATTTTCCTGTTGTTTTATTATTTTTTTCGTACTTATTATCAGTTATCAGTTTTATCACAGTTATCACAGTTATCAGTCTGTGAAGTTAATTCCTTACGAAGTTTACACCGGTTATAATAATACCATATGTCGCCGCGATACGAGATTATTTTTCGTATAATCTTCTTCATGTATGATAATATATTTATGTATGTATATAATTATATTCATGTATGTGTATATATATTTATGTATGTATGTCTTTGTACACAAATGTGCTTCATAAGTCAAAATCAAAATCGAAATCAAAAGTCATTTATTCAAATTAGGCTGAGGATCAGCACTTTTTGAACGTCGAAATTACATCAGACAGTCCCCGAAAGAAAATGGAAGAAGAAGTGGCGGAATAAACTCCCCAGCAACACATCTGTCTGATAAGTTATAAGAACTTGAATTTACACAGTAGGTACACTTAGTTATAATTACAAAATAATTAAAGTAAGTTATTCACTACAAGTGAACTAGCACACTCAATATACAGAATACCAGTAAAATATAGCTACCGACATTAAAATAACTTAACTCAAGCAAAAGCAACTGACTATTAAGAGTCCTCCAGGTATAAAGGGTGTGCCAGCTCACATGTGCAGGGTTGGATTAAGTCCATAGATCTGCAAGACAATGTAACAAAAAAAAACAGGTAATAGTTAAAACAATAGCAAAACCAAAGCCAGCAAGACGACCAGTTACCACAAGCAGCACCCGTTCACGAGCATAACGCAAAGATCAGCCATTACCTCCCTCGCCATATTAGAGGGAAGGTGGTAACCCAACCCTCGACGCTACCGCAAGCAGTAACATCTGAGGGAGTATGACGAACTTGCTACCGGTTATTTACGTAAAATTAACCAAGTGTGCTTCTTTTTCTTTTATTTGTAATTATGTATCTACTTACATAAGATATGAAGTGAATTGATACTAACTCTATAGACTTCAGCTGAAATAAAAGTTATATCATTAAGTATTTACTAGTAAGTATGTACTTAATGAACCTCCAGCATAGCAGTCAGTGCCACTAACCACTAGATCAACATGCGAGTCAAAGTAGTACTTTATGTATGGATGATATACCAATCGAGTTAGATTATTACCTCCTACTACGACTTCAAATACTACTACTGCTTTCTCTAGTATTGTATGTAACATAGAGACATGCAGCGCAATAGTGTAGTTTAGTGTACATTTTGTATTCTTCAAAATCAATACATTTCAGTAAGGTATCTAGTTAGGTTAGGTAGTTAGGTTCGCTATACGATAGGTATGGTAAGTTAGGTTAGGTTATACATATGTATATACATAATATGTTGTCATTCTAATTCTATCTAGATGCATGTAGCTTATACTTCAGAATCACATATAAGCTATAATGTATAAAGGTATAAGGATGCATGAAAGGCGACTAACAAAAGATATTTGTATGCAGTAAGTGGGAACGCCTGCAGAGGACGCCCTTGAAGGACATACAACTACCTTATTGGTGAGGTTCTTCAAAAATGTCAAGTGCGTAGTATACTCGCAACCGCCGTGCCTGTATGACTACATATATTGTATGCCCCACATGTAAGCGGAACAAAATAAGTATTTTTCCTCCCATGTACCATCATGGGAAAAAGGTATAAGTTTATATATGTTAGTACGTATGTGCTATATAAAGCATTATGTAAACTGGCCAAAATATGACGAAAAATTTCCTACCATCTGCGAGATATTTTGGCGTCCACTGCTAAAACCGTAAGAGTTAGGTACAGACGCCAGCACATCAAGTTACCCCAATGTGTAAAATTTGTTTGATCGTTTTACAACTTAATGTCAAACAGAATAAGGTTCCAATCAATTGGAAAAAATTGACACATTGGGGTAACTTGATGTGCTGGCGTCTGTACACTAATATGCGAGTAAAATCGCGGGACAGATATAGTTTTTCATTTATCATAGTTTTTTTGTTCACGCAATAGGCGAGGTGTCTATGTGTGCATCGATCCAGATGGTGTGGTGCGTTACAAACAATGTAATTGTGATAAGAAGGTAAACAATTTTATGGATCATTACGTCGATAGCGTAATTAGTCATGCCATTTGCTTTGTGGAATATACTCGAACAGAAAACACAAGTATTGATAATATGTGAACAACAAAACTTTATTTTAAGAGAAGTTTATACACCACGGCTGGCGTAGTGACTGAGGGATTGGCTGCTACTCTTGCTTACTGCGGGTTCGATTCCTGCACGTAACAAATAATGATAATTAAGTTATGAAATGGTTTTATTGGTTGTGTGTGTGACTACATGTATGAATGGAAACGAAGCAAAAGAAGTGTGTAAGAAACTAAGAATCGCAGCAGAGGTGCTCTGTAATTTCTGCCTACCCCCATAGAAAAAAAGCGTGGATTTACGAGTATGAGTTTCGCGTTAACACGCAATACGCACTCGAGTAAAATATATATTCGCTCAAATAAAATGTAAGTAAGTACCTAAGTAAAGAAATTTTAAAAACCTATTTAAACATAATGTTGTAAGTTGTGTTACAAACAGCCAAAGCAATGGAAGTGCAGTCTCCTAAAACTGGTGTTATCATGCTAAAAAGAAGGCTCTAATCAAAATCTAATGTACTACTTACTGTGTAAGGCATCCAGTCCAGGTAGTTTTCTAGGTCTGTTCGTGTTGCAAAACCGTCCAATCGGTGCAATAAAGATCAACATCTTTATTGCAGCGATAAAAGATCCAAATACACTATAACTTCTAAAACAAAGGATCTTCATACGAACATGTCCACCCATTAATAATTCTTTTAGAAAAAAAAAATCATTTCGTTACACATATTACGTACATACCTACCTAAAAACACAAAAGTCTCTACGACCAGCGGTTTAAGACTATGCGTAGTAGCCAGTCACGACTTTGATTCTTATACATATAGTATTAGATAGTTTACTCAAATGTTTAGGTGCGTTGCGGAGAGATCTAACCAAACCACAGACGAATTTAGCTGTGGTCGTGGGTTTCCCCAAATACTACAACATTCCCAAAAATTTAAGCGAGAAATTCGTAAAATATCAACGAATCTTTGTGGTTCCACTTCAAAGTTCGAACGATAAATCATTCCCAACACCCACTCTGAAAAAAAAAACACTCGAATGCCCTACAACTTTACAATAGGTCAATTCGTTTTTCAAAAAATATACCTTTTTTTTTCTACGAAGGCCATATTCTGTACAAACACGAGACCGGATGCGGATCGAGAGTGAATTCTCATCGAGTTAACCGTTCTTAGAAGATGGGTGAGTCATGGACGTAGAAAACGTGAGGACCTGCTGTAGTACTCACACAATGAACATAGTTAATATGAATTTAATGGCGGCGGCGGAACACGTGTTTTTTTGTTCTGTTCTTCGGAGTAATATTTTTTTTGTGATTAAGCTCGTTATTTTGGTATATTTTTTAGTAATTGTTTCGAACGAGATAAGATATAATAAACGACCTAAAAGGGGTTGTTGTGTACCTTAATAAAATCACGAAAGAAATATGAGCCATACTCGTACATTTCGTTAAGTTACAGTAGTAAACTAGGTTAATTAATAATGATACATTTTATTTTTGTTGAATTATTATTGGAAAATAAAACTAGAACCATTGAAAAATGCAAAACGCGTCTATATTGTTTCGTACAACAGAATTGACAGGACACAATTAAACAAACGGTTTAACCAGCCAGTACACAAATGAGGTTGCGTTCTCAATTTCCAACACTCCCTTCAGAACGCAAACCCATTTCACCGTTACAGTACATGTGTTTTTCAATGTTAATTATCAGCTTCCATATTACAATCTTGTACAAAGATAAACTTAACCTAAGTTTTTACAATGTTCTCTAAAATTTAGTTCTCACGCCATTTTTCACCATGGCACTGACTGATAAGAGACACCTGGATTGCACTTTCTTCATTACCATAAATTAATAAGTTTACCTTTACCATACTTGCAACAGACAGTGCTGTCTTACTGGCAACTGTTATGATAGATATCGGTGGACTTGTTACATCATACATCCAATCACTTCTATTGGTCATATGCATGGGAGCAACCCGAGTCCACATACCACAGGTATTCATGGTCTGAGAAGATACTGAATTATAACAACGGGGTCCTTCATTGACCTTTGTTACAATATGTTCAATGCCTTTCCTAGTCTATCTCCTTGTGAAGAATCCTGAGCTGCCAGAGCATTGTTCTTCCTGCAGGAGTTTGGTTTTAAAAGAATCTGCACTGATCTTGATGCCTGAACTTTCCAAACCCATAATCATTGGCTTATATGTCTCCGGCAGGCCGGCAAGCATCAGTGTTCCTAACCATTCATCATCAATATCGAACTTGATGTTCCTGAGTTTGTGTGCGGTCGACATAATCTTGTTCACATAGTCATCCACACTCCGAGACGAGTCCAATGTAGTAGTTATGAGGTCTCTTAATAAGGCTACTCTTCTATATAACCCGCTGTCATCAAAAGCCTGTTCTAGATTCCCCCAGACTTCCTTACATGATGTTGCACTCTGTACATGCACGTAATTGATCGGATCTAATAATAAAATAAGCTTTGACTTTGCCTTAGTTTCTTTCCTCTCGTCCTTATTGATACCAGTGACACAACTCCACAGTTCTTCATGTTCAAAATAAGCTTGAACCGCGAATTTCCAACTTGCGTATATAAACAAAGAATAACTGGGACTATGATTGAATTAAGACTTTTAGGATGTCTAGGTGTGAAGTACTGAAGAGCAAATACAGGAATAGGAGACACAACTTTTAATCTTGTTTCCGACCAATTTTTCCATACCACCGCTCGAGTCCCGTCCGTACAACCAACCAAATTCCCGCCACTCGCGTGTTTTTTCTTAATTCTCGCGGTAAAATCCAGATGACCATGCCGGCTTCCGATTGGTTAGCCACAGCCAATCGGAAGCGTCCAACGACCAATGACAAAGTAAAGTGTGGTCAGTACAAAATATTCAAATCAAATAGTTACAAGAAACGAACCTTTATAGGTTTCAATTTAATTAAATAAGTGTAAATTAGCGAACCCTAACAATCGACCATCCTGATATCGTGTGCGTCCCTGCACACGGCACCGGGTGGAACCCTAACAATCGGAATTGGGTTAGCTGAACAAACTTCACAATGCATGTAGGTACACAATCAAAATCAAAATCAAAAGTCATTTATTCAAATTAGGCTGAAAATCAGCACTTTTTGAACGTCAAAAATTACATAAGACAGTCCCCCAAAACGCCCGCCCTTCGCCACTTCCTAGTGTTTTTGCTGGGAAGAAGAAGTGGCGGAACAAACTCCCCAGCAACACGTCTGTCTGATATGTTAGAAGAACAGTTTAAACAGCATTGGTAATTAATAAACATACTTATTTAAATTAAATTAATTAATTTGCTACATGATAGCTAGCACACACCAATATACAAGACTGTAGTAATAAGAATAGTAAGTACCGACGTTGACAACTAAACTCAAGCAAAAAAAATATAACTAACTGAATAATTTAATATAAGCCTTCAAGTAAAAAGGGCGTGCCCGCTTACATGTACACAACTGGATTACATGAATAGGGTCTACGACATTAAATAAGAAAAATATTTACAAAAAAAAAAATTGTACACTAGGACCATCGAAGCTAAATAAGAAATCAGTTACTAGTTAAACAATAACAAAAACCAAGGTCAGCAAGACGACCAGTCACCACAAGCAGCACCCGTTCATGAGCATAACGCAAAGATCAGCCATTACCCCCCTCGCCATATTAGAGGGAAGGTGGTAACCCGACCCCCGACGCTACCGCAAGCAGTAACATCTAAGGGAGCATGACGAACTCTCTTCCGGTTATTTATGCAAAAATAATATCTATTAATAAGCTTGGCCACTAGTTATACAATATTTCAAAATGAGTAAAAATTATTTTATAATCATACATACCTAATCATTAACATTGAAACCTTTTAGCGACTATCTATTTAGATTTTTTTTTTTTTTTTTTCATTTATTGGTTACTAAAATATTTATCATTTAATACAACTATTATTTAACTAAAACAACATGAAATACCTATCTAAATATTAAATACCTATTTACAAAATTGTTTACCTTATTGGTATTTAACAGACTTCTACAGAACAGCAACTTCAAGTTATTATCATAATATGCAAGATGAAGATATCACAACGATCAATTAGTTGTTAGTCGGGATACTTGGCGATCGACGATCGATTAGTCGATATACTACAACTATCGATTAGTTGTGTTTAATCCAAAGAACTCAGGACCCAATGATCGATTAGTCGGGATACCTGGTGATCGACGATCGATTAGTCGATATACTACAACGATCGATTAGTTGTGTTTAATCCAAAGAACTCAGGACCCAATGATCGATTAGTCGGGATACCTGGTGATCGACGATCGATTAGTCGATATGCTACAACGATCGATTCGTTGTGTTTAATCCAAAGAACTCAGGACCCAATGATCGATTAGTCGGGATACCTGGCGATCGACGATCGATTAGTCGATATACTTCAAAGATTACCTCGACGATCGATTAATCGAGGTAACCGTTGCTAACCATTGAATCAAGCCGATCGATTAAGCTTGTGCAACAGTAGCAAAACGAAGGAGTAGCTCTCGAATTGATCGGATGCGAACCAGTCGATTCTCGCATCCAATCTGAAACAACACAAAACATTCTGTAGTTACCTGCCTCATAAGAGACACTAAAACTTAAATTTAGTACATCTTATCATCATCTGTGTCGGAAGCAGTTTCAGAGTTCTCGTGTACATCCAAGGCCTCATGCGATCTGCAGCAACAGTCGTTGAACACTTGCCTTGTGTAGGTACTATTTATACCAGGCACTGGAGCTACATCATATCGGTCAGTACCCAAGACTTTTAGATCCCAATATGGACCGATTAACTACAGCATTAAAGCAAGTTTTTATAATTTTAATATGGCCACTTTCTTCGTAACCTATATGCGCGCAGGTTTCCTACCCTTATCATAAAACCATTTTTGTTTGACCTGCTCATTATCTATTTTACTTTTAACTTTCTGGCGTATATTGGGTAAATTAGTGGATTCGCAAGTTTCATTAGAAATCTCATTAAGGATGGGATTTGCCGAAAAAATCATAGAGGTACCAAACAGTAGTGTTGTTTAGTCCCCACTGAATCCTTCATAGAGCCGAGTATTGTGCGATTGTACCTACCGCTCGTTTTGGCCGTTTGAGTGGGAACTAGTGACAGCATTCAGGATATATTATGTTTAATGCTCTCGGTTAAGACAAAATCTTGTACAACATATGCGACGTGAAGCAGCTGCCGCGGTCACTCACGAGGCGATCAGGAGTTCTAAGTATCCTGAATATGTCTTCTCGAATCCTTATTAGGTACGTTCAGAGTGTATGTAACCAGCAGGCCTTGCGTAATCGGAAGTTGACTCGCGCACTAGGTATACCTCAGTCTAACATCTCATCTACCATTGCGAGCGCTCATGATGTGACAGTCGATACGGACGTTATACAACGGGACGTTGACCGTTAAGCTTTACTTTTATTTGGACAACGTTAGTACAACCTAGATCTTTCGAGGATGACGCAAAACAATGCTTATACTCTCTGAACAAATCTAGTAACTGTTTCTTAATATAAGGTATCTTTTGAGAAATGCGAACCTGGCTTTTATCGAATTTATTGCCAGCAGCATGATTTATCAGGTCAGGCGATTTAATAACCTTGACAAAATAGACTTTTCTTTTGTCCGGCTAAAAACGTTGTTTTTTTTTTAAATCACACAATAGCTAACAAGAGGAATAACATCTATATTCACACTAATAATTGCTGATTGAGTTTTTTGCAACATTTTTTTTTTAAAAGTAGAATACTAAATGCCTATGGCATTAAGTCCGCCTTTGTACGCCAGTGTGTTTGAAGTATTAAATAAATAAATTAATACTATTAATGGTAGGATCAACGCTGGCTCGCAATGAAACAGGTCCTTAAAAATTGACAAAATCTATGAACATTATCCTAAAAACTGTAGCGTTGGAATTTGTTAGTTTTTCCCTGGTTTGCTAAAACAAGTCTCTATTGTATGACCGATTTTATTGCATCGTTGGCACTTCAAGAGGGGTTTAGGACAATGTAGGAAACTATGCCCCTTTTCCTTACAATTATAGCAACCATTTGGCTGACCTGGTATATCTAGAGATTTTGGAGCAGGGTTTTGGTTTTTATTCTGATGTGTATTATCTACAGTTTTATTACATAAATGGCCTCGGTCTACTGAAGGCTGATAATAAGTATCTTTATTGCTTAATAAAAACTGTAAAAGTTGGTCAGGGTGATTGCAACGTAATGCCAAAGCACTCGATTTAAGCGTCCTGTCACTCAAACCATGAATAATGCAATCTACGGCACGCTTTCCTACTATATCGCATTGATGCACGAGTGCAAGCTTTTCGTAGTAATAAACTTCGATGGGCTCAATGAACTTGCTCTTCCTTTTCAGCATATCCTCCAAAGTCTGGCCGTAATTTTGTTCACAAGGAAATGCATTTATCATTTATCTTGCCATTCTTTCCAACTGAAAAGAATGGAATTCAAGCTTTCGTACCACATTTTAGCCAGGCCTTGGAGTTTCTGCATAGCAAAATGAGTGGTCATTCGGTCGTTCCAACCATATACCGAAGCACATTCGTTCACCTTTTTCAGCCATATGTCAATACGTTGATTTTTAGTTGAAGGGTCAAAATTAGGCAATATATTTTGGTGGTCTATCTCTTGAGAAGACTGTGCATTATGGTTATGTGGCTGTGACGACAGATCCTCTTTCAACAATTTTAAAACACTAACAAGATTGTTTTTAGAACAAGATGGACTATGTGACCTTATATATTCTCCGGCGTTGCTCCGTTGCTCGGCACGCGGCTCTGGCCGACGCTCGGCTTCCCGACGTCTGGACAGCTCGCGACGCTCGCTGGTGCGTGACTCTGGCCGACGCTCGGCTTCCCGACGTCTGGACAGCTCGCGACGCTCGCTGGTGCGTGACTCTGGCCGACGCTCGGCTTCCCGACGTCTGGACAGCTCGCGACGCTCGCTGGTGCGTGACTCTGGCCGACGCTCGGCTTCCCGACGTCTGGACAGCTCGCGACGCTCGCTGGTGCGTGACTCTGGCCGACGCTCGGCTTCCCGACGTCTGGACAGCTCGCGACGCTCGCTGGTGCGTGACTCTGGCCGACGCTCGGCTTCCCGACGTCTGGACAGCTCGCGACGCTCGCTGGTGCGTGACTCTGGCCGACGCTCGGCTTCCCGACGTCTGGACAGCTCGCGACGCTCGCTGGTGCGTGACTCTGGCCGACGCTCGGCTTCCCGACGTCTGGACAGCTCGCGACGCTCGCTGGTGCGTGACTCTGGCCGACGCTCGGCTTCCCGACGTCTGGACAGCTCGCGACGCTCGCTGGTGCGTGACTCTGGCCGACGCTCGGCTTCCCGACGTCTGGACAGCTCGCGACGCTCGCTGGTGCGCCGTGACGATGATCGACGACGGTCCTCCGTTTCACGAAGTCGTTCACGCTCTCGGCGTAATTCCCGCTGCAGCATCTCCACTGTCTGCTTTCCCAGTTGGAAGTCTCGTTCGTCTTGAGATGAATTCGGGCTGCGCATGCTCAGGCCACTTCTACTTCGTGAGCGATACTCTCGGCTAGGTGTCGCCAGTCTACGTCGACAGCGTTCTCTGCGTCCTGGTGGCTCGGCCATGGTCTAAGAACTCACACAAAAAAGGAGGTATGTTAATAATAATGATTTAAAAAATGTTTAATAACACCACATTATTCGGTTCAATTGAAAGATAAAAATGCGTCATTTCTCAGAAACGGTACGTTCTACGCCAAAGTAAGCAAATGTTCGTACCCTTCGGCACCCCACAGAATAATGTTTTCGTTTCTTTCAAATAATTTTTAGACCCACACCCACACAAAAACAAATGCCTAACTACACCCAAAAATAAAAAGGATGCATTACAAAACAATGGAACCAATATCTAATTCCTAGACTATGTTTAAAACTGCCATTTAGATCGATTTAAACACTTTTCTACACTTGGTCGATGCATGTTAATTTTATTTGTACCGTATATGATTGATAAACTTTATTAAATTACCACTGATTCCTGTATCATCACTAGTATTTAGCAAATTTAAATTACATTAAAAATAATGATTACGAATCGTAATTCTAAATACTGTAAAGCAACGTTAAAATACAAAAAGAAATATGATTCAGAATTTAAACGTTATAAACAGGGCGTGTACTTACGTTTAAGTTTGGTTTGCGTGTCACTTCTGATATATAAACAAAGAATAACTGGGACTATGATTGAATTAAGACTTTTAGGATGTCTAGGTGTGAAGTACTGAAGAGAAAATACAGGAATAGGAGACACAACTTTTAATCTTGTTTCCGACCAATTTTTCCATACCACCGCTCGAGTCCCGTCCGTACAACCAACCAAATTCCCGCCACTCGCGTGTTTTTTCTTAATTCTCGCGGTAAAATCCAGATGACCATGCCGGCTTCCGATTGGTTAGCCACAGCCAATCGGAAGCGTCCAACGACCAATGACAAAGTAAAGTGTGGTCAGTACAAAATATTCAAATCAAATAGTTACAAGAAACGAACCTTTATAGGTTTCAATTTAATTAAATAAGTGTAAATTAGCGAACCCTAACACGTAGTTGTCCCTTCCAAGAAGTCGGTCAATATGGAATGGGTTCTGCAGTGAACTCGACATCTTCGTAGTGTAGATGGTAAAAGCTTAGCAATGCGTGTCGCGTGATTCGGCGGCACACGGTCGCCACTTATAGGATGTCGAACAAACTTTGAACAACAAATTAAAACGCGTGAGCCTGTTTTTTAATGTTCTTTCTGGTTTATTAACCACGCTCTGCTACCATGTTGAATTATTATTGGAAAATAAAACTAGAACCATTGAAAAATGCAAAACGCGTCTATATTGTTTCGTACAACAGAATTGACAGGACACAATATACTATTTAATAAACAAACAGTTTAACCAGCCAGTACAAAAATGAGGTTGCGTTCTCAATTTCCAACAATTTTGTACAGATTGGAAATAATTTCACAATTCGAAGCTAGCAGAATAATCAATAACGTTTCAATTATTTATAGGGCTATATGTTAAAATCTTGATTTTTAGTCCGTCATCTACATCTAGATAACAAGAAAATATTCGATACGTATTTTTTTCTTTTTCAAATTGATTGAAAACCGCTTAGGTTATGCGCATTAAAGTTGAGAAGAGGGGGCTCGTAACGTCATTACCTAGTATAAACTGTACTGGCTAGTAACGTCCTGCGACATTTTGACTCCATGTATCGCGGTTATTTTCTGATTACCTACGTGAAAAAAGAGAAAATATGTGTCGAATAATTTCATGTAATCTGATGAGGGACTAAGAACTAAAATTTTGTCAAATAGGTAGCCCATTGCAAACACACAATAAAAGACAACACGAAATCAAGATACACAAAACTTTTTTACAAAAAAAACAACCGACTTCTTAAAAAAAAACTAACAGGTGAAAAATAACTCCAGTTTCGGAAGTCTGTGGCTTTGGTGGTTTTGTTTTGTTCATTATTGGCCACCGACTTCCGAAACTCTCTCCGAAAAAAAAAAAATACAACCAAATTGAGAACCTCCTCCTTTTTTTGAAGTCGGTTAAAAAACGTCATTATTTGGATAGACTTTTCGCTACTATGGTCGGCTTCCAGTTTATCCGGACGCAGCTGAATACCAGTGTTTTACATGGAGCGACTGCCTGTCAGACCTCCACAACCCAGTGTCTAGGTTAACACGATAGCGCTTGATTAACCTGGTTGTCAGAGTTTCGGGCTCTGACAACTCGTAAAGGCTGTCAAAGATGTACAAATGGCAGCCGGGACCAAAGAGATTTCAAATACTATAGAGAGGGCATGTCATCGAAATGTCATAGAAAAACTTTGATCCCATGTCTCAGTAACGCCATCTAGAATAATATATGAATATTGGAACGGCAGCGGAGCGTACTACAAAAAACTCATAGACTTGTGTCCAAGCAGGACACACTTTTTCGGACGAAATTTTTGTTCGTGATGTCCGGTCTATAGGTATTGAATGTCTTTGGTCGAGACCAACGTTTTATCACAGTAAAATTATTAATACAGTAGGACGACGCCTTTGATCTCTGGAAAAATGCCGACAAACGTGTTAGCTGGTAGCCCTGAATCCAGAACTACGAAAATCGTTTTTTTCGCAGTTCGGGAGTGGCTTTCCCGCGTCTCGCCCCTCACACCCCGCACGATTGCCCTGTCTAGACGGCTTCGTCGGACAACTGTAGGTTTTAGACTGTGGTTTTTTCTTGCTTTTCAAGGCACTGAGGGGTCTTGATTTGTAATAAATGGTCCCATCCACGGACCGAGCACATACATAAATGTAGACCGTTTTACGTGCCTAGGGAAGCACGTTAAGCCGTTGGTCTTGGCTGTTTTTTATTTCAATTTCAATTTGATCTGGTGGCCCCTATTTCTACACCTATCAGGAACGAACTGATTACTTACCTACATTTGCTATGACAAATTACAAAAAAGCTCTAAGAACCAACTTCAAAGGTATTTTTTTGCTGATTATAACAACCACATTAAAATCAGACAACTCGTTTAGGAACTACGGTGCCACAGACGAACACACACAGACACATTTGTTTAAGCACCTTCAGTTGTTTTAAGTCCTTTTTTTACACACTTCTCAATTCACTTTAGACATTGGCAGAATAGTCTACATCGGCTTTGTTTGCCTTAACGAAAAATAGAATAGAATAGACACACAGACAGACAGACGAAGCCGTCAAAGTCATAACACAACTTCACACATAGGAGGTCAAAAACAAATTTTGTCAAAAAATAAACGACGCAGTTGTGCATTAGACTTCCGCGTGGAATGTTTTCGTGTTTGAGAACTGATAATTTCATGGACATTTTAAATTTGTTTACTCATCTAATAGATAACCAGTTTGGTGTTGTTGTGTAAAAATAGCGATATCTATCTAAGTACTAAATCAATGTTATTGTCGTTGAGTCATCGTCATTATTTTTAGAGCTTCAACCATGAAGTAATTAGTAATTAGAACTGGTTTTAAAATAAACAAAGGCACGAGTATTATGACACGGGTAGTGTGCCGGTTTTCACTGAAAATAGAGAAGGAGGATTCAGTAAAAGTCATTACATAAACAAACAACATAATAGAGGTGTACCTGGTAGTACATCCACACTTCGCAAGTGATGTTTAAGTCCCATGTAAAAGGGGGCGAGCCTATTGCCATCGATCGGGCACTAATCCAGACTCCGGGCTGTTAAAAAACTCAATAAGACTTTGCCCGACCCTGGGATCAAACCCGGGACCTCATGCTCAGCTGTAGCGCTTGCGACCACTAGACCAACGAGGCAGTCAGTAAAGGTCCCCCTCGTGAAAACTTGAGTGAAGTAAATTGTCAATCCCTACCATACTTATGGAAAGACAGTGCAATCTAAGGGGTGATTTTTATAGAATCGCCCTGCTGTATGTTGTAACATTTTTATAACACATTTGCTCTTAAAAGGTCTCTTAATTCACCAAATTCAGTATGGTAATGTATCTCATTACGCACTTGTGCGTTATGGTAATGTAAAACGCGTAGTTTTTAACCGACTTCAAAAAAAGGAGGAGGTTCTCAATTCGACGGTATGTTTTTTTTTTTTTTTTTTGTGTGTTTGTTACGCGATTTCTCCCCCATTTGTGGACCGATTCTCAAAATTCTTTTTTTATGTGAAAGAGTATACTCCCGAGGTGGTCCCATTTTAATTTGGTGAAGATCTGGTGCTGATCTTCGGAGATATACAATGGAACTCTTCAAAAATAGACGGCAAATCTGTCGTGATTGCTGGAATCGCTTGGATATTTATTGTTTATACAGCATCATGACGTATCATCACGCCTGTATGCTCTGAGGGGTACGCAGATGTGTACAATATACCTAGATTTCGACAGTTAGGTATAGTTTCATTTATTAGGGATAAGTGGATAACCCTATTACCATGACATGTATTGTTAACAAATAACAATATAAAAATAAATTCATGGCAAATATTTGTATGGGAACAACTAAAAATGGAAAAATAAAAATCTTTTTTGCAAAAAATAAAACCGACTTAAAAAAAACACCAACCGGTGTAAAATAACTCTAAATTCGGAAGTCGGTGGCCCATCATGAAAAAGACAAAACCACCAAAGCCACAGACTTCCTAATTTAGAGTTATTTTACACCGGTTGGTGTTTTTTTTAAGTCGGTTTTATTTTTTGCAAAAAAGATTTTACATTACCATGATGCTCCGACTAAAGCGAACTGTACTTTTTTACAAATTTTAGTAAAGAGTTTGTATGTCAGAAAAGTAGTCAACATTTTATGAATAAAATTAACTTTGGGTGATAAAATATAAAAAATAATTATAATTTTAGCATGATATAATCCTCACCAAGGATCGTTTTTATCTTTTTATCACAATGTGCCACAGCGAAGCGTGGCAGGGTACAGCTAGTATGTTATAAAACTTCGTATGACATACGTGCGCTTTGATAATTACTGCCTTTGCTATCCTGTAGCCCTCATCTACGGCTCGGATTAACAATATCGCCTCGGCTGTAAATTTCAACTTACCGCACATATATCAAATGTAGGTACTATTGCACTACTTTTGCAAGACACTAAATGTAACAAGAGCTTATCGGGGAGCTAATGTAGGTACTGATCATCATCTGGTTATGTGTCGGGTGCATGGTTTGTTCAAGCATTGGCGCCATCGAGTTCGAGTACCTGTGACTGCTCTAGAAAGGATAAAAGTAGAAAGACTGCAAGAAGTCAAAGTAAAAGAGGAATATAAAAGGGAAGTAAAAGAAGAGACGGATAAATTATTTGATGAGATGAATGATTATAGTTTAGAAGAAGTATGGGATATAATGAAAGATAGTATATGCAAGCGGTAGTATGGTGCAAGCGGCTACAAAAGTATGTGGCCTAGCACGAAGGAAATGTGGTAGTAAAACGAATGATTCTTGGGTAGATGGTGAAGTTAAAGAGGTTGTGAGAAAGAAGAAAGAGGCCTGGCTTAACGTGCTAGCCTGTAAGGCCCAAAATAGAGTGAATCTGGCAACAAATGTAAATAGAATAGATGATTTAGAGAGAGTGAAGAAAAGTTACACCGAAATGAAAGCGAGAGTGAAAGAAGTGGTAAAAAAGAAGAAGGATGAAAAAGATGAAGAGTATAACAGGAAGTTCTCGGATAACTTCAGAGCCAATGTTAAGATGTTTTGGAAACAGGTAAGATTGGCTCGTGGAGTGACAAAGACTTCGAGTATGAATGTTATAAGAGCAGAGGATGGTTGTTTGATAAGCGAAGAATGTGATGTCTTGGAACGCTGGAAAGGATATTTTGAAAGTTTATTTAGTTTTCAGGATAGTGTGCAAGGAGTGGGTAACTGGGCAGAGGAGAGTGGTGAAAACCCAAACCCGGATGTAGATGAAGAGAATGAAATAGGAATGGATGAGATCGTAAGATCGTTAAGAGAAATGAAAGTTGGAAAAGCTGCAGGGTATGATAGATTGTCCGCTGAAATGCTGAAGGGCGGTGACGGGGTAGTAGCAAGCCTGTTGTGCCGGATCTTTAATATGTGTTGGAGATATGGCCGAGTCCCAGATGACTGGTGCAAGGCTGTAATCGTGCCACTGTATAAAGGAAAAGGCTCACAGCAGGAGTGTAAAAACTACCGCGGCATTAGCCTTTTAAGCGTAGTTGGTAAACTGTATGCAAAGGTTTTGATTAAAAGAGTAATCAGACTGACAGACGAGAAATTATGGGACGTGCAGGCAGGGTTTAGAGAGGGAATGGGATGTATGGATCAGATCTTCTCCTTGAGGTGCATAGCCGAAAAATATCTGGCTAAGCACAAGAAAGTTTACTGTGCTTTCGTTGACTTGGAGAAGGCCTATGATAGTGTGTGGAGGGATGAGCTGTGGTCGACACTATCCATGTATGGTGTGGACTGGTGCTTGGTACGGGCACTGAAATCTTTATATAGGGATTCCAGTGCCTGTGTCAGGATAAACGGGGCATACACAGACTGGTTTAACATCTCTAGGGGAGTTAGGCAGGGCTGTGTAGCGTCACCTTGGCTGTTCAACTTATACATGGATAGTTGTCTGACAGATTTAAAAGAGAGTGAGTGTGGATTGAGGATGAATGAGTTGCCTGTCAAATGCCTCCTCTACGCAGACGATCAAGTTCTTCTTGCATCGTCAGCGGAACAGTTGCAAGACATGGTGACCAAGATGAATGAAGCATATAAGATGAAAGGGATGAACATTAATGTGAATAAGACGAAAGTAATGGTGTTTGAAAGAGACGAAAACGTGTCGTTGTACAATGTGAAAATAAACGATAGGAGTGTAGAACAAGTGAATGACTTTGTATATCTGGGAAGTCTGTTTACAAGGGATGGAAAGATTGATGCGGATGTGGAAAGGAGAGTGAATGCAGGAAATAAAGTGAATGGCGCTATACATGGCGTTGTGACCAGCCAGTCTATGTCCGAAAAGGCACGACTGGCTGTTCACAATGGTGTGCTAGTGCCTACACTAACGTATGGAAGTGAATGTTGGGTGTGGCAAAAGAGACATGAAAGTAGAATAAATGCTGTAGAAATGCGTTCCTTGCGAAGTATGTGTGGTGTAACAATTAATGACAGATTGAGGAATGATGATATAAAGCAACGTTGTGGTTTAAAAGAAGATGTAGTAACAAAAATTGAAAAGAGTATGCTTAGATGGTTTGGTCACGTTGAAAGGATGGATGAAAGGCGACTAACGAAAGGTATTTACAAGGCAGATGTAAGTGGGAACGCCGGGGGGGGACGCCCTAGAAGGACATACACAGACCTTATTGGTGAGGTTCTTCAGAAAGGTCAGGTGCGTAGTACTCGCAACCGGCGTGTGTGTATGACAACAGGTATGAATGTAAACGAAGCAAAAGAAGTATGTAAGAATCGTAGCATATGGCGCTCTGTAGTTTCTGCCTACCCTCATGGGAAAAAGGCGTGAGTTTATGTATGTATGTATGTATGTATGTAAATGTAACGTCTTTCTTTTACACTGTTGTTAAATAAAGTGCGAAGCATTGCAGTGAAGTGTTGCCTAGTGTTAGTGTTACACCTATTTACAGATTTAAGTATCATCTAAAAAGCTCAATTTAAGCTAGTCGGTAAAACAAAGTTTGGCGGCCATTGTAGTCCTGCAATACTATTTCAACAAACCAACATATTTCAACAAACCAACAACGCAGTCAGAATCTATTGATTAGCACGCTCATACGCTAAGTTTAATGTAAACACACAAAAATGCTCAAGCCATTTATAATCACTCTAACCAAGGCTCGAAAAATGATAATTGCTTACACGTGTCGCAACCAGAAACTGTAGCATTGTTAGCTGTATCTTGTTTGTACTATCCATTGATTGGTAGCGATATTTACATGGATGTAGACTACGCTAGAAGCGAGTGCGCGCTGTGTGATTTAGGAACAAAGTTAAAGTTAAAAGATAAAATATGAAAAAATATTACAACCGAACGGAGAATCGTCTTTTTTGTAAGTCGGTCAATGATTTTAGTTGCTCCTTGCAAATTTATGACAGTTTCGGTAGTCCAGGTTTTTAATCGGCAGATAACATTTAAATAGGATTGAATATGTCAAAGCGCCATTTTTATTCGTCACGTCGGCGTCGTCAGGAAAAAGTTATCCGACAATTGAAAAGTCAGCAATTACCCAGATTTCTTTTAACACTTATTTCCGATGCTCTTGTTTCGATTAATTAGTGGCAATTAATTACTAGTCGGGGAATATGTTCTGCAGCAGAGCATCTGACCAGAATAACTCTTTTTTAATGACGAAAGACAAAGACGAATTGACAATCTTACTTCGAAATACCCGTAAAAGGCACCAATGTAGTTTAAGTGCAAACACAAAAACATTCAAGTCACATTTCACGGTAAGGTACCTACGCCTTTTTTATTTTTTAAAACCCAAAAGACCTTTTAACATTAACAAACGGGTCCATTCAACCTTTGAACACAAAACCATATTTTATTTTTCGGTATTTACCGATTTTGCGAGTATGATTCATCAAAGAAGGAGGTTGTATTCATACAAAACAGGTTGGGCTCATCTATATTCTAGACATTGTCTGTTTACCAGTCTAGGCAGAACGGGGTTGAACAAATTAGCGTGCGTTTCGAAATTTGAATGTGCCTGGTTGATCGACAAGACTGGCTTTTGCGAAACAACGCACCTCTTTGCTCACAATATGCTGGCCAATAAAGTGTGGTGCTCAAATAACTTAGTTGCACTTTATTGTCCCCTATACTGACTCGTTGATTCAGAGATCGCTAACGCTACTGCTGAGTGTGACGTCCTAGGTTCGATTATTAGGTTTTCCATCTGGTTTTTCTTAGTAGTACCTATACCTTATTCTGGATTTGTGCACGATTGAGGGCAAAAGGCTCTTCTTATAACAATAAACTTAAGCACAAGTTTCGAAATTCAGAAATGCATTATCTATAATATTCACCGCTCCTAAACCTCTCGGGACATACAAGAAAGAAGTCCATAAAAGGGATCACAAGTCAACAAAAAATTTTTTTTTTTGTTGAGTTACCTACTTATTCAAAGTCAATTATCACAGAGTATCTTAGTTCAGCTAAGCCCAAGGCTCTCTTTATAAAAACACATAACAAACAGTATATAACTAAGTAACACACCCATTTGAATCCGGAAATAATTTACATTATTGTAGCGAGTAAGTACTGACTAGCAAGACACTTTGAAAACAAGGTGGTGATGCAACAGAGAATCCTTGCCAGTTGCCTTAGCCTTGCTTTAACTGTCTATGGAATTGTCTTTGGATACCAAAGACTAACTAAGTACTTACAGTGAGCCTGAGTGAAATGAAATGATATGATGAAATGATATTTATTTTTGTAAATAGGTTTTCACAAACACTTTTACACGTAATTTTTTAACTAGTAGATCAGATCGGAGTTTTACTATTCGACTACTCTGAGAAGAAACACCGAAAGAAACTCAGAGGTCATTTGTCTCTTTCAAAGTCCAGGCATTATCTTGGTCAAATCATGTCAGAACCATGCAGATTAGTGTCTGAGATGGTCTTTTGATGAAAGAACCACACAGATATGAGGAGACCAGATCAGTCAGTGCAAGCATTTGTCAGTAAGCAGGGCTATTGTTAGGAAGAAATTTATCTATTTATTGTTTTGTCTAATGGAAAGCTACACAATTCCTGAGTACAAAGGATTGGTTTAGTTGTACCTATTAGTGGACCTTAACCAGGACAAATTCGTGGGTACGAATAAGTCAATATAGCATACGACTTTATCAAGTGGTGAATGTGGTGATCATTGCTTTTGCTGTAAGTACAGACGCCAGCACATCAAGTTACGCCAATGTGTAAAATCTTCTAATTGAATATGAACCTTCTCAGTTTGACATAAAGTTGAAAATCGATCAAAGAAATTTGACACATTGGGGTAACTTGATGTGCTGGCGTCTGTACATTGCCGTTAATCAATATCAGGTTGATACAGCTTAATTAGTTTAAGTTTGCAGATAAGAGTAGTCCTGCATGTGCAAGAAAAATGCAACATAATATAAAAAAAATGTGTGTAATTGATTTTAGTTCGTTGTAAAGTGTTTTCCAGTCTGCATAGATATCCTGCAGGGCTAAATTAGCTATCTTGTTATTGCTTGTTTGTGACAAACAGGCGTCCAGGGTGTCGAGTCTGCTATTGCAATCGTGTCTCAATGACCGGTCAATGATCGATTTTTGACGTATAACGTCAAACTTATGACACATTCCCAAACAAAAACTGACAAAGTTGTCTAATATTTGATCAATGACCGGTCATTGAGACACGATTGCAATAGCAGACTCGAGCCCCAGTTTTTTTTTAAATCTTTATTTATTAAAGGAGGTTTGTTCACATTTGATCATGTCACCCCCGTAAAACAACACAAACAAGCATTAACACTGTTTACATTACAAAGGTAGGAAGAGGGTCAATGTGACCTATTCTTAATACCTATTAGGGTCAGCCTATAGAACATTCTGGCCTCCTCCGAAAGAGGAAGAGTCCCAGTTGCACACATAGCTTTGGTGACAACTGAGAATTTACAAAAAAAAATGGTATTGCACTTTAAGTGGAGTACTGGAGTTCAAGTTACGGTGACTATCAGACGGGTTAATTTGCGCTTCGTCACATCTCTGAGCTATGCGAGTGCGCATTAAACACACTGATGGTAGCCAATACGAAAGTAGCTGTTTGACAGTTGATCATTAATAATAATAATAGTTCTTTATTGACATAATGAACACAATACGATTTATAGGATTCCCTAACACCCGCGCTAGTAAGAACTGTGTTGCAGATGTTAGCGTCTTCCCCTCAATAAGGTGACAGTAATCTTAAGTCAGACAGAATAAATTATATAAAAAAAAAACGATTTTTAAAATTTACAGATCTAGTTTGTAATAATACTTATTTATTTAACAAACATGCTGCTATGTGTATGAATGTGTGAATGTGTGTTTGTGCAAATGTGGGTGTGTATATGTATACGTGTGTGCTTGTGTATATGTGGATGAATTGTATATATGTGTGTATGTATAATAATGTATATTATTAAGTATGTGAGTTTGTGTATGTGTACGTGTGTTTGCCTGTGATGAGCAGGATGGGTTATGATTTTATGAGATTTTCTACATCAGTATAGTCCATTGGACACTTTACCCAGTGATCATCACTATAAGTTCTCAACGGAGATACGCAAATAGCCCTGCAGATGTGTTCCTGTATAAGTAAGTAAATATAAACTCATCTCATCAATATAACTCCGGAAGCATTCTGATCGTGTTGAGCAAGCGAGGTTGTGTGTTTCTGAAGACAACCGGTGATGCAATACAACCTCCCGCCTTGAATGCTAACGTTTTGTTAGACGAGCATAGCTACGTGTCTATTTATATCCTTGCAACTGATTAATGAACAGTGGCCGACTGTGGCGCCGTTTCATACAAAATACGTATTGTTTTCGTGTATTTTTTTTTTATTCAAACCATTATTTATAAAAGTTTTGACACGTGTATTCTTTTGTTCTTTTGTCGTATTGAATGCTTTGTGAATGTAGCACTGAATGTCTGAGTTGGGAATTTTAGTTAGCCTATTTTATTTTAGGTTTTTAGATATTTTATAGACGTGACGGGTAGACAGATGCCCGAAATTGCGAGGATTGTGAAGCGAAATCACAGACCCATGGGAGGCGTCCCATGGGTCTGTGATTTCGCTTCACAATCCTTCTTTCACCTCGCGTTAATCCCGGCTATTGCCAGGGTCCGCCTTCCGACTGAGCTTCTTCCACTTTGCCCGAGCTTCAACATCCTTTTCAGTCAGGCCATTGGCTCTCATGTCGGATTTGACGACGTCCAGCCAGCGTTTGCGAGGGCGACCACGGGACCTAGCCCTAAATAAATAAATAATAAAATAATAAAATTTATTTATTGTTTACAAGGACCAGATTATAGAATGGATACATTGGCACATGAGAGTAATACAAAGTCTAGTAAGCGGGTGAAGCGCTGTACTCCAATATAGGCTACTGAGTAGCCTGTGCTTAGGAGAGACAGGACCGATCCCGATTATACAATATACATATAGGGTCTTATGTGGCACATGACAGCCATATACATGCATCTCCGACCAACGTACTCGATAGGACGGCGCATGATGTGGCCATACCATCGATTTCGCTTCACAATCCGTCGAGCAATATCTATCAGGCATGCGAGTTTACTAACCATGTTTTCCTTCACCGTTTTTGAAGCAAGTGATAATTACCTACTTATAAAATACATATTCGGAATGTCAGTGCACAGTACCTTGGGTTTCAACTCGAAACCTATGACTAGGTAGTCCGCCGGTACTTTCTACTTGCTTTGTACAGACGCCAGCACATCAAAATACCCCAATGTGTCAAATTTCTTTGATCGTTTTTCAACTTTATTACAAACAGAATAAGGTTCATATTCAATTGGGCAAATTTGACACATTGGGGTAACGTGACGTGCTGGCGTCTGTACAATACATTATGTTAAAAAAGTACTAAGAAAAAAGGCGCTACTCTCATCAAGCACGTCCTGAAGTCAGCACATCCAGCTACCCCAATCTATCGTTTTGATGCATTTTAAACTTCATCACGAACGAATAAGGTCCAAGTTCAATTGGGCGTTGACTACTTGGTATAGCTTTATGTGCTGGTCTGTACATAATACCAACATTATGTTTAAAACGTAAATAGCGCACACCTTAAATATTTACTGTGACCCCAATAAATTAAAATTGTAAGCAATTTAAAGAGTTTTGTATGAAAACGCACAAAAAACATTGTGCTTAATGTAGGAAGCTATTTACGGTACGAGCCATACATACATACATAATAGATGTATTTAAGAACATCATAGTTAAGTAGATAAATCCAGTCAGGCACGTTTCTCACGCGAGTCTGTGGAATGGAAATAAAACCGCATTTAGATGAAAAATACTTAAAATGTGTGCATTTGTTGATGTCAGTTGAATCAAGGTAGTTTCATTGAAGAGGACGATGTAATTAGAATAGTATAATTTATGTGTTAGTTTGAAGGTGTTTTTATAAGTACAGACGCCAGCACATCAAGCTACCCCAAACTGTCAGTTTTTCCCAATTGAATTAAAAAAAAGCCACGTTTAGTGTAGGGTTCCGTAGAATATGTAAACGAAGTTAAAAAAAATGCTTGCATTTACGATTATACTACAAACTTAGTCCAGAAATTATTTTGTACAGACGCCAGCACATCAAGTTACCCCAATGTGTCAAATTTCTTTGTTCGTTTTTCAAATTTATGTCAAACAGAATAAGGTTCATATTCAATTGGGAAAATTTGACACTTTGGGGTAACTTGATGTGCTGGCGTCTGTACAACTTTTTGTCTTTTTTGTACAAAAACTGTTTCCATCCAAGTTCAAAATAATTTTCCTAGAAAGTCCTTATAAAGTTCTACTTTTCAGATTTTTTTCATATTTTCTAAACTTATGGTTCAAAAGTTAGAGGGGGGGACACATTGTTTTTTTACTTTTGGAGCTATTATTTTCGAAATTATTGACATTAACAAAAAATTATTTTATTAAACCCCTATTAATTTTTAAATACCTTTCCAACAATATATCACACGTTAGGGTTGAAATAAAAAAAAATCACTTCCCACTTTACATGTACTTACCCTAATAAAACAATTTTTTTCCAATTTTTATTTTACCACTTTGTCGGCGTGATTAATACACATATTGGTACCTAATTTCAGCTTTCTAGTGCTAACGGTCACAGAGATTAAGCGAGGACGGACGGACGAACGGACGGACAGACATGGCGAAACTATAAGGGTTCCTAGTTGACTACGGAACCCTAAAAATAGGGGTGTATAGTCCCATGTAATAGAGGATGAACATATTGTCATTAATCGGTCACGAGTCCAGACTTCGGGCTGCTACCGAAAAAGTCAACACTGACACGATAAAACTTTTTTCCAAAAAATTCTGTGGCTTTGGTGGGTTTGTCTTACTCATGAAGGGCCACCGACTTCCGAATTTAGAGTTATTTTACACTGTTCAGTGTTTTTTTTGAAGTCGGTTTTATTTTTTGCTTTTTTGCAAAAAATAAAACCGACTTCAAAAAAAACGTTTTTTATTTTTCCATTTTTAGTTGTTGCCATAAAAATATTTGCCATGAATTTATTTTATATTCTTAATTGTTAACAATACATGTCATGATAATAGGGTTTTCCACTAATCCCTAATAAATTAAAATTAACATACCTAACTGACGAAATCTAGGTATATTGTACCCACCTGCGTACCCCTCAGAGCATACAGGCGTGATGATACGTCATGATGTTGTTTATACAATAAACATCCAAGCGATTCCAGCAATCACGACAGATTTGCCGTCTATTTTTGAAGAGTTCCGTTGTATATCTCCGAAGATCAGCACCAGATCTTCACCAAATTAAAATGGGACCACTTCAGGAGTATACTCTTTCAAACAAAAAAAGAATTTTGAGAATCGGTCCACAAATGGGGGAGAAATCAGGTAACATACATAAAAAAAAAAAAAATACATACACACGATCATAGAACCTCCTCCTTTTTTGAAAGTCGGTTAAAAATAAACCCACATTATATTGTTTTAGTTTATGTTGACTAGGTACCTAACTGGCCTAGTGGTAGCAAGTGCTACTGCTGAGCACGAGGTCCCAGGTTCGATCCTCGGGTCGGGCAAAGCGTTATTGAGTTTTTCCATCTAGAATTTCTCAGTAGCAGCCCGGAGTCTGGATTTGTGACCGATTAATGATTACATAGAGGGGTGATAAATGCTAAATGATATTTATTTTTGTAAATAGGTTTTTCTTTTACACGTCGCCTTTTTTAGTAAATGAGATCGGAATTTCACCAATTGACTACTCTGAGAAGAAACACCGAAAGAAACTCAGAGGTCATAGTCTCTTTTAAAGTCCAGACATTATCTTGGTTAAATCATGTAAGATCCATGCAGATTAGTGTCTGAGATGGTCTTTTGAGGAAAGAACCACACAGAATGAGGGGACGAGATCAGTCAGTGCAAGCAATTGTCAGTAATCGTGAGCTCAACTCGGAACTTGAGGAGCTCCACGTGCCGACGAACAATACCAAAGAAAGAACATTTGGTTGGTCCCTATACTATACCTACCCGGGTATACTTTAGGCACCCCTCTATGTAACCCTTTTTGTGGTGAATACCAGCGTCATGTCCTGACTCAAACTGTACTACTTCATTAAAAATATTTTATTTTTATGATTTCAATATTAAACTCTTAAATCTTTAATAATATTTTCCACACACTCGAAAAGTCGGCTGCCATTGCACAACAAAAAAACTTTGCACATACTATGCCTACAAAACATGATGTTATTCAAAGCATTACAAAATACTGTAAAAATATTATTGACTCTCAAGTTCGTAGAACATAAAATAAAATAATATTTATTTCGTAGCACAAAGTTTTGCTCGTAGCGGAGCTGCGTAGCAAGGCCCATTGGGGATACGTAGACCGGGTACTAGGAATGTTCCACGCTACGAAGTTTTGATTAAATAAAGCAAGATAGCAACTAGGGCCGCCAGACCCCAGTTAGTTTCTGACGAACGAAATGTGTATGATGAAAGTAGTGATGCATTTTGAAAACTGCCCACACACTTGATTAGTTTTCATAGCTCATATTTATTTATTTAATCACATTTTATGCACAAGTAAAAAAACTGCACAAAGGCGGACTTAATGTCATAGGCCTTCTCTACCAGTCCACCTTAAGGTGATGCAGAGACAAAACATTATAGGCGCAGCAAAGTAACAAAAACTAGGTATACATAGTCTCATAGATTTTTAAGAATTATTACTCAAATAAATTCATTTACTATTGAGTAAGCATTCTATTGGTCAGTATTTTTCTATTTTCACTTCTAATTTGTAAACTAATACACCTAGCTAGGTTGTGACAATTTACCAGTAACCTATTTACATTAGTCTCGTAAAACAAGACAAGTTAGTAGAACTTGATAACAATGTTATGAATTAGCGAATGTTAGTAACGTCGGATATTATAAATCATTTGACTAAATACGCGAGGGAGCCCCTACAATGAGGTCAAACGTTACATGTTTCAATTAAGACGACACCTAAATACACATTTACCATTGATATCTCACCGTGCCACGCAACATTCAACCTTATAACTATAGGAATGTAGCAGAAAGACAATCAAAATCAACTTTCGCAAATGTCGTACTTATAAAAGTTTGTCCAGGTATCGCGTGACTCATTGGTATTCAAATTCAGAACACTATCTATTATTAAATTATCTGAATATAATAAGTATATAAATCTAATAAGAGCACCATAATAGAGTTATTGTAATTTACATAATACAAATTTAATTATCTAATCGTTATTATCGTAATACTTAGATACCTATAGTAATCGGCTTAAGACTTATATTGTAGATATACGTTAACAGTTCTATACCCATAGATATAATTATTTAGATTTCTATGTCTATACCTATTCATAATAAATTGTTTTTTCATAGACTAGGTACTTACTAGAAAATGAGCTATTTGACAAAATGTTATTTTTTAGTCCCTCATCTAGATTACAAGAAAATATTCGACACATTTTTTTCTTTTTTCACTTAATCAAAAAATAACGGCGATACATCGAGTCAAAATGTCGCATGACGCCACTAGCCAGTACAGTTTATACTAGATAATGACGTTACAAGCCCCCTCTCCTCAGCTTTAATGCGCTTAATCTAAGCAGTTTTCCATCAATTTGAAAAAGAAAAAATACGTATCGAATATTTTCTTGTAATCTAGATTACGGATTAAAAACTATATTATTTTATTTTATTTTTTGCCTTTTTCATTGTGCTCATCTGTATCAATTGACTGGCCTGTTGGTATAGTAGTTAGTGGCCCTGACTGCTATGCCGCAGGTCGTGGGTTCGATTCCCACCCAGGACAAATGTTTGAGTAATTAGCGCGATCATTTGTTCTGTGTCTGGGTGTAATTTATCTATAATATGTATGTATTTAGAAATATACATATAAGTATGTTTATCAGCAGTTTAGTACCCATAGAAATCTAAAAATTATATCTATGTTAGTACCCATTAGCTTAACTTGGGACTAAATGGCGTTGTGTGAAAAAGTTGTGGAATATTATTTATTTATAAATTAAATACCTACAGCGTACACATACAGTTGTTTTTTGTTTTTCAATTGTTTCTCAATTCACTTTAGACATTGGCAGAATAGTAGACAAAGCCGTTGTCGCAAAACAACGGCTTTGTTTGCCATAAAAAAAATTGAATAGACATACTATACTTTTATGAACACAAAATAGCAAATAAAAATGTAGTTCTCCTTGCAATAATGCGTTCAACAGAAACAGAGTCGATATTCTGAATTAGGTCAAGAGTTGTATGAAATGGTTTCAATAGAACATTACTATTTCTCGTAAATTAAGAAGTATGTGACATTTGAACTTAAGCGAAAAAGTAGTGTAGTACAAAGAATCGAAGCGAGGTCTCATAACTAGCAGCTTTTGTAGAAATCAGCAAAACTTCTTTTAACTGAGATAATGAAAAATAATCTTTTAAATAAATGAGAAATGTTTTCATCTCTCATATACCTAATATAAAGAGACCTACCTAGGTACAATTGAAAATTAAAGGCCTTCATATATAATATTATCTATAGTTTGTATAATATGATATGATGAAAAAAAAATACACCCACATAAAACAAATAAATAACTATAATACCTAAATATATAATATAATATTAGATACCAATATACCTCGTACATATATAACACATTATAAATATTGCAGTATTAGTACTTGCTTACTCTTTTAAAATAAGATAATAAGATTTTAGAAATTAAGTTACTGCTGCATTAGCCCTCTTCCTCTCTTCTAAGTTTTTGCTGTGCCCGACAGGGTCCATAATGATTCTGTTCCTTTATATTCTTAAGACCATTTATGTACTTTGTGGAACGCAATAAATATTGAGTATTGAGTTACTAGTCTATATTTTCCCACTGCAAGGCAAAGGCCTCCATACTTTCCTACCACCTCTCTCTGTCAAGGGATTTTTGGGACCAGTCCTTATCGAAGGAGTGCAGCTCGTCCCGCCATCTTAATATTACTACGTATTTTTTTCTATATGGTACGGAACCCATAAAGAGAGTAACTACGACTCGCTCTCCGCTAGATTTCTTTAAACTTTTCAACTGAAATTACAGATCATTCTAGAAATTTAAAAATACACAACGCCAATGAACTTCAAAGCGTTATGTAAACACGATAACACGCATTTGTTTCGTTTACGTTTGATATAGAACCGCAAGTTTATTCAGCCATTTAGTAAGTAAATATTTACATTGTCTAAAACACAATCTGATTTAGGCGAGGCTAGTTCACACGGCTACACATCAAGCAACTATACATTTCCAGTATAAGCTCATCTCGTATTGTATAGGATTTTCGTACCACGAGAGGTCAGCGTAAACTGGAAATGTACTGTGTGTACCTATTTACTAGTATACCTGGGGCCGCACGGCAGTGGTAACAAAACCCAATTGAAGCTAAATTGGTTCTTTCTTTAAAAGGCCTTTCCAGACTGCTCTGCATTATTAGACTCGCATACTATAGTAATACAATCTTTTGTTTGAACTTTCCATAGTGCTAACTGCCTCGTCGTTAGCACTACCTACTTCATCATGCAGATTTGGGCTTTTGTAATTTCTCTATTACAGTCCAGTGTATTTATTCAGTGAACGACTAAATGCCGACAGAGTCTACGCCGACAGACTGAACACCGACAAGACTTTATTTCGATGGGACTCTTCGCCGACAGGACACTTCATCGCATCAAATGCTTAGGTTAGGTGGAAACTGTGACACCCTTCCTCCCCTGTCAGAAACTTAATTGTATAAATCGATTTCCCAAGTAAGATAACTGATTATGTGTAGTGTTACATATTCAGTATAGTATATTATGTCCTGCAAAGTGTCCCTTCGGCGAAGAGTCCCGTCGAAGTAAAGTCTTGTCGGTGTTTAGTCTGTCGGTCTCTGGCCTTTCACTCGTCTTTATTTGTGGCCCATTATCGCTAATGTGCGTACTTATAGAGTATACTGCAGTTGCAGCTCTTTTGTTCACCTTGATAACCAGCTATAACTTAAATATCAACTCGAACTTTTACTCCTTAAACTTTAGTGGGTGGCCAGTTCACACCAATAAAACTTTAAAATATCCAACTCCTAAAAAACAATATTTAAAACCCAATAAAAACTGTAATGATCATCATGAAATGCTTTTTACGAAGCAGACAGACATGGCCGCCGGTATTTTCCCACCGCGGCGGGCAGTTCGACAGATATAATTTCGTAGGCTTGGCCTGACCGTGTGCCGATGGCCGTTGCGCCTTGGCCCAGTTACAGCAGGACAACGTCGCCTTCGACTAAACTGTCAATAATATCTACAATTCATTAATTTTAACGTTTTGTTTATTGTCTGTGGTCTTCTTTTTTTGTCTGAATTTTTTCACTGTCAAAAATGTGAAAAAAGTCGACAAACATTTTAACGCTGGCTGGTCAAAATATTGATAAATCGTAGTTAGATTATTAATTTATTTTTCACGATTCTAATTGATTGATTGTCTTTGATCTTCTTTCCTTTTACTTTATGAGATTTGGTTTTACTCCATAATGTGCAATATGAAAGCTTACAAAATATAATAACGGCAAATCTATGCAAAGCGTCATTGTTGTTCACTTAAGGAATGTCTACAGATATTTTCTGATCGTTAACATAGTTTTATGACAATGTACCTAAAGTATGGGATCGTAAGTGTGGTATCTATTATAGCTAGATTAGTAAGTTGTACTTTGAGTCTATTTCATACGAATCTAAATCTCTTACCTAGCAATTAATGTTCATTTTGGTACAACGAATGAGGCCAAGCGTTTCTCACGAATGTAAAGTTCAGAGTATGTATGAATCAATTAATCTTGCACTTTAAAGCTGAGCCCTTATGTCCTTTACATAACTACAATGTTACGTGTCAACGCACTTTGTACATGGCAGGTGACACTCCCATATACCTACAACTGCGGTAATAATTCTCATGTTAGAACACGCACCCAAACAGTTGTCCATCAAAACGTACCTAATTAAATTTTACATTAGGAATTAATTAAATGACTCCTAATTTAAAATTTTCATAACGTAAATTATTTTACCCATCAACCATTTTATAAATTAAATTATAAATGTCTCGCGAAATAATTAATGACGATCATTTCAGTCGTGTGAAAGAACATAAATTAAAAACTTAGAAAGAAGTTAATAATTTCGTTTTATTCCATAGAGTTTCATTCTTAATTTAAAAAGTGGGCCCTTGACAGCTGTTCCCAGGGACGCTGTCTAAGCTGTCATCAATGTTAACGCATTATCGCCTACTATTATTGATGCAAGAATAGGTAGTATGTTTAAAAAAAAAAACATAGAACTCTACTAGTCTACTACTCTCTACTAATTTACTTTGTAACTATTACGGCTATTTAAATATCCTGTATTCTAAAGTTTTCTCAAAATTGCACAATAATAGGGAGATTCTAATAGGAAGCAAAACGCTTGATAAAATAATAGCTATAATTTTTCGATTAACTAATTAATTCGCCATATCTTGCTAAGGCTTCACGATTTTGCACCTTATGTGTAACAACTTAAGCACCATATGAGTATAATTTCTCTCAAATCAAGGCTGTCATAAGAACAAGAGATTGTGCAATGCGGGCCGACTACCCGGAATGGGGTCATTTCCGAAGTAAGCAAAGACAAGAGAATATCAAACTTATGTTGAACAGCTAAAAGTATAATGTTGAATGGCAGTTTTGCGGGGTTCTAGTTCAAAAACTAGCTTGCAAAAGTTTGACCAGACATTATAGGATAAAAGCGGTTTGTAAGTAGCGTTTTCATACTAATTATTTGTACAAGTTCGGTGCGCATAGAACTAGTCGTCTGTTGCACAGTTTTCTACCGTTATTTATTATGCAAGAAACCGCATTTGTTTGAGACACGTGTACTGTGTAGGGCTCACTACATCGGGCACGTGTTCATCATATTGCATATAAAGGTGCTTACAATACATGATCTTACAGAATTAATTAATTCAATAGATCGTTTATAAAAGTTAATAACTGGACCAACGGTTCTGTGACTTAGTGTAAAAATGGCAGTATTTTTTATTAGATGTTTATTTTCAGCCATTGATTGCCTCTCTGACCCCCTTATAAATAAACGTAAAGTAAAGTTATGCCAAAGTTAATACTTACCTCCTAGAAAAATGTTATAGGTACATACCTATCTACTTACCAAAAAATCTACTAATATTATAAATGGGAAAGTTTGTGAAGATCTTTAGATGTTTGTTACTCAATCACGCGTAAACCGCTAAACAGATTGGGATGACAATTATTGGCACATAGATAGACCATTTCCTGGATATGGGATAATCTTGGAAAAGTTACTTTAGTCAAGCGCAAATCCGCGGGCATAAACTAGGAAATAAACAAAATCGAGTGAATACAAAAAATGTTTAAAAATATTTTCAGTTCCGAATAGTTCCGATTCACTGATTTTGGCGCTGATGTGAGTGACTTATCGCAGCCGAGTGCCAAAGCACAGTTGCTATGGCGCGTGGATATTTAAGAAAATGTGAATAATATATTAAAAATAGGTTTGTAGTAATCAACAGTAAGTAATAGATGTTGCAAGACTTAGCCCATAAGTGTTGGAAAGAGCTGAGAGAAAAATAAATGAATGTTGTTAATTTTTGCAAACATTTTTTTATAACACACCGTGTGTTTGTTTTACACGTACATTTTTAACTAGTAAGTAGGTGAGGTCGACTATTGATTACTGATTATTGACTATTGATTAAGATTGGTCAAGTTATGTTCTCCGACAAATCAAAATGTACGCTCTACAAGCACGATGTAGGACATACAGTGTGGAAAACAGCAGAAAATGACATCTAATATTACGATCATAAACCCGATGTGGATGGATATCAGATTAGCCCTTAAATTCTTGGTTAGATCATCGACTATAACCTAAACCTGAGCTAAGACCTGAGTCACAGATTATAAATTACGTAATTATGTCCAAACGTTTGTAGCAAGTACACACTGAGTGCTTCATTCAGATTTATAGTTTTACTCTTAGAAACGGGAGAAATTTAGGTCGAAAACGTTATTTAAAATAACTATTAATTCCCGATGATTGGACACAGGAAACATTAACAGAATCTTTAGTAGAAGAAACATCTCGTTACCCGATTGTCCCAGAAAAAGGGTAATGTTTTCGAGTGCATGTTATAATATGTACTCCCTGCACCTTACATGGTTCGCTGGATATAAACAAAATAAGTAGCCTCAATCATTTAATTCCTAATGACTCCCTAAGTGACATGACATGTTATGAGAATTCTTTATTCATTCTTCCCGATGTTGCACCTTTAGTATAAAGATTCTTCTTTTGTTTCTCTTATAAGTAAGTGAATATTGTAAAATTCTTTTAGAGAAATAAGAACTCTTGAAACCGAATTCAAAAAAATGGCAACTGACGAGCCTTTGCCATATATACTGGACCTAGTTATTATAGTTATATTTTCCATGAGTGTCGTATTTAAGGGGATTAAAATACCTATGTTAAATCATTTCTTATCACTTTCTTCACCGGTCTAGTGGTTAGTGGCTTTGACTACTATGCCGGAGTTCGTGGGTTCGATTCCAACCCAAGCCAAATGTTTGTTGTGACTTTGTGTAATGAGCTCGATCATTTGCCCTGAATCTGGGTGTTACTTATCAATAAAATGTTTGTATTTAGAAATATATAAGTATGTTTCTCAGTTATCTATTGCTCATAGCACAAGCTCTGCTTAGTTTGGGACTAGATAGTATTGTGTGACAGTTATGGAATATTTATTTAATTTTGCTTTTGCTATTAACCTTTCATTAAGTCTTCGTTTTAAAGTCACAAACTAAAGTGCATAACGTTTTCCTCATTGAAAAATCACTTTAGTATCTCGATTGCAACACAAGTGCTTTCAAGGCTTTGCCAAGTGTGTCTTGCTTACCTAGTAGATAACAAGACAGTCCCTTATCACAAATAACACGTACCTATGTAACAATAATAACTTCAAAATCCACAAACATACTGAACATGCTTGAAACTTATGAATCAGATCAGAGGGGCGATTCCCGTATTTTTAAGAACGTTTGGAATCTACCTAATCTGCCAAAAACTGCGTGAAGACGTCTTGTACTTAATTGTTTGCCAGATAAATGCCTAAGGCATTAAGTCCGCCTTTTAAGGCATTAAGTTTTAATAAATAAATAAATAAATAATAACCGTACTGTTACTTATTACCATTGTATTTAGCTGTCAATCTTCAAAGTCTTTTAATAAATAAATGAATAAAACTACGTGAACTGAGATTGCCACTGTATTCTGAACTTTATGAGTGGTTAGCATTTCGCTAGCGAGTAGTCTATATTCCTAACCACGATCTCTCTATTCATTTGGTTATTTCATAACATAGGGTAAACTACCAGTTATTGGACGTTACGAGTTATTGGACAGTGAGCGAGTATTATGTCAATAATAAGGATAATATTGAAAAACAACGCTATCTGTGATGCTTTTTCTGTTCTCTAGTCAATGATAATCCTTCACGATTCACCGAAGTTTTGATAGGTGGCAGGAGTAGTTAAAAAATATTTAGTTGCATTCGGCGTTCGCGCGATACGGTGACATAAGCGAAAAAGTTAATAAAATCGTAAGCTAACCGACGTTGTTCGTAAGTCACAGTGTTGGGAGAACAATACTTTGGTGTCTATCTGATTGGTTGTAGGTAAGTTACAGTATTATCTATAGTAATTCATTAGTTTTAAATTGGAAGGATGTTATGTTAAGGTTATTTTTGCTTGTCCAATGACTATCATTATTAATCTCTCAAAATTGAGTTATTGGACAAGTGTCCAATAACTGAGATTTTGTTCCTTTATTATTTTAGCAATATTCTACTGTATTACTTGGCAGTTAAAGCATATTAGACTCTGTTTTGAGTGTTATGAAGTTTAGACGATTCCTACTAGTATTTGGACAGGGTGTCCAATGACTTTTAATAAATCCTACTAGTGTTTGGACAGGGTGTCCAATGACTTTTAATAAAGTGTCCAACAATTAATTGTTGCGGTTTTGAGTAATTTTATGGTCAAATAAAAATGCCTAAAGGGGGAAAAGTGACTATGATGTGTCTGTGGTAAATCTAGCACTTCATGAAATAAAACAAAGTGGCGAAATACGAGAAATGGCTCGTAAATATGGCATTCCCAAGTCAACACTAGTGTTTTAACCAGCATTTGACTCTACATAAAATGCACTAATTGCAACAGGATGGGCTGTTGATGCAGCCAGACTATCTAGAACACCAGTAGGTGCACTGTTAACAAAATAATAGCAGATATGTCGTGTTTGGATTATTTTTTAATCAGCACAATGCACTGAAAAATTATAATAACTGTAAACTCGATAAAAAAAAATGAAAGCAAGCTTAAAAATATTAAAATAATGGCTCAACGAGAAGAAAATGTTATTTTCAACTTTTTATATACCTATTTTAATATTTTAAGCTTTACTTTTTGGCGTTAGGGGTGTTTTTAATTTTAAATTTAATATTTTAGGCCTGTAAAAGCAGCTTGGGAAGACGCTACAGGTTTGTGGTATCTAGAAAATCCAGGAGAGCCTATATTGCAATAAATATGATTGGACATTACTCATTTATTCTTTTATTAACGTATCCTCGACATTGGCGGCTATTTAAACATGTTTTTTATACATAAAGCAGTGTTAGAATATCTGTCCATTGTCTGGTATTGTTTGTCCAATATTAGAATTTCTGTCCAATAACTGTATATTTCAGTATTTTTTTTATTTTATTTTGTAGTTCCTATAAGTCATTACACTATACTTTAAACAAAGGTAACAATGATAGAGTGAACCTTATACTATCAAAAAAAAAAAAATACCTAACATATTTAACTTCAAAAACAAACCCACAAAATGATTATTCCTGTTTAAAGTCACTTAAGTGTCCAATGACTAGTAGTTTACCCTATCTAGTTAAATACTTCCAAGAAGAAACGCAGCTATACACCACTATTTTTTAACTAGTGGTGTATATTTTGACATTTTTTGTGCACGTTTCCAGGTGACAGCGATGGGGACAGGAATTCTTTGACGCCTGAGTGTTCCGATCCTCCGAGATCCTTTAGTTTTTTTTAATTTCTTATTGAATATTATTATTTTAACTTTATTTATTTCTTATTTATACGATAACCGCTGAGTATGAGTGTTCAAAGATATATCCGCCAGATTAATATTAATAGAACAAGAGACAAACTTGAACTGGCTCTGTTAATACTGACGCACTACCTACTGTACCAAAAGTAAAAAAGAATAATCCGATAATCATCACCCCTGATTACGATCCTAGTGTACTTGTTATCAGTAAACATGTGGATTCTGCCAGCTAAGCCTGCAAAGCTGATATCACGGCTGATATCACCACTAGCAACTGATCGTACGATCGTTGTACACAGATTTGGAAAAGTTTTTGGCGATAACAAAGGAATTTAATGCAAAAAAATATTTTGCTTAAAGAAATCTTAAGTGCGAAATGCAATGCTTCAGTTTGAATTTAGTCCTTATTGTTGGGTGTTTGTCAGTCTCTTACAAACTATGAACCACCCTGTTGTTTTCTCAAACACTTGTATCGGGGTCTGTTGGAACAAAAGTAACATCCGCTCACCCTAGGCCTTTGGCTGGCTCCGTCCTGATGGCAACAATCAGTCTTTATCCCCAATACTCCTTTTTTACAGATTTATGAACCACAACAATGCTCAGTCAAAATACAGTAAAAAAGCTTTTCAAATTGTCTTCATATGTTTATCATTCAATTTAACCGCCATTATCTGACACTGATATCTAGACATATACAGTAATGTATTCAAATTAAAAAGTTTGTTTATTAGAACACACTTATAAATCTCTGGTAGATTTATGAAAATAAATATGTTTGCTACATATAGCCCAATTCTTCAGGAAGGTTTTGTTATCCACTATCACGATAGGAATTTTAGGAGCGAGTGAAACACAGGGCGGCATAACAGAATGGTTTTCTAATAATTAGAAAAAGTACCTAACCCAAAAGATTTTTTGTTTCTTTTCCTCAATCGTTACTAAGAACCCAGTAGACTAATTGACTCCAATACTTCAAAATACGGTTTCCTATGAATCGAAAACTTCAATTTAATCAGATAATATTCCGCTTTCTAGAAGCCTGTGTCGGTAATCCGTATCTTAGGAAGTAAGTGCCAACAAACAATAACACTTACGTGACGCATTTGATAAACAGATTGGATATGAACGGAATTCTCTCCTATTGTGCCTAGCATTTAGAAAACTTATTATCAAAGTAAAATTAAGAAAAGTATACTCTATAATGTGCACCATAAAACACACGAGAAAGACGTATACAGAACTTGGTGAGGTTCTTCAGAAAGGTCAGGTGCATCCGTGCATAGTATTAGCAACAGGTGCGGCGTACGTGAATGACTCTATGTAAGAACGTAAACGAAGCAAAAGAAGTATGTAAGAATGACAGAAAACAATGACACATGACAGTAGTTTCTGCCAACCCCCAAGAGAAAAAGGCGTAGGTAGGTAATAATAACTTTTCAGATGAACGCACCCACGTTTTAGGAAAAAATTCTAGAACAAAAGTTATTTAGACAGTAGAAAAAAAGATATGTACCGTAGTACGTGGAGCGCTCAGTATTCTTTAGTGCAAGTTCTTTATTAGTGATCGATGTGCATTATGTGTAACGCCCATTTTTTGTTTCGAAAATTTTTAAGACAAAAATACCACTTCGTCCATGTTGATAACCAGAGTCTGATAACCAGTTACCAAAGAAGAATTATTTTTCTTCTTTGGGCAATCGGTTATCAGACTGGATTTTTTTTTCCTTTTTGGGTATTGATTGATAACTCGTTAGTTTGAAAACTGCTTGGAAGTTATACTTAGATATTTCTTCAAATTATTATTCTTAGACGACGGAGCCCCGCTACGCGGGGCTCCTATTTCTGTCTGCAGGGTTTAAAGGAACCTAACTAACCTAACGTCGGGATGCCCCAAGTCCTGTGTTTTAGACGTTCATTTGTTTTACACGATCAGGGCATCCCGACGTTAGGTTAGTTAGGTTCCTTTAAACCCTGCAGACAGAAATAGGAGCCCCGCGTAGCGGGGCTCCGTCGTCTAAGAATAATAATTTGAAGCTTGTCAGTTATGAATGAACACTTCGTATTCTTGTTTAAAAACCAGTTGTGAAAACAATAATAAAAAAGGGTTTTTCTTAACCAGTTAACAAAACTTAGTTATGAAAGTGAACGGAAGGACGGAACACATAACTTCCAAGCAGTTTTCAAACTAACGAGTTATCAATCAATACCCAAAAAGGAAAAAAAAATCCAGTCTGATAACCGATTGCCCAAAGAAGAAAAATAATTCTTCTTTGGTAACTGGTTATCAGACTCTGGTTATCAACATGGACGAAGTGAAAAATACGTAGCAAATCTTTTAAATAAGGACTTCCTCATTTAAATAAATATATCCAAAACCTCGTACTAAACATCTTTCCTCGCCTTTTACAGACGTTTTCGTGATCACAGATTCACTGAGACTGCCTCCGAGAAAGTAGCCCGCGCCGTCAACAAGCCTGCTAGTTTCCATACCGGTGGTGTCGCCCACAGCTCCTCGACAAGCCACTCACAGTACAGTCAGCGACATCACTTGGTTTACAGCATTCCTACCAAAAGAATTTTATAACTGGGAAAAGTGGGAGTTCGACTTTACTCCTTGCGAGCGTGCAGTAGTCGCATATGATGTATATATGTATATGTGGTAAATACGCCACTATAAAATAAAATAAAATGACCTCGTACTAACCTCACGCTTAATGGGCTAGCACCATCTCACAGCCATAACTTTGCTACCGCACGCGCTTGTTGGTCAAATCAAATAGTGCGCGCTTCTCGGTATCCTGTTACACATTTCAAGAAATCACTTCCACAAAAATATCCAGCAATCCTCAAAAGTTACACATTCATCCCGGCTCTCATTTATTTGTAGGACACATGGGCAGGAACCCAATAATGTAACAACCTATCGCATTACCCAATTTCTGCGTTGAGTAGTGGAAGTCCGACAGCTGATGATGAAATGGTATAGGTACAGACTAGCACACCAAGCTACCCCAAACGATACATTTTCCCAATTGAACATTTAACCTTATTCTGTTAGAAAAAAAGTTGAAAACCTATCAAAGAAAGAGACATTGGGTTAGCTTGATCTGCTGGCCTCTGTACATTAAACAATGATCTACCATATTCATATGATATTGAATTACATATTACGAATTCCATAATGATCATTGACTTTTATAGCAGACTGTACCTACTAATGCTATGTTGTTCTATTTGTCTGTACGTTTTCCTTATTGCGACTACTAGGAGCGTCGTCGTGCAAGCGTTTAGTATTGTAAATTTTCTGAAAGATTTTGACTTATACCAACTTATTTTTTTTGCCCTGATGACGTTGATTTCTTTGCTGCTTTTGAAATTGTTGTGCACGAATGCACGATAGATCCAACAATGATAAAGAAATAAAAAAGTAAAATGTTTGTTTTATTGATTAGTATAGTTCGTTGGCCTCTTACAAAATGCCTCCTCTCCTCCTCGTAAAATGAAATGATGTAGAAAAAAACAACCACCACTTATTGGCTACCGACTTCCGAAACTGGAGTTAGTTTTCACCTGTTAGTGTTTTTTTAAGAGTCGCCCTATCAAATAAAAAAAAGAATTTTGAAAATCCGTCCATAAATGACGGAGTACTGAGGTAACAAAACCTAAAAAAAATAAAACTAAAAAACATATACAACTGAATTAATAACCTCCTCCTTTTTTTGAAGTCGGTTAAAAAACGATTGCTATCGAGTCCTTGATAATATTCTTCGATACTCAATCGGTTCGCGCAATTTACAATTGCAAACAAGTACAGACGCCAGCACATCAAGTTACTCCAATGTGTCAAATTTTGGCAATTGAATATGAACCTTATTCTGTTTAACTTATCGTTGAAAGACGATCAAAGAAATTTGACACATTGGGGTAACTTGATGTGCTGGCGTCTGTACATTGTATATGAATTATAGCTACTTGAGCAGTACCTAATTAACGTGTGTACGAATTCTGTTTTTCCTTCACTAACTTTGTAGTAAACAGGAAAATTAGAACCTAATTGCTATTTATTAGAATTAATTATATTATGCCCATTTACGTTAAACAATTAAAGACGGTGTAAATTTCAAATCAATGGCTGTTTTACTGACGATGCAGAGGGGCAATTCGCGTATTTTTATGATCGTTTATTTACTGCTAAGCGCGGTGAATAGGAACGCAAGGGGTGAGTAGGAACGCAGGGGTAAATATAAACAGAAAGTAGGAACGCAGTGGTAAATATAAACAGAAAGTAGGAACGCAGGGGTAAATATAAACAGAACTTAGAGGCGGATATTGGCTTAAGTTATAAGTTGCATGTTACACGAGGATTCTAATGCTTATAAGTCATTGAGATAGTTTCGTTTCGACACATAACAAATAATAATAAACTAGCGTGGAAAACCTCTTTAAAGTTTTGTCTCTATTCAAGTTCTAGTAGTAGTAGTTTTAGTTTGTTTTTAAAGTTTTGCAACGTTCCTACTGACACAGTTTGACTGTATTTAAGCATTCCGATATCCAGTATGTAAAGAAAGGGTATATGGTCTAATTTCCCTATATTTTTGACACGTTCTTATAAAGAAAATTGGCCGTGTGTTATTCGGAGCTGCAGATATATCCTGTACAATTCTCCTCGGTATTAAAAGTTAGGTGTCCAATACACTTTAGACATTGGCAGAATAGTCGACATCGACTCTGTTTGCCATAAACAAAAATAGAATAGAACCTTTATCTTTACGGTTTTTACAGAATAGCACTGCAGATTATGGTCTGGGCTGGGCAGAAAGGGTTTAATGAAATTATTGCCTTTTGTATAGTGTTTGTTTAGAAAACCAAGAAAAACAGAAAATAAGTCGTTAGTGTACTATCTTACTTGATTAGGTACTTAGGTTAATGGACCATTATCTATAATCAATCAACTTTATCATTGGTTATATTATAAAGCTGTTAGCAGTTTAAGGTGTAGGTACAAACCTACCTGACATTCATCATCTGCCACCATCATCAACTGGTCATTGAGATCTTTAAAATAAGGCTACAAGATGACTAAAGGATGCTGTCGAGACAAGTCTACAATCTTAACAAATACACATAATTACGTATCTACTAGCCTGATAGTCTAGTACGTAGTTGCACTGCTATGCCGGAGGTCGTGGGTTCGATGCCCACCTAGGACAAATGTTTGTACCACAGTGATACTGTGACGAGCACGATTATTTGTTTTGTGTCTGGGTGTAATTTATCTATAATATGTATGTGTTTAGTTTATCGGTTGTTTAGTACCCGTAACACAAGCTCTGCTTAGCTTAGGACTAGATGGCGATGTGTGAATAGTCGTGGAATATTATTATTAAGTATTATTAATATTATTTTTATTAAGTAACTAATTAGTTCAAAAATTGTCACCAGTACGACGAATCTTCTTTCTAACGTCACTTTTCTTTCACGTAAGGGTGTTTTACATTAATCATCGTGACTTTGTCGAACTATTTTGTATGATAATAAAAAAAAAAGGATGATTGAAACATAATTCATATGCCAGTTGATTCTTTGATATGGTCTCAATCATACCCTAGAGTTATGGGATATAAAAAAAAACACGTAAAGGTTAGGGTGGCTACAATGGATTGGATACCTAGAACTATGAAGGACTATGGACTAATAGTATATTATTATTACTCGACATTAATTACCGCCAATCGTTTTGTTGGTACACTGTACTTACCAGCCTCATCTGTTACAGGAAGGAAATGTTACATTAAAACAAATCTGTAATAGGCAAAATATTATGTTCACCTATCATAAGGAAACTCTTTGTTATTTATCATAATGGCCAGCTTCCCTTGTTCAGAAACAAAACCAAATATATGATATCACATACATGTGTAAACCAGTCTGTAAGCCTCTAGATTGGGTCTGTAAATCTTCATGTGAAACTTGGGTGACGAGAGTTGAAGTGAGCTCTCCGTGTCTTACAGCGACCAGCATTTTCAACCGACTTACAAAAAAGGATTTCAATTCGGCTGTATTTTCGGGGTATTCCTCGAAGCGCAACATTGAATTAGAAAAGCTATGGAAACGTAATTCTCATACAAATAACGCTTCAATTTTGGTTCCATTTACGCAAACAACTGACACACTATAATAGACGAAGCTAGTGCGCGATTGGGTGCATCAAGGTCACTGGGCGGAGTCAAGATGACAGCGAGCCGAGCGTGGATGGTGTTATGCAGTAGATACTTAGCTAAATTAAATTATTTGTGTATATTTAACAATTACTTCTTTAATGAATTCCGACAGAATATAAATGTAAATTATCTATATACAATACATACATACAAATTATATTGATACTTCTATACTATTGTTTCTTTTTAATCAATACTCAATATATTTATTGCATTCCACAATGTGAACTTAGGTGGTAGGTACGTAAGTATATAATAATAATATGCATCATTGTGGGCCCTGTCGGGCATAACAATATAAAAATTAGGAGAATTACGAGGAGGGCTATTATAAATATTTAAAAATTTTATATTAATCTCTACTACTATTTTAATTGACATTATTAAAGTCCTTGTGGAGTGTATTTTCAGCTTAGAGCTTGGTATGTTTAGTCTATTTTTGTGTCGTAGTGTGTAGTGAGTCTGTATGTGTTCGCGTGTAGTAAACAGTTTTTGATTGTTTCTGACAAATTTGCACAATTCCAATATATATGTCGCGGCAAGCGATATTCTTGAATAATAAGTTGTGAAGTTGATTAACTTAGTACAGAGTCTATGGTGACCAGCGTGACGTTACTTGTCATTTGAAAATGGCGCGAATGTGTTTTCGGTAATGTCACGTGGACAGAGTCGTGCTCGTGCGTGGGAGCTGGGCGGAGCTCAGATTGATTTGAGGCGCCGACGAAGACACACATCCAGTACGAAACTGTCAGTTACCTAGATTTGAGTTGTTTTGTGATTAAGATTGTTAAGTGAGGTTATTACTGCAATGAAGATTGCTATTCTACGTTATGAACTCTGTACCACGAAACCGGCGACTGGCGGCGACATATATATACAAGGAAGTGTTAAAAGGAAAACGCCCAAAAAATGCCTGAAATAGACAGAAACTACTAATAGTCCTTAATTCTATCAAGAATAAAATATATATAACAAAATGTATTTCAAGTTTGTTTACATAGGGTGAAAATATAACGATTATTAAAATATTTATTTTGATATCCGTCATAGTCATTCTTAATTTATAATGGCGGTCAGTATTTATTTGACATGAGTAATCGACATTCAGCCTAAACAGATATCGTCAAATAATCCTTAACGAACTATTTTATGGAATTATTGCATAGTTATCATTCATTTAATATTATTCGACCTATTAATACCGTAAATATAATTAAAATAGTATAAGCGTATGAATATTTATCAAAATAAAAAAACTCGAATTATAAATCGTATCGTAGGCTGTATGCATCACATGTCCTTTGCCTTATTGACAATTTGACATGAATACATTTTCATTTTTTCGATTCATGGTTTTGCGGGTTTTTGCGTTTGCGGCTCGAGTAAATTCAGGATATTATATTAAAACGACGACTGTGGCTATTTTTCAAGGATTTTGATTTTACTTCTGCACACGTTACCCATTTTTGAACACGACTTAGATTAGACCCGCCTAAACGTCAACTCAGCTTTTTGACGACGGATACGACTCTGCTGTTGTTTTCGACTTGTGCACCGTGTACATTTAAGAATGGATAGAAACATACACTGTATTCATTGCTATCTCGATATTGCAAGGATGAGATGTAATCTCATATCAGTGCAAAATGATGAAGTACGTAGTACCTATCCTTAACCTTGACTTAACCTATATTTTAGAAAAAATGTTTGGAACTGGCTTCTACCAAGTTTTTTGATAATTATTGAAATTGTCATGGGTTCCCTACGATTTATAGTGCAATTTGGCGTATATTTCATTGTTGTTCATTTCAGGCATTTTTATGTGTGGCCGATGGGCATTCCCCTTTTATGTTCTTGGAAATGGGGTGTGCAGGTCTTCTTTGTAGTGTGAAGTGTTGGTGCATCTGTGCTATTTCCCCATAATATTACGCCATAGTTTAACCATGCGTATGCATAGGCATAATACGTAACCAGAGCAGTGGGGAGATTTGTTGTTTTTTTATTTCAGTAATTAATATTACTATTTATTTAGCAAATCAACACGTCTTTTACATTTAAAAAAATATAGTCTATGTACCTAAATATTACTAGGCACATGTATATGTTATCACCTGGATAAGACCGTAGGACACCTTCTATCCCAAAATTCCTTAATCAGGTATTGGTACGAGTAATTAGGTATAAATGCAAGATATATCAAAATTGGTTTAGAAGTTTTCAAGATATCACTTTAAAGCGGTCGATGAAGAGAAATAAAATTCGGATAAAGTAAAAATATATTTACTGACAAATTAAAAAATTTAACAATAATAATTATTATTATTATGTGCCTGTTGTGTCCCATTACAGGGCAAAGGCTTCCCTTCCGTCCTTCCACTCATCGCGGTTTGTTGCAATGTTAGTTTAAACGAGTGTTAACAATAAGTGAAAGTGAAAATCATTTATTTCAATTTAATTTACAAAAAACAAGGTAGGTATTTTTGAAATTTCTAACAGTAATTAGTAAGAAAGGTGAAGCTCAACGGACAACAGCCCATTCTAAATAGTCGCTTCTTATGGTTACTCTTTTTCAATAATAAATAGGTATATTTTGGCACAAACTTCATTCTAAAAATGACTTATAGTGACTTGAGAACCGTGTCACTACAATAAAAAAATACCTTCCTCGAAATTAATTAACTTGCTTATGTTTGTGAGCCTTAATATTCGCGGAAATATTATTTGTTGATACTCCGTCTTGTCCTTCTTCTGGTTAAAATTGATACGTTAAAATTTTATTTAAACATTTAATGATAAGCTGGTAAGTGTACTGGAATTACACGCCTTACCATAGACTTGAACTTTAATACAATGTTAAATCTACTACTACTTTACTTCGTAAACTATTTTCTGATCTAAACAGAAGTTAATGACCATAATTTATTACCATTATTCTGTCTGCGGACGCAACCGTTCCTTCTTCTATGAACCATCTAAAAAGACCAAAAATAAGGTTAATGACGACACAAAAAATAATAATAATTAAAATTAAACCTTTGATATGAAAATTATTTACCGTGCAAATAGGTACTGCAGATTTATTCAACAAGCGATTACCCTTACTCGACAGATACATGTCTTGAGCATCAAAATGTATGGAACACACCTTACTGAATCTATTTGGTGCCCAATCTTCCTGTCTTCTTTCTAAACGAACAGCTTTTATCCACAACAGTCGCTTTAGTTCATTTTTAGGAAAACTGAAAATATTACAACGTCAATTAATCGGTAATTACTGTTTATATAATGTTCGTGTATTCAAAATAACCCACAAGCTTATGTTTGTCAAAAAATAAAATTTACTTATTTACAAAAACAAAAATCCAAAAAGAATAATTAATTGGGCTGGTTACGAGCACTTATTGCATAACACCGGCCACAATGAATTACTCGTTAGTGTTTTAATCACATTTGTATTTATTAGTATACATAATATTTAAATGCTATACTCCAACCGCTTAATAACTCGCCAATAAGGGAAAATCCAGACACAATTTAGAATTGCCTATTTTTAGGCTGACTAAATAAACCTATTTTTTGGTTATAGTGTCAATGTCATTCAAATATTTGTTAGAACTGGTAAAACAGTAAATAAAATAATTTCTTTTTACTCACCAATGAAACTTATTCCAGTATCACTTTTCCGCCTTTCTTTGCATTTTTTGCACCACTTTACTACACAAGAAGTAATTTTTTTATAATTCCACCAATGTTTTTATCCAAATAATGAAACGTCAAACGCTTTGATCAATGCGACCTTCCGTCACTGAGTGCGCAGTAGACTAGTTCTCAAAAAAGACGTACTTTTAAAGCCCCGCCTACTTAGACGTACTATTCGTGGTGCCACTTTTTGAGTGCAATGCTGTTTCCATAGCTTTTCTAATTCAATGAAGCGCAACCATGATTTAAATTAGAGTGCAGAGGGGTATGACGGATTAGTCAAAGATATCGATCGATAGACAGTTTCGTATCGACTGTCTAAACTATTTACCAGGCAAACATAAATTGACTTGAACTAAGTGTTAAGCAAATTTTGGTCAATTATGTTAATGACAGATACACGGACTGTTGTTTTGAAAGTACAAGGGTATCAGAAATGAATAGAAAGAACTCTAGCTTCGGAAGTCGGTTGCCAATATGAATAAAACAAAACCACCAAACCACATGTGTGTGGCTTTGGTGGTCTACGGACTACCCACTGCTGAAACTAGAGTTTGTTATACCTGTTAGGGTTATTCACTTTATTTTCTACACGAAAAGATCTCACAATGAAATGTGTAGCTTTTCGTGTAGAAATTAAAGTTATATTTTGAGTCGCTCTTTTATAGTGTGCGCGCAGCGTCGCATCGCGTCGCGTCTGGATGTGAATCGACCCTTAATGTTTTTAGTTGAACTACTGTCCATAATGACAGTTGACAATACTTACGCATCGACCATAAACATGACAAAAACTAATTTGACATCTCACAATCACTTGTAATGTGTCACTGTCATACCCACTCCGTCCTTTTCTAAAGCCTTTTCTGAAGTTATAGCACTTGATAAGAGACGTTGCCGCGTTGGGTATTCCCTCCAACATAATTTTGTGGTTATGATTAATATTATCATTTGCCTTATTTCCTTAGCTTCTAATCGACATCTAAATTGATTTATAATAGTAATTAGTATTATTTTGATTACAAACCAAATAAGGCATCGATAAGAAATCGGTCGAAAATATCTATAGAAAGAACACTTTATAAGTACAGACGCACATCAAGTTACTCCAATGTGTTAAATTTTCCCATGCAATTGAATATGAACTTTATCTTGTTTAACATAAAGTTGAAAAACCATCAAAGAAATTTGTCACATTGGGGTAACTTGATGTGCTGGTGACGCTGGCGTCTGTACATCTATATCTATACTTCTATACTAATATTATAAAGAGGTAAAATCTGTAAGTTTGTATGTTTGTAAGTTTGTATGTAGGGGGTAATCTTCGGAACTAATGATCCAATTTTAAAAATTATTGTACTGGTGGAAAGCTACACTATTCCAGGTGGACATAGGCTACTTTTTATCCCCGTATTCCCACGGGAACGGAAACTACGCGGGTGAAACTGCGTGACGTCTGCTAGTATTATACGAAGACATTCAATACTTACTATAGACGGGACATCACGAACAAAATTTTCATCTGATACTTGTATCCGAGTGGACACAAGTCTATGAGTTTAACTTAGTACGTTCCGCTGCCGCTCCAATATTGCTATATTATTCTAGATGGCGTTACTGAGATATGGGATCAAAGTTTTCCTATGACATTTCTTTGCTTGTCCTTTCTATAGTATTTTAAATCTCTTTGATATTATCTGGGGGCACGGGAGTGCTCCGCCAAGACGACCCATGCGAAGCGCAAGGGCCTACCTACCAGTATTTACAGGACAAATTCTACATATCAGAATAAATGTATGGCTTGGCTGTTTCGTTGCTTACTTCAGAAACTAAATATTCGCATCACCTGACGGTAGCGAAACGGCGAAGCCATACATTTTTACTGATATGTACCTAGAATTTGTGACTAACTTCACATCGGTCGGTAGGTTAGGCCGTGTAGATTCAGAAGCTTGGCTCTACATGAGATCTGATATCTTTTTCACAGGGCAAACCTTATGTAGTCGTCTTGGCAACATTTTACATGAAATGTTTTGGTGGGATAGGACTTTACGGAAATACAATGACTGAGTAATGTCAAACAAGTTTTGCTAAAGCTTCATCTTTTTCCCTTTTTTAAAACAGAAGAGCAACAGCCACATGTAGATGAGATGAGTTGGCTGCTGATGAGCCGTCAATTTTATTTGTAGGGATGTATCATGTAACTGAAAAACTACTCAACCGATTTGTAAAATTCTTTGACCATTAATGGTATAACTGAGTAACATACCTTTTTAATTCAAAGCAAGGTGTAGGGCAAACACTCGGCAGTGTTATTCTGTAAAAATCTTAGACTATACCTAAGGTAAAAATCTTAGACTATTAAGGTAAAAATAATCCCGTGAAAATGTAGCAGAAGTGGAAGCGAATTGAGCTGCCATTCCATACCTAATGTTGCCAGGTATTGACAGTTCACTTCAGTCAAGTTTTCATAGGGTGACTTATTGAATCGAGCAGCAGTAACTTCTAGAATTGTACTAATACGCAAAAAGCTGTAATCTTTTTTGGAATCTACAAAGAAACGAGTGTTTACCATAGCTGTTTACCTGGCCGTATCTTATCACATAGATTAGACATTAGCAGTCCGTATGTACAAACAACGCGCGACCATTTTCCTGAACCTTATCTCCATGTTGTCAGTAGATATCATATTATGCCCTCTTCAGAGATTAAAGGATATGGTGATTGTGACGTCATTTATCAGTCTTGGTAATTAAAGATAATCATGACTTTAAGCTGTGAGTAGAATTGTGTGGTAATATTTAATCTTGTGTTCTGATAACTTACGTAAGTATAATCGGTTATTGCATACGGAGAAACTTGCTTAGTCGCTATGAGTGTTGGTGAACTTTGGTGCAAAGAACTTATCATCCTGCAGTGCTATGGGCCATTCTGTAATAAAATCACCTCGTCGTGAAAATGTAGGTGCAGCAGTGGATATACTAGAAACCGACATTTCACAACGCGTTTACTTCACGTTACGCTGATAATTTTTACAAAACAGAGCGGCCGTTGTAGGGCCCTATGGCTAAAAGTTGTAGATAGATGAAAGTTATTTCTGTAAGTAGGTACATTTTTTATTGGCACTTCAACAGGTCACTGCTGAGAAGAAATGCAAGGAAACAAACACTAGACGTTATAGTCAAGGTACAACTCCAAGATGGGCCGCAGACCGCAAACTACACGGGTTTCTATAAACTGTGAAAAAGGTATGCAGGGTGTTTAGGACCAGGCCATAACGAAGGAGTCTAGCTAGTTGCTCTGGCGAGCCAAGAAGCTCATGTTCAAACTAAACAATAAGAAAACATTTCCAACAACTATGTACGAAATGTCAACTGCTTTATTATTTAAAATTCATTCCAAGAATTCATAACTAAGTATTTGGCAATAGCAGGGCGCCAAGAGTTGGCACCAGTTCTCTCGTTTACGATCGTAACTCACTGACAAATTACTCGGACTAAGCTGTATTTGAACTGAACTAATTAGCAATAGCCTAATTAATAATGAGTTCTATACCAAAAGATCTTAGTGCAGTTGTCGACGATTTGGTTTTTTTTTAATAATTTGCACGCCGTAAGGTAGAATGTAACCGATCTCATTAATTTATGTACAGACGCCAGCACATCAAGTTACCCCAATGTGTCAAATTTCGTTGATCAACACCAACAGAATAAGGTTCATATTCAATTGGGAAAATTTGACACATTGGGGTAACTTGATGTGCTGGCGTCTGTACATACAACAACTTATAAGTACCTGAACCTACAAATAAATTTCTGATTCTGATTTGGCATTCATGATGCCTTGTTGGTTACGGGGTCGCGAGCGCTACTGCCGAGAATGAGGGTCGGGCTTTATGTTATTAGCAGCCCGAAGTCAAAAGATGGCGATCTGTATTGGTACACGGGCACCAATCAAGACCGCCTTCATTACCATTCTCCAAATGTTAATGACAGAGAATGTAATATTTAATTTACTAACATACTTTATAATAATAATAATCATTTTAGTTCAGTAATTATAAACCATACATTGCTAGTAAACATTTAAACTCAAAGACTATGTTAGTAAACATGTACCTAAACACGACAACCTATTTAAAATTGGTAATCAAATTTGCCCGCAATGACATTCTGGAGACTATTAGCACTGCCCCGAACCTTCTGCAGCAACGGAGCGGCACGTTATCGCCTGATCGCTGCGAAGACATCAGTGCCTAAACAAGCCCGAATCACTGCAAAAGCGTGGCAGCCCCAACAGCATCCTGAACGCATTATTCTATTGGACCCGAAAAGCACTCATGGTTTTCTGCGTGCTGCATGTCCATAGACTGCACTTTAGCATTTTCCGAAATCTGCAAAAATACCAGAGGCTGGGATTGCTGAAATATTTCATTAAATACATTCTCATTATTTTTCATTAACATTTGGGGGATGGTAATTACGGCGCTTAAGACGCTCAAATATTTACCCTGCTACAAAGTAACTGAGTAATTTCAGATGGAAAAAAACTCATTATCGTTTCGCCCAACCCGGGGATCGACCTGGGACACCATGCTCAGCAGTAGCAACCACAAGATCAACAAGGCAGTCCAATGACCTGTTAGTTAAGAGGTCTCCACATATTTCAATTACCCACACCTTATTAATTCCTTTGAAAGGCGGTGTACGAGTAAAATAGTGATGGAACTAATACAATCTGTAAATGGCCAGAACAAATTAACTACAAAATGATGAGAGATGATGAATGAGTTGATTTCCCTCCTAAGGACATAACAAAGAGTAATCCTAAGTACATAGTCCCCCAATGAGCAGTTTATTGTCAAAGTGAGCGGCTATTAAGCTCAGTTTCGGCACACGTATGCGGGTGTAACGAACGCGGGGTCAACACACTCGATTGTCGCCACTCTATAGTCTACGGATTATAATATACGATACTGTTATGTTATTATCTTTAGTAGGTATGTCAGGATTTCAGTAGGCAGAATGGTTTTATAATATTCGGTGTTTTTTTTTTCAAGTGGTACACATAATAATCGCAAAATTGGATCTTGTCGCATAATATGTAATGTTTGCAAACGCACTCACGATACAGGAGAAATTCTGGGAGTGTGGGGGAAAGTAAAAAATAGTGGGCGAAGCAAGGATCTTCACATGCATTTATAATTTAAAATGTACAGACGGCAGCACATCAACCTTCCACAAACTGTCAAATTTTCCCAATCGAACATGAACCTTATTTTGTTTAGAATAAAGTTGAAAACCTATCAAAGAAATCTGACACATTGGGGTAGGTTAATGTGCTGGCGTCTGTACCTATATTGTCAATTTTACGTAAAAGTGTAAGGCAGACATTAACAAAATTAATGAACATAACATATTCCATAGATCTAAACATAATAGAAATCAAGTAGATAAATCAGTAGCACTGATGAATCTACTTGATTGTATGTTCATGGCTGAATAGTCTGGATGCCTATTCATCCATTGTTATAAAACCTAATGAGAAAACACGATTAGACGGGGGACAATAAAAATACCTAACATTTTTTAAACTAATGATTTTAAGAGCACTCTGTAGTGAAATTCTGTTCAAATTCAAATTCATTTATTTGTCCGAACATGGTACAATACTGTAAAATCACCCCGCGACAATGTAGGTGAAGAGAAAGCGAATTAAGCTGTCAATTCATACTAATGGTAGGGATTGACAGATCACTTCACTCAAGTTTTCACGGAATAACTTTTACTGAATCAACCGGCAAAAGTAACCTAGATAAGTATCTTGTTCTCATTATGAAAGTGTATAAAGATACGTAATGTTTCATAATGAGAATCTGTTTCTTTATTACAGCGACCAATGGAAAAATAATAATCAATCAACTTAGTCTTACGCAGTCAGTCCACTGCCGAACATGAACACATCTCTAGCAGCACCACAAAAGAAAAATTGAATTTCAAGATTTATAAAATACTGTTCCTACCTACTTCCTGCGACATAATATCTACAACATTACAGCTGAAACGCATCCGTCTGATATAAGCCCAAAATAAACATTTACCTACATGTCATTCTGTGACTTTAATGAAATACGACACTGGCTGTAGCCAGATAATTAGTTGTCCGCCTGTTCATATCAAGTTCCCCCATCAGACTGACACAAAGAGTGATGAGAACCATTCTTTTCAACTTGTATTTTTGGCGCGAAGTCGTTGACTCGCCGCCATCGCCATCTTTCTTTTGTCAGAACACGAAACAAATCATGTGAAGTAGTTTTCCATGTTTATGTTTTGTTTTTGTCTATTGCCATACTGGGGGCCTAACTAGGCAAAATGAGCCGAGGTTCTACCAACAATAATGAATGTCAAAAGTTTTTTTAGGATTGATCACGTGGCAGTCCTTATCGCTGACAAAATGTCGGTTATGCCCTATGACACTGACAGTATTTTATTTATCTTAAACGTAAATTTTGAGATAAAAGTGATACGAGATCTATCTTTTTCAATTGAGAAGCACTAGGTCAACAACTAGTGTTCGGTCGATTTTTATTTTACTTCGCGAAGGACCTAACGATGAAATAGGGAAAATGATTAACTTCTGCATTTTTCAGAAATAAACTGAAATCAATCCAAAAAAATAATTTCAAATACTACTTATCTAGAACGGCAACACATGTAAGTATGTTGGTACTAGGTAATTTAAGAATGACAAGTTGCCCCACTTAGATTACAAGTAGGTAATATTTAGCGAGGATATTATGTAGGTTGCAAACATTAGGTATAATGGTTTATGTAAGCAGTCGATTTTATTTAAATCGTTCTACTATGCACTCAAATAAGTAGGTTATCAATTACATGTAACATAACATTCAGCTGGTGTTATGATTCAATTGTTATCAACTTCACGAAACCATTTGTTTTCCTTGTTTTATTAACAAAATATTTCAGATAGTTTTGTTTTAAAAGCTTACTAGCAATGTGGGTTGCACATTTTTAGTAGTTTTGTTAATCCCTCTAACTAAGCTAAATATGCTTGTGTCTGGATTGGGTTCACATCAACAGTGCAATGTGTGGGGATCGAACTTAAGATGCAGTTTCCATTATAAGATCAGTAAGATTGTCATCTAAATTGTTAAACGAATTTATATTGGTCGGGTAAAAGATACCCGCAAAAATCTGTATCTATTGAAGTAAACGTGAAGGGAGTTGTCAATCCCTAGCATTAGTATGAGATGACAACTTAATATGTCACTCTTCACTCTTCTTCTGTAGTAGCTGAGAGATTGGCTGCTGCGCTGCATGTCACGTGTTCATCAAATCCCGCACGGGATTAATATTTGTACACGTAGGACTGTTTGTGTATGCGAGTTAAATGTATATTAGTAATGCACTCAAGTTACAGGAAAATTTCTAGTGTGAAAAGTTTATTTTTTAAAGAAATGAGAATTAAAGTTATTTAAAAACTTTTATTATTATGTCAATTTTATTATAGATATAATTCCTATTTCCTTTGGAAAAGATAGTGGAAACATTAAGCATATATTATAACAGATGATGAACATACATACATCGCAGTCAAAATCGTAACTCTCCTTTTTGCTTCGCCGAAGTCGGGTGAAAATGGTACTGTAACTTGCACCAAATAGGACCTGACTACGTGACTAGAGGAACGAAGCGGTTTTTCCAATTGCGTCGTTTGATTTAACTGCATAGGTACTGCTTACTCGACTTTTTAATCTTATTGCAATCGATTGTTGGAGTTTCATCACTCCATGTATCATTATTGTTTGTTGTTTCTGCTTTAATGAAACTTATCTTGAATTCTGGGTACTGAATGAATGGTTTTTTACAGTCCAAACAACAAACAATCGTGCGCCAACCGTGCCGTACTTGTACTTCAAAGAGATTTAAAATACTATAGAGCGGGCATGTCAAGGAAATGTCATAGAAAAACTTTGATCCCATGTGCGTGGAGCGGCAGCGGAGCGTACCTACTACAAAAACTCATAGACTAATTGTATCCAGCAGGACACATTTTTTGGGAAGAAAATTATGTTCGTGATGTCCGGTCTATAGGTATTGAATGTCTTTGTTGTACCTTGATAGGATTATAATATTAATATCTGAGTATGATTATCTTATGGAGTTTCGGCTCGCCCCCCATTACATGGGGTTTGAGGTATTAGCCCGCGAAATTCAAGTAACTTGTGTTTTTTTTTTAATTTGCCGTCCAGTGCCAAGCTGTATTTTTAACAAAATATGATTTGTGACCGTATCACGTCGTGTTTACAGAATTGTTACCATTCAAATCATTAAGACAACCCTCTAAGCTCATAATAATACACGACTATTTTTAAATTAGTACAAAAAAAATGTCTGTGTCCGTATCTGTTACTGATCACATTTGCGTAATCAAAAGTAATAAAAACGAAATTAAATTTTTAAGTATGCCACTATTTAGTTAAACTTAAATAACGAAAACAGCTGTTGGAGGCGGGGCATGCTTGAGCGAGATCACGCGAACGTGTGCGAGAGATGACTATGAATGAATACTACTAAGTCATGAATAGCCTGTACAATATTTCCTTAGATTGGGTGACTTTTTGGGATACAAACAAACGCTAATAACTTTGCTGTTTAATTATAAATATTATAATATTGATACTTTACAAATGGAATGAGCAGCCCGTCTAGAATAAGCCCTTTAAGTATTTTTACTAATTAAAAATTAGTGGTGTCTAATCCCATTGAATGATTATTAAATGAAGGTGTCATATAATGGGATTAATTCATTAAACCCCAATCGGACAACAGCGTTGGCGTCCGCGCTGTCATTGTCTTTCTATTGTGTCTCTAATTGACACGATTGAAAGGTTAAATTACATTAGAGGGTTGTATAGGTGATTTTAATTAAGTATTATAATATAACTCAGAACCTATTTTTGTAAGTTAATTTTTACTAGTTTTTTAATCAACAAATAACCTGGCTCTGAACGGCAAATTGCAAAAAAAAACACAAATCAATATGATTTTCACCGTAACTCTACCAATTTAACTAAAATAAATAGATGCACAACGATAACCATTCGATAGTATGAACGTTCGATTGTTTAGATGTTTGATTTATAGAGGTCGATCAATTGATGTTCGATTATTTGGCTTTCGATTTGGCATAGTACAGACGCCATCACATGAAACTACCCCAAACTGCAGCCAAAATAACATGAACCTTATTCTGTTTGAAATAAAGTTGAAAGAGTACTTGATGTAACCTGAGTAGCTTGATGTGCTGAACTCTGTACATCCATGGGCGAAAGCCAAACAGAATATTGAGATAAGTTTCCACCGAAGCCAGACACACAGGACATTCGTCTGGACGAACCAATTTATACAAGTGTCATTGGGTTTTTCCAGGAGAATTTCTTAGTAGCAGCGCGGAATTTGTTCCTGGTAATAGGATCGCCCCCAATGACATGGGACTTGACATAACTGGCGAATGCATGATGTTATGTTATAAGTAAATTATCGATTTAAATCGTTCCGCTTCAAACTAAACGCAATTAACAGTTCAAAATGATTTGATATTTATAGGAGTTTATATTTTGTGTAAAACTGTTTCACAAACATTTTTACTTGTCAAACAAATAAAATACTCACTGATTTAAACTAGTAAAGTCGATGTTACACTATCTGACTAATAAGAGAAGAAACACTGACTGGCCTGTTGGTCTAGTGGTTAGTGACCCTGACTGCTTGCCGGAGGTCTTGGGTTCGATTTCCACATTTTCCACCCAAAACAAATGTTTTTGTGATGAGAACAACCATTTATTGGTTCTGTGTCCCATACACAGAACCATGTTATTTATCTTAGATAATATGTGTACCTATAGTTAGAAATCTATACTAATATTATATATAAAGAGGAATAATAATAAAATTATAAAGAGGAAATATTTGATTGTTTGTTTGCATTGAAAAGGCTCCGAAACTACTGGACCGATTTGAAAAATTATTTTACCGTTGGCAAGCTACACTATCCCCGGGTGACATAGGCTACCTTACAATAATTATGTTTATCAGTTGCCTAGTAGGTAGGTACTCATAGCAGAAGCTCTGCTTAGTTTGGGACTAGATGGAGTTGTCAGAAAGTTGTGGAATATTATCCTAATTACCTACCTATTTAAAAAAAACACCTGAAAAAACTCAGAGGTCAGTCTCTTTTACTCCACACGTATCTTTGCCAGCAAAATTTTGTATTGATCTGAGATGGTCATTTATTTATTTATTTTTAACTTAAGAAAACTTCCATACAAATAGTTGACAGATAATGAAAGAAGGCCAATCAAAAGTTTTCGCTGACAATATTAAGGTAGCACAAGGAAATGTAGACAGGCAAGAGAAAGTAAGAATAAGTACTTAACACACACTGGTAGAGAATTAAGAAAAGGCTTTAGTCACATTCAAAGAAGTTTTTGCACAGTTTTATTTTTAGTTTAGGAACACTGAGAAAAGAACCACATAGATGTGAGACCTGTCTTATCAGTGGACGCTGTAAGTGCTATGTATTATCACAGTATAAATATTAATACAGTAGGACGACGCCTTTGATCTCTGGAAAAATGCCGACAACTTCTACACGCGTGTTACTTGAATAATACCTCCCGCACTACGAACATCGGTTTGTTCGCAGTGCAGGAGCGGCTTTCCCGCGTCTCGCCCCTCATACTTCGCACGATTGCCCTGTCTACACGGCTTCGTCGGACGACTGTATGTTTTTAGACTGTGATATACAGTCTGTGAGATACAGTCGTCCGACGAAAAGGTATTATTCAAGTCTAATGCGTGTAGAAGTTGTCGGCATTTTTCCAAAGATCAAAGGCGTCGTCCTACTGTATTAATATTTATACTGTGGTGGTGTTATGGAACACCTCATCAGGGCCTAGAAATCACTTACCTGTTGCATCACCACAGTTATAATTAGACAGATAACATCAATACGATAAGTGCAAACAAAAATAGAATATAATTAACACCCGACTTGTTTCGGCTGAGGCTTGAAATAATAGGAAGCTGTCGTGAAGGACACTTGTCTATTAATAGCAAACGAATTGTCCGTTAGGAAGCTATTATTAGACTGGGCTTATGATTAGGTACATGCTTTGTAGCAACAAGTAAACAAATAGGTCCCGGGTTCGGTTTGGTCGGACAGTGTTAATGAGTTTTTCCATCAAGAATTTCTCTGTAGCAACCCAGAGTTCGGATTTGTGCCAGATAGATGACAATGGCTAGCCATGGTCCATATTATATGGGACTTAAAAACATAACTGGCGACATGTGGGTGTGGCTTAACACACCTAACGCTTCGGGGATTACAGGCGTGATATTATGATGTGTAAAAACGAATATTAAACCTAGTCACCAACTGATATCTATACTTATAGGTACCTTATCTCAGGAAATGGGATGTCCTGTAAACTTCACCAGCCTCGTCATGAAAAATTTGATAAAATAATCGATAACTTTTCCAGAATTAATGTTTATACTGGACGATTCGGTGTGATCTAACCAACACGCATAGCATAATCACCATAGACACGGATTTTGTATATATTATACTTACAGAATAATCGACAAAGTACAGACGCCAGCACATCAAGTTACCCCAATGTGTCAAATTTTCCCAATTGAATATGAACCTTATTCTGTTTGACATTAAGTTAAAAAACGATCAAAGAAATTTGACACATTGGGGTAACTTGATGTGCTGGCGTCTGTACAAGATTGCAGAAACATTACGTTGTGTTTTGAGCATCACGACAATGTCAAGAATGAAGAAAAGAAACGTGTCGATTTTTCAGCCGACACTAGTCTACAATACAGAGCATTATTTGTTCTATAATTATTTATTTATTCTTCAGACGATAAAAGGTCCACACTGACAAAAAAGTGTTCCGGTAACAACAAATAAACTTACAACCATTGATATTATAAGTCTGCTTTCAAATAAAAAAAACCGCATCTAAATCGGTTCACCCGTTTAGGCGCTACGGTGCCACAGACAGACAGACAGACAGACAGACACACACACATAGCGGTGAAACTTATAACGCCCCTCTTTTTGCGTCGGGGGTTAAAAAGGTGTAGTTAGGTTACCTAAACAACATTCGATCTTCAAAAGCGACACACTAACGCACGCACGCGTCCGTAGACGGCTCGACGCGACACTGACGTCGGAAGTGTGGCTAGTTAGCCACATTGTAACGTGTCGCTTGCTGAGCGTTTATAACCTATCTATACCTTTTTACTTGTAATATAATTGCTTACAACAATGTTAATGACACATTTAATATAACACACATGACAAAAGAATCATTACTTCAGCATTCCAGCAGAGATAGGTACTGCGATGGAGCAACGATTTAAGACAGAGAAATGGCATTAATGTTTCTACCATTTGTCAATTTGTCTATTCTTTCGTCGAGTCACCAACAAAGCCCGAGGAGTGGAATCAATTCTATCACCAGACAAGCACTGTTTAGAACCTTGTGGAGACTTGAGTAGATCGGAATGCAGGTTGAACCTCAGCCAAAGAATTTACATTGTCAATATGAAAATTAACATAATGCCGCCATGGTGCCAGCATTCTGAGCTACCAAACTAGACAAAGGCGCTGGTAAGACAAGTGCTAGGAAGCCTATAGGCACTGCGGAAAGGAGGTCGCCGGTATAAGGTTTTCCATAGTGGTTTAAGAATACGAAGAAAATGTGTCATAAAGATTGGTGTGGAAGCGTCTTACAATATGCGTATCAATAAAAAATAAAACTGATCACTTACAGCAGTGATTGCTTTTTAGTTCTATAAGTTATATGGAAAGTGTATTGTTTTATTTCTATAACAGGAACAACTTTGACGTATGTAAACATACATGGCGATATTTATATTCTTTTCGAAATTACGTTATTCCTACTGGAAAAAATGGTGTAAATGAAGTCGATTTCATAATTATCCATGAAAAATGTTTCTACTTTAGCTTTAATACCATCTGAAGGTTGTATGTAAAAGATCGCTTTTGATTCAGCGATAAGGCTGCCCTATGTAGCTCTTAAAGTCTTAAGTAAGTTTTTCTGTTGTACCATAACGAGTATTCTATTCTTTTGGAAACTACATAAAATCTAAAATCTATAGCGGGTTTTCAAAAAACATCTTTATAAGTTCCGAACTTTCACAAATGTGTTTTCAAAGAAGAACCTTCAAGAAGAAGATATAAGAATAATAAAAAAGCCTAAACTGGGGAAGAAGCAAACTGAACAGTATCTAACGCTCAACGATTTATTTTTAGGCCACACCACAACCACAAGAGTTAAAATAAAAGCAAACCTTTTGTGCCGTAATATAGGTAGTGATTTATTTGTTTTGTACGTCATGTTAATTTAATAAGGTTAAGTAAGTGTTATAAGTGGAAAACATATTTTATTTGCATTGTGAATAAAATTGAAGAACTCCGATGTAAACGAGGTCAATACTGAAAAGCAAAACAATCAAGAAACCGTTGTCAAATATAACAAAAACATGTTTTTGGAGACTAAATATTTTTTAAAGTAGATACCCAGGAGAAATAAGATGTACCTAATCTTAATGTAAGTAACGAAGACATTAAATACTTAGGTACTACTTAAATCTCTTTGGTAAGTCATCTTTATTGCGGTATAAAATAAAAACATTTAAAACTAAGATGTTTTGAGTACTTAAATACCGTCCAAGTCAAAGTGAAATCCTTTATGTACAGACGCCAGCACGTCAAGTTACCCCAATGTGTCAAATTTTCCCAATTGAATATGAACCTTATTCTGTTTGCCATAAAGTTGAAAACCTATCAAAGAAATTTGACACATCGGGGTAACTTGATGGGCTGGCGTCTGTATATATTTCCATAAGACCATTGCAGCAAGGCACTTTTGAAGATCAAATTAAATAAGAAAATATATTATGGTTTCCTCTTCCAAAAGGTAGTTTCGAATTAAGAACAATTGGCAAGATAATATTTTCAAAATAGGCTAGGTATTACTTTGTTGTTAACCAGATTATAATATATTAAATCATACGTTTGTATTGCTAAAGTGATTATAATTGCCATTGATTCAGTAACAAAAAGGTCTCTATGATTTACACAAGTTTTTCCTCAACCCATTCATGGATTGAAAAATCTTCCATGTGACAATTAATTTCTTTATTAGTAGTAGGATTTCATCATAAGAAATAATTCAATGTCGTTTGCGTGTGGGCGTGTCCGCGTTGGAACACGTGCGCATTTGCACACATACGTGCTAGCTCGCACGTTGACTCTTTGTCCATGCGAGTCGTGCGATGAACAAAGGCCGCGATCATTTTATTAAACTGTTAAACCATTCGAAATTTGAAACGACTTTTGTTTCTTTATTTTGTTTATGAATATTATGAGTGACTTCCATTGACTTCACTTTGTTTTTTACCGTTATGTTGTTTTTAACCGACTTTCAAAAAAGGAGGAGGTTCTATGTTCGTGTGTATGTATTTTTTTTTTTTTTTTTTTTTTTTATGATACCTTACCTGATTTCTCCGCCATTTGTGGACCGATTCTCAAAATTCTTTTTTTGTTTGAAAAAGTAGACTCCTGAGGTGGTCCCATTTTAATTTGGTGAAGATCTGGTGCTGATCTTCGGAGATATACAACGGAACTCTTAAAAAATAGACGGCAAATCTATCGTGATTGCTGGAATCGCTTGGATGTTTATTGTTTATACAACATCATGACGTATCATCAAGCCTGTATGCTCAGAGGGGTAGGCAGATGTGTTCAATATACCTAGATTTCGACAGTTAGGTATGTTAAGTTTCATTTATTAGGGTTAGGTGGATAACCCTATTATAATGACATGTATTATTAACAATTAACAATATAAAATGAATTCATGGCAAATGTTTGTATGGGAACAACTAAAAATGGAAAAATAAAAAACTTTTTTACAAAAAATAAAACCGACTTCAAAAATAACACTAAACGGTGTAAAATAACTCTAAATTCGGAAGTCGGTGGCCCATCAAGAATAAGACAAAAGTACCAAAGCCACAGACTTCCTAATTTAGAGTTATTTTACACCGTTTAGTGTTATTTTTGAAGTCGGTTTTATTTTTTGTAAAAAAGTTTTTTTTGATAACCACCTGATTCTCAATGTTTATGAATGTTTTTAATAGGTGGTAGTAATCTACATAAATCTATATTCCAACTAATTTAATTATAAATAATAAGTACCTACTTAGGTAGGTAGGTACCTACTTATTTCAAACATTTATTATTTCACAAAGGTTTGTTGATTCAGATCAAAGTACAAAAACCACTTCTTTGTATTAATGTATTGTACAGATTCTATACCTACTATTGTAATAAATAAATAATAATAAATAAATATTTCACAACTTTTTCACACAACGCCATCTAGTCCCAAGCTAAGCTAAGAGCTTGTGTTATGGGTACTAAAGAGCGGATAAACATACTTATATATTTCTAAATACATACATAATATAGATAAATTACACCCAGACACAGAACAAATGATCGTGCTCATCACACAAACATTTGTCCTGGGTGGGGATCGAACCCACGACCTCCGGCATAGCAGTCAGGGTCACGTAATAGAATACCTCTACCAACATAATTATGAAGTGTGTTATAGGAAGCGCAATTAGTTGTACGCTTTGTTTCGTTACGGTTGTTAGATTTGTGGCTAAAAACCTAAACGTCTGGCCAGCTAATTTGTTGGCAAAAGACGGTTTTGACTACCTACGAAAACTTTGTGTTCTAAATTTTAATTTTAATTTGGTTTTTTAGATAAAAATTTAGCTTGGGGCTTTATCTAAATGGCGTCCCACAGACTTTGCTGTAAACTGTAGTGGCCTTTAACTTTAGATTGACTCAATTAGGTAGATAAGTTAATTTGAGTAAAAATGCAATATTGATGACAATTCATACAATGATTTGTATACAGTTATAGGAAATTGTAGAATTTTATTTCCTTGAGTATTGGGAAATCCAAATAACAGTTTTTCCTCTAGTACCTACACATAATTTCCATAAAAACACACGTCTTCTACAAAAATATTGTAACCAAATTCGTATTTTAGTAATTAAGCCAGTATTTTGATTTATAAATTAATCTACTGGCAATGTACCTATGTAGTTTTTTCAGTGCTATTTGTAACACACATCAGCTATGGCACTAGAGCGAGCTGGAGTCACCCACCGAAGGTTCCGTAATAAAATACCTGTTCGAATCTGAAATTGATAGGTAAACTTGAGCGACTTCAAAACTTTTGCATAAGAATTATATTTGGCTTGCGTTCACATATCCGAATTTCGTATTAAACTCAAGTGGCTTCCAAAACGTCTTCGCCGGAATACTCATATCCTGTCCCTGCTCTAGAGTATTCAGTTTAATCCCAAAACCCCCAATTATCTTAAAGAACGTTTCAAGTTCCTTCATGACACATAATAGAAACCCTAACTCCTTAGATATCTAAGGTCATCAGAAAACTTGAGTCTAGATATGCCCTTGCATACCACTAATTTCTACGGAAAATCGTTCACAGTAGAAGCTGTTGGGCTATGGAATGCTTTGCCTGTGTCAGTGGGACAAGCTCAAACATTACCATCATTTAAAAGTATGCTTAAAAGTTATTACCTACCTCTCTACTAACCCGTCTTAATGAAGCTGTTCGTTACTCTGTAAATTATTAGTATTTATGTACCTATTGTGTTTATTTTTTTTTTTACTTTTTTTCCTATTTATACTTATTTTATACATCTTTTGAGATAGTCATGTATGTTATACATTTATGTAAATAGTACACCACAAACTGCCTACTCATCTTTTCTCCTCCTCTATCAAGTCCATCCAAAGGTTGTCTGTAAGAGATCGCTTTTAGCGATAAGGCTGCCCATTGTAACACCCTATGTAGCCCTTAAAGTTATTATTTGTAAGTTTTTATGGTGTATGTACAGACGCCAGCACATCAAGTTACCCCAATGTGTCAAATTTTCCCAATTGAATATGAATATGACATAAAGTTGAAAAACCATCAAAGAAATTTGACACATTGGAGTAACTTGATGTGCTGGCGTCTGTACAATAAAGAGTATTCTATTCTATTTAAATTATAATTATTTTAACCCGCATCAACATTTATACACAAGGAGGGGTCAAAGAGACGTTGCATTGCATTTCAACTTATATTTACATATTAAAGAAGCATGTTGTATAACTTGTATATTATTATTGTTCTATATTATTCTAAAATTTACGGTTTTTGTAATATGCGTCGTTTTCTTATTACACAAAAAATGAGATGAAGATCAAAATAAGATGAAAATAGCTTTAATTAAGTTTAATTTGACAAGATCTTTTACGATTAGGGTTTAATTTAGTAGGTAGGTACTCATTTAGCATGGAACCCTAAAAAAATATTGCGTCAGGTACCTACTGCTCTCAACGATATGTTGCAACAACTACCTCATTCATTTTAAACTAAACATTTCCTGCGGTGTTTCCCGCGAGCCGTGTAGGCACCAATACAAACAAGGTATTGCGCTGTGTACCACTCAGTACTGCTCGAGTGCCTACTCCAACACCTGCATGACTGTTGAGCAATCATTATGATTATGATAAGACTAATAGGAACATACTTCAAACTAATACGGTGTTGAAGTACGAACGTTATGAACGAAGTTACAACATTATACATCAGAGGCGAAGTGTTCATACAACTCGATTATAATCGCCTTTTTTTTGGATCCTCGGAAGAGCAACTCTTGTGCTATTGCCAAATATAAGGCCTTCAGTACACAAAAGACATATAGCATGGTAGGGTAGACCGATGACTTCAAGACAGACATCAAATAGTGATTTGACAAAGACACCATTTTAATTTTTTTTTTGCTTATATGTTGAATTTATTTGACATCTTTCTATTGACATGTAGGTAGGTATCATTTTTCTATTTTTTTTTCTCAATTTCGTTAATTCTTGATTATTTGTTTTAAATGGATTGTGGAAATTGTTAGCATGTAAGCGTTTTGGTCATAACTGTAAGCTTATTTTGTGTTTTATTCAATAAATAAATAAAAGACATTCAATACTTACTACCTATATACGGGACATCACGAACAAAATTTTCATACAAAACTTGTGTCGTAGTGGACACAAATCTATGAGTTTTTTTTAGTACGCTCTGCTGCCGCTCCAATATTCATATATTATTCTAGATGGCGTTACTGAGACATGAAGATGAAGATAACGGGCTGGTATCCGCAAAGCGCGTATTTTGCGTATGGGCCATGATCTACCACGCGGGCCCAGTGCGAATTGGTAATGTCACATGTCTTCGAATTTTTGGTTCTAGGACATGTGCCGGTTTCCTCACGATGTTTTCCTTCGCCGTTTATGAGAGCAGTGGTGATGAAATAAATATATTACACAAAGTAATGCGCCTGCCTGGGTTCGAGCCCACGACTTACTGTTCGTAAGTCGGGGCCGCCAACACTGGGCCACCGCTGCTCTCAAAATGGGATGGGATGACATGGGATCAAAGTTTTTCTATGACATTACCTTGACATGCCCGCTGTACATATACACTTCTGGACACATCTATTGGTCCACCTTGTATTTTCAGTTTCGTTCGGTCCTAGCTAAAATTTTATATTAGGTCGAGCAAAAAGTTTTTATGCAGTTTTGAACCTGACACATTCACAATTTCATTCAATAGTCTTTTTTTTAATTTCGAACACAGAATTTAAAGAAAGAATAGACAATTTGGAGCCTGTTTGTTGATATCAAACAATCGAATACTAAGAAAACTTAATTGGTTTTATTGGTTTACTTGGATTTAATTCTTGAAAAAGTGATTGATATCTTTGGTTTTGCAACAAACATTACTTATTCTTAACATTAAGGTGAGGTTCTATCAATAATCTATGGATACTTCACCTGAAGTCGCCGCCCAAGTTGTGGCACTTATTCAGGCCAGACACAGCCAAAGAAACGTGAGTGCTCAACTTAATTTAAGTCGATCTGCGGTTCGAAATGTTTATCGGAGGTACCTAGAGACTGGCGGCTTTGTTCGTCGCCAAGGAAGGCCACGATCTCGGGTCACAACTGAAAGGCAGGATCGATTCATCGTGACGACCAGCTTGAGAAATCGTCACGTTACCTCCATTGAGATACAAAACCAACTTCGCGACTTCCACGGAGTATCTGTGAGCGCTCGAACTGTTCGGAGAAGGTTAAAAGAACGCGATATGGTACCACACATGCCAGCTAATAGGCCCAAACTAACGCGAGCCCAACGAACAACGCGCCTTCATTTCGCACGCAGTCATTTAAATTGGACACAGCAAGATTGGAGCCGTGTACTCTTTTCTGATGAGTCTAAAATTGTGTTACATGGCAATGATGGAAGGAAGAAGGTCTACCGATGTAAGGGAGAGCGTTTCGCACAATGCTGCTTTGAAGAGAGGGTTGCTTATGGCGGTGGCTCATGGACTGTCTGGGGCGGTATATCCGCGAGCGGCAAAACTCAACTTGAGGTTGTTACAGGACCACGGCTGCCAACATTAAATGCTGAAAGGTACATTCGTGAGTGCTTAGAACCTCACGTGATACCATACGCGGACTATGTGAGCCCAAATTTCCTTTTTATGTATGATAATGCAAGAGCCCATGCGGCCGGCATCGTCAGGGAATATCTTCGGGATGTGAACATCACAGTTATGGACTGGCCAGCCAGAAGCCCAGAACCCCATTGAGCACATGTGGGGCGAGCTAATAAGACGTGTTAGGGCTCGTCAGCCAGTTGCCCAGACGATGCAGGAGTTGAAAACTGCCATAGAAGTGGAATGGGAGATGATCCCTCAAAATTTCATAGAGCGGTTGATAAACCCTATGCCTAATCGTATGAGAGCTGTGGTAGATGCCCATGGAGGCAACACGCTTTATTAAATTAAACCTTTATTTGATTAAACATGTTTTTTATTCAAAAATCAATTGCCTTTAACAAGGCGCATATCCGACTTGCTAGGCGTAGCTCCATGTCGTATGGTATTCTGAATTCAAATTTAAAACAATACGATCGAAAAAGATGGTAAAATGTATCAGGTTTAAAACTGCATCAACAGTTTTTGTTCAATCTAGCAATCAGATTTCGGTAGGGGCCATCGAAACCTAAACTCTAAGGTGGGCCAATAGATGTGTCCAGAAGTGTAGTATTTTAAACCTCTTTGTGATACGAATACTAAGTTATTTTTGGTCGGCTTCCCACTACGAAAATTGACCCCTCGAATAGAATAGAAAAGAATCGGCTTCTCTATTAAGAAAATTGACCTCTCGAATAGAATAGAATAGAATACTCTTTATTGTACACCATAAAAACTTACAAACGATAATTTTAAGGGCTACAAACGGTGATACAATGGGCGGCCTTATCGCTAAAAGCGATCTCTTACAGACAACCTTTGGATGGACTTGATAGTGGAGGAGAGAAGATGAGTAGGCAGTGTGTGGTGTACTATTTACATAGACTATTTGAATAGACATATACAGGGTGTAAGGGACTGCCCTCCTCAGACTGATGGGTTGAATTCAGTATATTATACTAAGATGACCGGTACAAGAAATTATTTCAGGAACGTTATGGGCATCCAATAAACTTTATTTGTTTTATTTCCTCACACGCAATGTATTTTAACCGTGGCAAAACGCACGCAGCGAGCCTTCGGGCGCCCGCCCCGTCAAGTCGTTCGTTAGAGTATTTCAACATCCATTGTTGGTTTTTTTTTTTGTTTTAGCCGTATTATTTACATAAATGGAGTGCTACTTTCAGAAAATGTTGTTTTACATTGAAATGAAACTGAAAAACCTGAAAAAACGAAAATGAAAATTTTCCTGATAATTTTTTGGTGGATTATGATTCAAAATCAGCAGCTAAATGCACCCTATCAGTTTGAGGAGGGCTGTCCCTTACACCCTGTATAATAAGTATAATTAAGAAGAGAAAAATAAATAAGTACATAAATACAAATCATTTTTAGAGTAACGAACAGTTATTTACCCTCGCTACTGATATACATGATTGTAAACGCGAAGAACGCGACACATGATTGTAACACGAATGTTAAGCCACGCTTGACGAGGTTGCTCCGTGGATGGATGACCATTCATTACATTAAATATTAAGAGTCCTCCGTGCCTCGGAAAGAACGTAAAGCCGTTGGTCCCGTCTGTCTTTTGTAGGTCTATGACAGTCGTTACAGATAGTCAGATGCCCGAAAGTCTGACATCCAGTTTAACCAAGGGGTATCGTGTTACCCAGTAACTGGGATGTGGAGGTCCGACAGGAAGTCACTCCATGTAAAAAAAGAAAGAAAGAAAATACATTTATTGGCAACAACTGGATACACGCCCAGCAAAAACACAATAACACAAAAAAAAAAGAGACTAAAAATGGCATGTCTCACGGCTGCCCCAAAAGGTAAAAGCACACACACAGCGGCACACACAGCACAGCACAGCGGGTTAAAGCACTGGCATTCAGCCGCATCCGGTTAAACTGGAAGTCAACCCTAACATGCCTACTTGGGAAAAGGCTAGGCGGATGATAATATGATGGTAAACATTCCCGACCACGAGAAAAAAAAATCCGTGAGGTTTTGATTAAAAGATAATACTTTTACACCGTAAAAAAGGGTTAGAGAGGCAGGCAGTCACCGGTTCCGATTAGACTGCAGGAAACCGATTCCATCATGGTTCGAGCAAGGCAAGTCTGATGATGTGTGTGAGAAATCATGAAAAAACACTATTTCTTTCTAAAGTAATGATATTTTTAATTAAAAAGTACCTAGTACCTTCTATCATTAAATGTCTGATTGGATAAGATGGTTTTTTTTTTAAAGAAGATTCGTTTGCGTAAACATTTTTCAAATGCAGCGCATCTTGAGTAAGTATAATTGATTTTAAGTTTATTTATTTATTTACTCATCATCACTATCGTTACAGGAATGTCCTAATTCAATAGTGTGGCTATAATTACAATTTTATTATTTAAGTATGATAACATTGATAACATATTCTGTACATTGTGACTTTTGTGAACTCACCCAGAGAACAAGTAAAAAGATCTATGCCGTCTGCTACGTCATTAAGTATACGCAGGGTACGCGCGTAGGTAAAGTTGGGACGAAGTTTGCCGGGTAAGCTAGGTAGTTAGTTAGTCTACCGTAAAGGCGTTAAAATAATCAAATTGACAGTTTTTGACTTGCCTGTTGTTTAGTGGTTAGTGGCCCTAATTGCTATGCCGCAGGGTTCGATTCCCACTCAAGACAAATTTTTGTGTGACGAGCACGATCATTTGTTGTGACTGGGTGCACTTCATCGATAACATGTATGTATTTAGAAATATATATGTGTGTTTATCAGTTATCTAGTAGGTACTCATAGCACAAGCTATGCTATGTTTGGGACTAGATGGCGTTGTGGAATATTAATTATTTATTCATATTTATTTATTTAACATGTCGCTGAAACTCTTTTGAGATACTTATCACTTATGTTGAATGAGCGATTCATTAACGTAACGTAACATCACGCCAGGTTAAGAAACCGGAGATATGGCAGAGATTTACCTATAGCTTACCCACATTATCGCCAATTATGCCCAATTAATAAGGAGTGAGACTGGGGAATTCTACTGATAAATTCCCGGTAATACCCAACATTATGTTATCGCCATGTATTATTGAACGCGAACGCAAAAAAACAATTAATTAATGTAGGCATACCATGTAGGTTATTTGCATACTATTACTACAATGTAAAATAACAAATAACGTATGTTAGGGCACAAATATGTGGTAACAAATCCAGTATAATCTGGCCTCTTATACTGTTGTATATCAGTACTACGCCAGGCCAGATTAGGTTAAAAGTGTTACGATCTACGTTCTTAACTTCCCGAAAAAAGGTGTATATTATATAATATTAATTATTATCCGACTACCACAGAAATAGGGAAATGAAAAAAATAAATGGTTTTTTTATTAAGTAGGTACAGTCATCCTCATAAGTCAATATACATATTATCCATATTTCCTAAACTCATGAACAAGGTGTTCATGAGTTTAGGAAATATGGATATGTATATCGACTTACGAGGCTGACTGTACCTACTTTATTATTTTATGAAAATTGATAGGTCTAATTAATCGAAACTAAACAGCCTTGTAGTGTTTATCTTGAAACCGCAAAGTTTCCCATTAAACTCAAATTTTGCAGGAATATAGAAGTACCTATACACTAAAACAGGTTAACAAAAAAAACCATTAAATACTTAGATCATATCTAAATAAAAAGAACATTAATCTCTCAAGCCTTTTCTCGACGTTGAGGTCGGCTTAACTTTCTTCCCGAAGCACACAAAGGACTTGATATTTCAAATTTAATGTTCACCCATCCGCAGACCGACCTCGGCAAGCGGTAGCTTAGCAATCGACCAATGTAGCAGTAAAATTTAACCACAAAACCCTTCGATCAATAGACAAAACCCCAACAAAATCATAATGTTTTGACTTTTTAATAACTCTCAAACTCCCAAACAGGCGAGTCAAACCGCAAGCACAAGCCAGTTTCAATTTCAACTAAATTGCATTATAAACTCCTTAAAGGAAGCTTGAGAGGTATAAATAAACGTGGGTACAATGAAACAGCAGTGGGTGCGAGCACAGTTGTGACTTGTGAGTTGTGGACAAGAGAGGAAAGTGTGCCAGCCAGGACTATAACGGGGAGTTTCCGCGCTTGCACAACTTGTGAAACCTGTAGAAAGTGCCGCGGCTATATACACAACGGCTTTTATATCGAACTACGAGTACCTATTCTGTTGTTTTGTGTTTATTTATTTATTTAATAGGTACATCAAGCATTTAGCGTATTAACAAATTCTGGAAGGTAACGTTCTAGCCTAATAATAATAATATTTCACAACTTTCGAATAACGCCATTTAGTCCCAAGGACTAGAAAGTTGCTGCAGAGCTTGTGTTATGGGTACTAAACAGCTGATAAACAATAAACATACTTATATATTTCTAAATATGTACATATTATAGATTAACGATACCTAGACATAGAACTAATCACACACACATTTGTCCTGGGTGGGAATCGAACCCACGATCTCGGCATAGCAGTCAGGGTGGCAGGGACACTAACTACTAGACCAACAGACCAGTCATAATAGGCTTTTTTTAACATTCGCCAAATAGTAAAATTCACCACATATTATAAGTAAGATATAATTATGAATGTTTACGCTATAAGGTAAACGTACCAATACTCGTCGGATTTCGGAAATCACTGACTTTGAAGCGCTACTGTGTGTTAAATATTTAATAGAAAATGACAATTTTTGCATGACGTGATAGAGAATTTATTCGTTATTCTAAGTAACTATTTTTTTAAAATCATTTTGATGGGTTATGTACTTATTAAGGCAAAAGTAAAAAAAGAGCGATTTGTACCAGTAGTCGTCTGATTTGTACGGATACTCGTCAAATATTCCCAGTACTCGTCAAATTTTAATGCTAATATAAACTCTCTGTTCTTGAACATAAAGTTCAAGATAAGTACATTTTTTTTGTGCTTGAATTTGTTAAGCATACTTGTGCCTTTGAAACATTAGGTAGATAGATAGAAAACCAAATCCCTATTTAGAATACTTAGCAGGTTATAATCTGTTAGAAGAGTAGGTATTCAATAAAACAGATACATAGTTGCATTTTAATTTATATTCCTTAAATCAAACGCTTGGAATCACAAAATCAGTCTATAAAATATATGTTATATTTCTTAATCATAATAACCATGCAGTCATGTGCATATGTAGCACGAGTAAAATTATTACTATTAAAATATTTAAATTGTAAAATCTGTTCTCTTATACCTAATAAAATAGTCAGTTTTAACAAAAAATAAAAGCCAATTCATTTATATAGCTTTCCGCGAAATAATTACTAACATTCATAAATATGGTTGTCATTCATCAAAACTTCTGAACTGCTTAACGCATGCTAAGTACGATTTGCAAAAATCTATAGAGAGTTTGAATTCAAAATCTGTTTTAAAGGTATCAAACAAAATTATGATTACAACTAAGCGTTCAATCAAACCCAATAATAATACATCTAATAATAATCTTAATTATTTATAATCAGTCCGCAATGTAAACCTTATTCAGACTTTAGAAAACAGGTAGCTAAACTAAGTGTTACTTTTGACTTATACAATAATATTATACAGTAGTGTTTAAATTGACTATTAGTAAATCAAATAAAAAACCCTGTACTATAAAAAACAATTAAATATTTTAACAACATGCAAAAATTAAAAAAATTAAGAAATTGCTCAATGGTAGCGTGTTATGAGAGCAATGGCCATCCAAATAAAATATTATCGGCAGCTGTATGCCACTTCTTATAACCCAAGGGTAGAACACATTTGCTATATATTCATAAAAAGCTTCGCCAGTCATCCAGCCTCTTTTTGTGTGCCCTAATCCTCAATCATTAGGTGCTGATTTCGAAATTTTGTGAGGGATTGACCTAAGCTTAAAAAGAACCATTGGCGGTGCCAATTAACCTGATGCATTAGCTTTTAGTAGAACTGTTACGCACTCTTTTTCTCCACTTGGTATTATATTGTAAACATTTTTAGACCCACGTTTCGCTAAGACTCGGTTGTAAGCGGGGTTAACTTCTTTGAACCAGGTATGAACATCATCTTCCGTGACTAATGCTCGAGATTGTGTCAAATTTTGGGACACCCTCCGACCCACTTCAGGGTGACGCTTTATGAATGACTCGAACCAATGTCGACCTGGTCTATTGTTAGTAAATTGGTTACTACGTTTGAATCTGGTAACTAATAATTTGACGCTATCTAATAACTGATCTGATGTAACAGGAAAACCACTTTCTGCCATGAAAATTAACCAGTTCTTTAAATGTTCTTCTTCTTACGGAGTTAAAACAGTCGTTGATCCTTTAGAGCAGCCGACTAAACTACGCCCTTTAATCTTGGCATTTAATGTGGTCCTTGGCACTTTAAATTTTCTTGCTGCATCTGATGTTGTGGCCCCTTGATTTACAGCTTCTATGGCTTTTAAAAGGTCTTCTTGCTTGTATTTTCTTTCAGTCATGATCTGTAATTAAAATTACGATCATGCAATCACTAGGTACATACAATCTTAAATAAAAAAATCTTACATAAGATTACTCTTTACCCATCAATATCGAATACGACAAGCAAAGAAGTGACAGCGATGGAAGCTATGTCTTCGATGGAAGCTATGTCATCTTAGTTTTAAAACTGATTTTAATAATTTTTGCGTCAACACTAGTTGAATGACATAATTTTTATACAGGCGCTATTAAGGCACGTTAGGGAGACGCGGTACAATACGCGTGACGACATGCAGTTATTTCGAACAAAAAGCATAGTTTAAGAACAGACAATTTTTGCTTGCCACAAATTGTAATCCAAGCGTAGTAGAAACAAAGGCAAGTGGTAGACCTACTTGTACCCAAAGCGGTAGATATGTATCGCATGTCCTTAATCGAATGGCGGAGGCCTACAGCGGCCAATATATACCTAAAAAAAACACTCGTAGAAAGTGCATACTTATAGAAAACAGGGGATTTAACCATTAAGAAACAAAATAATTGAATAGAATAACATGACTGTGTACGTGCATCTAGAACCAGCAGAGTAAAATATACCCCTAAGAAAAAGCTTAAAAGAAACGCAGTTTTATCAACAAATGTAGTCTAAACCTTAAATATGTTTGTTCTAGAGAGTTAACAATTTTGTAAAAGTCCCGATATTAGCTATTTATTCGCATTTTGTACTGTAAAACACAAAATATCCTCATTATGACGAGTTTAGGTGCAACTTTTGAGCGTGTCCCAGTAGTCGTCATAATAATTCTAAAATGACGGGTTTTGGGTCAAATGGGAGTTTTAAAGTGCCAATAGATGTCACATTAAAAAAATATATCTTCTAGGTTAAAAGTATTCCAAATTGCTTATTACATCGTTAGCAAATAAACTTAACTAACTCATTAAACAAAGAAACTTACCGCAGATCCCACTGGAGTTATGTAAATCAAAACACAAAACCACGTGCTGAGTTTCACTTTTGACAGCTGAACTTCCCGAAAAAACGATTTTGTTAGGGCACACACGTTTCGACTAACATATCTCCGACGCCATGGCTGTTAAAACTCAGTGTTGTCATTTCAATTGTGCAATATGTTACCAACAATATGTTGCCATATAAACCGGCCCATTTTAAGTTCAGTAGAAAAAAAAATAAAAGTTTTTAGATTAATTGTCGACTATTGGGGGCATGACGACTTCACCCGCGTTTACCTTAATTGCAGGTATCCATAGCACACCCAGATTTCACTAATTACGTATCATGTAAATCATGCATAGCTTATTGACGGGTGACAATCCAGATTAACTGAGAAATTCCAGAATTACAAACGCTAACCGTGTACTTAATTGATCCCAGGACCTCACACTTGACAGTAGCGCTTGCGACCACTAGACTAAAGAGGCAGTTAAGTAGTAAATAGTTACTCTAAATACCTTTAATGCCGCTAAAGTGATCAAATTGACAGTTTTAAATGAAGTAATTAACTGCAGTCGCCTTTCATTAATTAATGAGGTGCAGTTAAAACAGGGCTAATGCTTAATAACGACACGTTAGTCAAGGCGGTTAACTGTAGGTAGATTTACTTATTTTGAATAAGGAGTTAACGATTTTGGGCCATGCTTAACCTGTCGGCGGTGTAGTGCGACTTGATCATAAAATTTGCTTAGAACATGGTTTATAACTTCTTTGAACTCATGCGGAATTTCAGGGTTTCATTGAGGCAAAATTGACTTTTTTGCTCTGCGAGCCGTGTCAGTAAGGTACTAAAAGCCACGTTCCATCGAACACAGCTCGCGACTAAACATATTCGGCTCACGCACACAAAGATAATCAAGTGGACCCGATTTCATCTGTGTTTTGTACTAAACGCGGCTTCTATGTGTTATTATTTTATGTATGATTTTCCTTAGAATGTCAATCCTAGCCTATTCCTAGACTTAGCTATTGAACAGCTTATCCTTCCAACAAAAGTCCGGAGATTAAGTATTGATTTAAAATCTGCAAATCACTTCTGGTAAGTATAATATCGTCTTATCGCAATTTTGATGTGTAACCATTATTATGCTAAATTATATCTATTTCTGTAAATTGCAATGACTAGAATGTTGTACTTACAAACACTTTTCTGCACCACCTGCTCCATATAAATTAAAAATAAATAGATAAGATGTCATTTTGAATGGGTTTACTGGTTTCGAATGTCTTATGCCCGATGGCTAATTCCCCGAAGTCATCAGACCGAATGTCCGAATTGCCGAAATACCTCTTATTAATATCTAATATTAATTATCCAATAGTTACTTAAATTTAACTAATGGAAAATTATATACGAGTAATTACATGGCTTCCGTAAAATTAACGCACGCTTTTAACTATTTCTTAACCATCATTTCGCAGACATTGGAGTGGGTTACCGGTTTACTTAGTTTTGAAATTCAACCTTTTATATTTTAATTGAAATGTGTAAGTAACTGTTAAATGTCTCAACAAAGTAAAATAAAATAAAAATACCATAGCACCGAGCGTCCGTTTCACCAAAAAGCCATTGCAACGATAGTCCTTATCCATCGAATGTGCCAGTAAATCGTAAGCTATTCTATGTAAAACATTAGTCTAGTGCTAGTACATTTAATTTACCATAGACGAACAAAATTTTTATCTGATACCTTGTATCCTGGTGGACACAAGTCTATTAGTTTAATTTAGTATACACCGCTGCCGCTCAAATATTGCTATATTATTCTAGATGGCGTTACTGAGACATGGGATTAAAGTTTTCTATGACATTTCCTCGCTTGTCCTCACTTCACTATACAGGGTGTCTCATTCAAGTCGGTCAGTATGGGAAAGTCTGAAACTATAAGACATACGAAGATCTGTTCTGAGGAACCATGTCATCGATTTTAATAACAAGAAAAACTGCATTCATACATTTTAAAAAACATCTGTACTCCAATCGGGAATCGAACCCGGTTATTTTGAAAAAAAAAACCTACACTATTTCTATTTAGATATCGATTGTGTAGGTCTTAAGCAGTAAATGTCTGTATGAAACGTGATGTCTAAAATGAATAAAATGCATTGTTTCCACATACTTTAATTTATTTTAGTAGATGCTCGAAGTGACCACGTTGCAATAGTATCGCAGATAACAAAACTTCCGGAATGGTTTAATGCAATGCCAATGTCATATCTATGTAAAACGGTGTATGTATCAAGTTGCAACATCAGCAAAGAGGTACAAACAACCATAGAGACAATTTTAAATACCTGAACTTGTTGAATATTGTAAAAGTGGTCACTTCGAACACCTACTATAATAAATTAAAGTATGTGGAAACAATGCATTTAATTCATTTTAGACATCATGTTTTATACATACATTTACTGCTTAAGACTTACGCAATCGATATCTAAATAGAAACAGTGTAGGTTTTTTTTTTCAAAATAACCGGGTTCGATTCCCGAACAGAGTACAGATGTTTTTTAAAATGTATGAATGCAGTTTTTTTTGTTATTAAAATCGATGACATGGTTTCTCAGAACAGATCTTCGTATGTCTTATAGTTTCAGACTTTCCCATACTGACCGATTTGAATGAGACACCCTGTATTTTGAATCTTTTTGGTCTAAGTGCGTCGAAAGTCAAATCAGTATCATAACCGGAAAATAATATTGGACTGTTTTTATTATAACCCTCTGAACAATACTGTTATTTGAATTTAGAATAGAATAGAATACTCTTTATTGTACACCATTTAAAACTTACAAATTATAATTTTAAGGGCTACAAGCGGTGATACAATGGGCGGCCTTATCGCTAAAAGCGATCTCTTACAGACAACCTATTGATGGACTTGATAGTGGAGGAAAAAAAAATAAGAAGGCAGTGTGTGGTGTACTATTTACATAAATATATACCATACAAGACTATTTGAATAGACATATGTAATAAGTATAATTAACAAGAAAAAACTAAATAAAATAAATACCTACATAAACACAAACCATTTACAGAGTGACGAACAGTTATAACTAAGACGTGTTAGGAGAGAGGTAATAATTTTTAAGCAAATTTCTGAATGATTGTAATGTTTGAGCTTGCCTCACTGACACAGGCAAAGCATTCCATAGCCGTACAGCTTCCACTGTGAACGATTTTCCGTAGAAATTAGTGGTGTGCCTGGGCATATCTAGACTCAAGTTTTCCGATGACCTTAAATATCTATTATGTGTTACGAATTTGAATTTGATTTGAATTTGTTACGTCAATTAGAAAGCATAAAAACATTTACCAAGAGAGACATGCACCGAATAATAATAATAATTTATTTCGCTCTCAAAGTAGGTAGTTAAAACAAAAATAAAATTATTGTAACTACAATTTCTATAAATATTTGATGGTTGTACCTACAGCAGCACATACTGGAGGATGGTCATCAACACCCTGGTTTTTAGAGTGCACTTATTCGAAAATCGAATTGAAAAGAGTTCGTTCTTAATTCTTTGTGTTGGTTTTCAGTTATTATTTTTTAAAGCCACCTTTTTTAATCCTTAAAAATTAGTTACTTAGGTACTTACATTTTTGCAATCGGATAAAAAGAACAGATACTAAACGATAATCCAGATAAAACTCTTACGTCAATGGCCATTTCTTTCTCTTAAAATTACCGTGTCTGTATTTTTGTGTTACAAAAATAAAAGGGCGTAGGTAGTAAATCTATTAAATTGCATAATCTATTTATTATTAGACAGTTTGGAGACGCTACACAATGGTGCAATGAATCTACCTGATTTATAGTCAGCGAGCCGAAGATAGAGCCACCATCATTTCGGATTATACAGGACTTTTCTTGCTCTGTCATTTACACATAGTGACAGATGTTAACACTATATTCTGGAGTGATTTATTTGTTTATTCTTCAAAATAAATTATTTCTAAATCAATGTATTATTATGAGTGACTAGATTTTACCTGTGACGTCATCCGCTTTTGATTATTATTTGTTTTGGGTAAAATTCTAGAATAGAATACGTATCTAGTTATTTTTCTGACATAAATTTAGCCTATGTCACTTGTTATTACACCAAGTCTTGTTGTTTGCATTCAGTAAAGAGCTGTTATTTACAAACAGACGCTATATTTTTATTTATTTGAATACAAGATTTATAAATGCATAAATATAGATAAACATAGATAAAGATGTATAAATACTGGTTTTAGTTTTAGCTATTGTTTTGTATATTACATGTAGAAGCTTCTAGTGTACAATTTTATCAACTTGTTGCATGACAGCATGTCAGTAGGACAAGGTCAGATTGCGACCGTCACGGTTGTGATTTAAAAAGGGATGCCAGACAGACCCACTTCTGTATATCCGTATGATCTAGATATTAATACTACACAACAGCTTCACATGTTTGCCAGTAAGAAATATAGGATGATGTGATATTGAATTTATCTGGCATGCTTCCAATATATCGGATTATAACTTATAACTAGTTATTTTCTAATCAATCGATTCTGATATTTAGCAGGCTGTCTCTAATAAATAACAGGATCAGTCTATAAAACAATCACGCATGGTAGCTACACGCATCACGGCACGTGCGGTGGTTGGAGGCCCGCCAACCGATTTTCGAACTGTATCGAATATTAGCCCAGCAGAGGGCGCACCTGCGCTCACAACATGTCACCGAGTTGAAGGTGACACGCAAGTTAAAATTAAAAGCCAACGGGGTCTTCGCAGAAATTGCCTCCGCCACCAGCCAAATGCCGAATTTCCTTTAAATGCCACTAGAAATACAATCAGCTTCTTGATAAATTAAAGGTCGCACCAATTGGCAGTAATTTTTCTTTTTGTTGTCAACATAAAATACTAAACATAACTTCTAAGAAGCACGTAGGTCGCGTACTGATAAATTGTGTTTGAACATTTCTGAAGTTGTTTAGATATTTAAGCTAATAGTTTTAGTGAACCGCACAATAGTTCGGTGTCGCTTGAAACTATTCAACTGAGCACTTCTTAGAACTAAACCAACTATAATTCTATCTAAGTTGACATTGTCCTCGTTGTAACATTAATACCCTTGTTGTAACACACAATGGCTTTTGACTATTTTTCTTTTCTTTTACGTGAGTCAGAAGCGTTGCCGAGGGCAAACGACCGCACACGGTGTTTTCTTTGGAACTTTTCCAATATTAAATGCTTTGCAAGGAAAATCGCCGTTTATTTGGTTCATAGACATAAAAATGCTTTTTTCGATTATCATGTAGTACTTTCCCATCGAGATGGATATTCAGATAAATAGAATAGGTTTCCATCTAGTATGAATACATCCGTATAATGTTATTTCACTGAAATAAAACCTATCTTCCTAATCTAACTTGCGACTAGGTCTACAAATTTTGTGTAAGGTACTGTTTAGAAGACCAATAAATGATGGAATAATTCTCTGGTTCAATCCACAGATACAAGGAAATGGTTGTGGTAATATGAGTGATTTTTTAAGACCAGTAAATAGATCAGCAGTGAATTCAAAACCAGTCGCAGAAGACAACGCAGCAAAGTGAAACCATGCACCCTGTTAATAAAGTGACCAGCAAAAACCAACAGAAAATGCGCAATAAATACGCGCTTACTTTTACAGTACAAGCATTTTTGTTGATATTAACTCAACATAAAATATTGATGTTTCTTCAACACGCTCACATGTTATTTTCGGTGAACGAAATGAATAGGTAAGCGCAACGCAATCAGTCAACATGCTCGTCTAAAGAAAAACATCGAATCATAAATATATGTGTTTTAACAACAGCCAGTATAAACACGGTGGTGTTAGTAAATATTGCGATGTTTTAACGAGAACAATGCGTAGGCTTCTGTGGCTAATGTTCATGTTAACAGCATACTGACCCATATAATAAGTGACCGTGATTTGCCGCCCCCGGAACTGGACGTAATGTGGACTGTGGAGTATGGACTGCCCAGTAGAGAGAATATGATCATTACAAATTGAACTGCTGAATCCATTATGATTGCAGTATCTGGCCGGCCACACTACGCAGGCTCAGTAAAAACTTATGGAGAAGTTTTTTTTTTATATTATTAACCAGTGCTTGACTTCAATCCCACTTGATGGTAAGCAGTAATGCAATCAGTGATGGCGAAGCGCACTAGATTATTAATAGCCTTCATTTAATTTGCAATAATAAGTATTAAGGTCAAAAATCGAGATAAAAACTACCTCATCTTTTAAGCCTTGCCAAATTGGATAAAAACTTGGTCAAGGAGTTCAGGAGTTTATCCCGGATAAACAAGATGATGCTGAATTTAAATTTATAGAGAAAATATGTATGCATGCCTGGGAAACGAATACGTTTTAATGACTGTAGCTGTCATCAAGCAATCATTCCCCACATTACCGATGCCATTTCATAATGTATGTAGAATTGTGGATATCATAAGTTTCAGGCACAAAAAATATCGTAAAAGCGTGCCTTTAACTGCTGTGATTGGTTTAATGAATTATCCACAACCAATAGCATTACTTGATTTGCATAAAGAATTGAACGCATCGACAATATCTTTTATCAGAGTCTGAGTGACAGTGACGCCCACTGTTAAGTCCAACGAGCTGGTCAAATGGTGACGCAGTAGCGGGTTACACTTTTTATATATATATTTTTTATATTTTCGCCAAACGTGTTTGTGTCCCGAGTCACCCGGTGTTTTTGCCACAAAAATCGGACATCCGGCCGGCAAGATATCGTTGGCATCGATTCGTTTGACCTTCGTTTGTTTTGTAATACGAATATCGACTTATCGACTAACACATAAAGTCTTTATTCATTCGTCCACCAGTATAGGTTAGTAACAACCACACACATAGTTACCCAAATGCGTATTTTGACATAAAAATTGTACTTTTGTCAAGTTTATCGCTTGTTTACATTTAGGAAAATTACTGTTGATCTTGGCTAAATGTCATCAAAATACATTGTAATAATTATTCTTTTGCTCATTTTTTCCAATTAATACTTTTGAGTTCGCAGAATGAGTATTTTGATTTTTGTAAGAAATAATCGTTCCCAGAATCCCAATATTTGAAAGAGGAGCAAAAAGGTGCGTAGGATCTTGACACATTTTTCCGTATCCGTAGTTTCTTGAGGAAATAAGATCACAGATTAGATAAATAGAAAGTAGTTCTCATATGACACTTGGTTCTCTTTGGTGTTACAAAACCCACACTCCATCATGTAACTGTACAGACAGCTGTTTATCTTGTTCCTCAATGTCAAATTACTGTGTACTTGCAATGTTATGTCTTTTCCTGCTTCGATTGCTCATTACATTGTCGTTACGGTGTTATGTAATGGCATTTGTTGTTTATTTCTTAGCCATTATTTATTTACATAATTTGAATGTGCCATATCATTGTTTTTGTTTCCACTTCTGTTATAATTATATAGTATAGTTTCTTGCAAGTATTTCTTCATGCAAACTACCTTTTGGAAGGGGCAACTAGAATCATAGTGTTTTTTATGTCACATGGATTTAGGTTACTTTAAATTTGACGTTCATAAAGTGCATTTTTATTGGTCTCTTACGATGGTCTCTTAAAATAAATTATTTGGTTTTGACTTAAAACTGCAGCATTTAATATTAATCGTGCTGCTTTAAAACTTTTATCTTGTCTACTAGCTTTCATATTCAAGACAAGGTGTATTACTATTATGTAGGTACTGCCTCAAACACTTATGGATTTTTAGAATTTCAGGTTCATTTAGGGAATAGAAATGAAATCAAGGAGTAAATGGTATAATAATCTTCATAATTTATTTTCTCTTTCAATTTTATCATACAATATGATACTTCGTATAAAACAATATTCTTTGTTAAATTCATAGAAATATATTATTTTAGTATAACTGTTCTCATATCTTTTATAAACTTACAAATTACTGTTAACATTCTGACGAATTCTTTTGTATAAAAATAATACAAATAGGCTCCGGGTGCATTCTTTACAGTTTACAGAACAACTTTCTTTGAGTTCTCATTAGCACGCCACCCGTTCGCCTCATAGGTATAGTCTATAAATATAACAATTCAACTTGTTAATTGGTATTATAATTACTTACAGTAACCTATAGAAGACAATGGTACAGAATAATTTACTGTAGCACATTAATGGTAACAAAAACAATTAAAAACATAGGTATAGGCTTTAGTTTACAAAGCGTAGGCACTCGAGATTGCTACTTCACCCTATAAGATAAACATTCTCACTAATAAATACATCCATCACGCATTCACTCGCATCGTTCACAATTTCACATGTCAAACATTTGCTCATTACGAATCACTTATATACGTCCACAACTAATATTTTAAATCGGACGGCTTCACATTATAAAAGTCACGTCCTCTACAGAGCACCGGGTCAGTTCCGAGAATCATCTTTCAAAACGGAGAAAATTATTTGCGCGATCCACACTCTCGCTCATACCTACAAGGCACTCCTTACTTGCATTCGATCAGTCACCCACACAAGCACTTAATTTGTCTCGAACCATCAAGCGAACGCGAAGCGAACAAAGACGTTCCAGTCCACGGTGGCGTTAAAACGCTGTTGTCGCGTTTAAAAAGTTAACCTTGTGCAACAAAACGTGATTCGGAACGTCCGAGTGTTGAACACATGGCCGCCATTCCGCGAGGGCGGCGCAGGCGGAATTTTAATTAGCAGAACATCCGCTCGTGACTCGGCTTTATGCGCCGTTGCCACTCTATGCTACACTATCTCTTTCACACCGACTGCGTTTCGTACCTGTCACAACACAGAGGCGACGTGCGTCTCCGTCTAAATCGCAATAAATAACGTCCGAAAAGTATACTAATTATTATAATAAGATTCTACTGGACAGAAAAAATACACACAATAGCCGGGACACAATGAACAATGGAAAACCCCGATTCAGCGAGGCAAGTGCGGCAACATCGCTGAAACGGGAAATTCGCCGTAAAACTGGCAACGCCGCCTCAACCTCGTTCAGTCAGTCTGCAAACGAATGACGTCGCACGATTATCCTTTCTAGTTTCTACACTATTCTAAATGAGACAACGCAATACTGATTTAAGGAAAACATTAATTCTGCAACTTACAATGGAAGCTAAAGCTTTTGCAGTTGTGACTCGCACTAAGTACATCCCTCGCCAAGTGGACCGTCCACAACATGACCGTTTCACAAACAACAACGTCCTGGCAGCTCACCCGAGCGGAGGTTCTGCCTGCACACATCACTGGCAACCTAATCTCTCAAACTTAACGATACATGCACAGCATCCTTAACGTAGCGTCAACACCTTACACACTAGTGTTCATTAACTATATATTACACAGTAAAATTAAGATCACAAATCGCTTTGTATGCTGCGTCCTACCGGGCGCGACTAGCTTGGAATGTGGTGGAGCGGCGGCGACGGCACGATCAGAAGTGCGAGTCGATGTGGCAGCCGCCGTTGGCGTGCTCCAGCACCTGCTCCTTGAGCCGGTGCACGTGCTCCTTTAGCTTCACCACCATCTGCGCCAGCTCCACGTTCTCGCCCTTCAGGATCTTCACCTTATCCTCCAGCTTGGAGATGCGCTCTAGCTTGCGCCGTCTGCATTTGGATGCAGCCACTCGATTTCTTTGCCTTTTGCGTTCCAATTTGATTCTTTCTTGTGTATCCATGTCAATAGGGGACAGGGGTGGCGAACTCGCAGCACTGGGAACAGTTTGCGGCTCGTCCTTGACCATAGGTGTAGGATAGCGGTCAAGCGGCCGGTCCAGGTCGGCGTACACTCGCCTGTCGATGACGCGTCCGATCTGCGGCGTTGGGTCCGAGTGGTGTAACTTGTCCAGCGCCTCGACGAACGGTCGCGCGTACATTTCTTGTTCCTCCGTCGGCGCGAGACTAGCCGGGAATAACACAGGCGCTCCCGGTGTAGGAGTCGCCGTTGTTATCATACCGTTCTGTATGATCAACTTCTCGAGCTCCGGAGAGCCGAGCTTCAGCATCTGCAGGTCTGGTGAAGACAGGACCGGCGCTCCGCCGATCCGAGCCCGCTTGATGCCCCGCCCCACGTCCAAGGTGAGGGGCCTCTTCAGGTTCTCCACAGGTCCACTGAGCGGGTACTGCTCGTCATAGAAAGTGGGCTCCATACCGTGTTGGAAGCGGCGAACCATGTGTTTGCACCGAACGACTCGGTATCACTGAACTCACTGCGCGAATATCAAAACTTTTTCATGCGGCAACGCACGTCCGACTCCCTCAACGTTCCACTTGTTTCTAAACATTGTTAAGAAACAACCACTGCTTTTATTGAGTGACTCAGATAAGCTATTTTTAGAAGTAGCGTGATATAGTCGAGCGCTCATTGGTCGGATATCGCGTGATACTAAGCAACGCTTGCTTGTGATTGGTGATTGGCATCGTAGCGTAGCGCGAGGCCGCGTCGGGCTGTTTACGACTTCGTACGATTACCGAGAATCAGCGGGCGCATGTCCATTATTACAATTTAATGTACGTGCCATTAAACGTACAGCTACTTTAACGTTTGTTTACCAAATAAATCTATCCAATACTCAAAATAATGTCGAATAATATTAAAATGTTAAGAACTCGTAAAAACTTAAACACTTTTTGACACTAAAAGTAGCGATAAACTAAATATAATGAGTTTTATTGGAGTTTTCTTGTTCTCCGATACCATCGGAAAAACTCCAATAAAACATGATTTGCAAAGTTATCTTTTTTAAATCGGTAATGGTAATAAATACTTAATATAAGTACGTGTACATGTTGTAATCATACATCTACATGACATAAATAACATTAAAGATCAGGAAAAGAAAACTCACAATTTCGCCAACTGTTACAGTATCAGGACTTATCTCGATTTATATGAAGAAAATTTGGTCACCAGACATAATTTTATACTTACTGTATAATATTTTTATTTTGTATGTTAATTATTTTACTATTTATTCATAGTTTTTTATTTAAATGACACAAATAGACAGTTTTACTTAATTTGTTTTTTTTTATCGAGGGCGTCTGGGTACTTTATCTAACAGTATTTGAGTAATCTGAAGAATGTAGCCTTGTTCAGTGACAAAGACATCAAATACTAGTGTCTTAAATATTTTTGTTCCGTTATTAATTACATAATTACGAAATATAGCTAAGTTTTTCAACCAACTTATTTTAATTTGAGACTAACGGTGGTTTTTTTTATTGTGTAGGTACTTGTCGATTTTTTATTAAAAAGCAGGTCGACGTTTCCCAGATGTTTTTTAAACAATAAAAAAGAAACATCGAACGAGAGTCAAAGTGTAACAATGAAAACGCACAAATTTGGGTGAGGCACGGAGGCGGGGTAGCCGCTCGCGCGGTGCAAGAGAATATTGTGCGGGTGGTGCCGGAGGGGGGAACTGTACGGGAAAGAGCGAGACAGCAACGCACCACACCGCTCTCACAAAAGATAACTCCAACAACATGGGCAAAAGGAAAATAAAATGCATCTAAAATTCCTTCATTATTGTGGACTCACATTTTGATGTTATTGTAAAGTTGACCTTCATTTTTTATGGCCAGAAACACAAAAGCAGCTACCTACATTATAATCCTATAGGTACTAAGGTACCTAGTAAGGTAACCAGCGGCTGTTAGAACACTTTTTATGGATATTATGCATCATTAAATTAATAACTATGTTTTATGGCCACATAAAAAAGTAATATTGAGTAGTTCAGGTTATTGGATACCTACATGTTTTTCCTCCTCTAGTATACTAGGAATAAAAGGGGAGGTCGTATTAGAAATATATTAATAAATATCTACACAGGAATAGAAAGAATATTATTGAGCTACATTCCCTGACACCGTGTAGGTGTACCACTATTGTCAAAATTAAAATCAAAATCAAAAGCCATTTTATTCAAATTAGGCTTAGGAACAGCACTTTTTGAACGTCACAATTACAACACTGTCTTTTGTAATTGTGAAAAAACCCCGCCCTTCGAAGTATTCTCGATTGAACATCTATTTTTAGTGCATTATGCATTTAGCACCTAAGGTTGTTTGGTTCTAAATGCAAAGATGTCCTAAAAATAGGTACTTACTCAAACGCGAATACTTCCCAAAATTCATAGATCATTGTTTTTTTTTTAAAAAAAAAGGAGGTTATGCAATCAAAGTGTTTTTTGTTTTTCTACCAACTATTGTTGTTCGAATAGATACATGTATGATTTCCCCTACCTAACCCACGCATCATTAACATATTTAGGGTCAAGTGCACATCTGCGTACCACATCTGAAGGTTCCGTAAGAGTACTTGTCTCTATTAAGTATATAAATTAATGACAAGTTGAAGGTAACCATGTGATAAATGTATTACTTTGTTTGTATTTAATAGAAATAAATGAATAGATACAGGTTTATTGTATATTAGACTTGTTAATAATTAAATTAACAAATTCTATTCACTGCTTCGTATGTCTAGTTATCGTAGGGTCAGTTGGGTTCGATTTCCGTGTAGAGCTAAGTGTTTTACGAACCGGGTACTTCTCGGTAGCAGCTCGGAGGTTGGAATTGTGGATTAGCGACCGGTTAATGACAATAGGCTGCCCTTATTACGTGGGCCTAAAACACAGTAACACCTCTGCCTATCCTTTCGGGGAAAACAGGCGTGATGATTAGTACTAATGAGACACTAAATTACTGTTACCGACCATAAGAAGGTTTTGCGACACATAAAGAGGTATACTTATGCCAAATTAGGTTAAAATATATTTCTTACTAGCAGACGTCCCGCGGTTTCACCCGCGTAGGTCCCGTTCCCGTGGGAATACAGGCATAAAAAGTAGCCTATGTGTTAAACCAGGGTGTCAGCTAAATCATTACAAAATTTTATTAAAATCCATTCAGTAGTTTTAACGGAGTATTCCCGTTTGAGCACCTATTTTTTGAGCACCTATGCATTTCGGACCAAAGGTATTCCCATTTCCCATAGGTTAATGCATAGGTGCTCAATAAATAGGTGCTCAGACGGGAATACTCCGTTTTAACGTGAAAGAGTAACAAACATCCATCCATCCTCACAAACTTTCGTGTTTATAATATTATTAGGATTATTTCTTAAAAACTACCTAAACATATATGGCGATGCAAATGGCCCTAGGAATATCTTTAAACATCGGGGTTCTAAATACACAACGCATCATTAGGAACCCTAATTTACCACCTACTAATGTCCTGATAACCCAGTGGTTGGTGTCGTCTCTCATGCACGGGGTAGTGAGTTAAAATCCGGGCACGTAACAATGTGACGTTTTCAATTAATATGTACTTTTTAAGTTTAACTTAGATATTGAAATCGCAGTGACGGAAAACAGAAAGCAAGAAAAGCGGAAAGCTTAGACTTCTAGTTAACATAAGTCTAAAATCGCAAATCCGTCTAGAGCAGGAGTCATAATCAATGCGTATATCTACCTTCTTCTTCTAATAATCGTACCTTCTCTGTATGAGAAGACGCCTTTGCCCTGTAGTGATACAGTATCCGGCTATATTAGTTCACCACTGTTAATTGCTATTGTAAACCTAAATGGATTTTAACGTCAGCACTTCAAACTACTTCAATTTACTTTGATAGTTTTTCAACTGTATCGTACTACAATAAAGTTCAAATTTTATTGGGAAGATTTGACAGTTTGGAAAAACTTAATTTAATGTGCTGATTTGTAAATTAGGCTGCGCATTAGTGGTAACAAAACCAGTTTAAGGTGGCCTCATTGTTTATTTAAACTGCTTACTACATAGGGCTCAGATCAAGGACTTAGTATTCCCACTTGCGACCGTCTATCACAGTTATCCTTTACAAATAAACCCGTACGCAGATTAAGAGGGTTACTATGAACGCAGAATTAGTAGGTGTAATTTGCCGGCAAACCTTCAGAAGTTGTTTTCAAACAACTTGTTTTAGCGGTAAACATCGTCGAATGAACACAAGTGCTGCCATCTATCAGCGATTGGAGAAGTTATCAATTATAATTTTAGTTTGTCTACTCGACACTAGATGGCGTTGTTTTTTTACTTTTAGGCTGCTTCTAGTCTATCACAGATGGCGTATTATAAAAAACTGCCATTCCTTTTACAAGAAATTAAAGTTAAATCGAAACGGAGTAAGTAGAGACAGATGCAGTAACTTGTATTTAATAATCAGGGTAAATACAAATCAATAGTGCTCTTGATTACCCCGTCGTAACATGACAGGATATTAGTTGAAATCTCGTCTGTCTATAGTTATTTAATGTGTCAATTTGGCAATTTGGGTATTACATTAAAATTTACGTTTCAATTTCATGCGACGACTAGTATTCTACAGTTCTACTCTTAGCTAATTTAAGATCTTTAACCAACTATATAATTCGTATTACTTTGCACCATGTTACGATATACATACTTTTAGATATGTATTACATATGTATATATATATATTCATGCATATTCTAATTACTATTGTGCATACTGTACAAGGTGTGTTGTGTTCAGCGAATACAGGGTAGGTACCTACGACAGAATTCATTTGTTCAAATTAGAATGAGGATCAGCACTTTTTAAACGTCAAAAATTACACAATGGCAGTTCTAAATCGCTGGGAAAAAGTGACAGAACAATTCCCTAACAACACGTCAGTCTGATAAGTTAGAAAAACGTGAATTCACAATATAAATTATTGATTGATTTATTAACATGATAAATCAATAAAATTATTAAAATTTCAGATAACTGACCTTTCTTCTTGTTTAATTGGGAGAAGATAGGCATCCTTGTAGACATTTTGAAAAGGCAAGTCTAATAAGGAAGTATTACATAAAACACAGAACCCACTTGATACAACATCGATTCATTTTATTGCAACAGTTCATTTGTATATCACAAATTCACAACGTAAATAACTAGATTCACTTATAACTTATTTCAATATAATTTATATTTAATCATTAATTTATTTTATTTCACTGTGACTGATATGATTCTGACGTCTTCGTACGGTTTGTCTGTTTTAGGGTTGGTCTTGACGCTGCCGATGTTTTGTACCACTTCCATGCCGCGGACCACGCGTCCGAACACCGTGTGTTTATTGTCCAACCAGGGCTGAGGGAAAAGAAACATTTTCATAGAATAATAAATTCAAACATGTATGGTGTGCGTGCATCATGCTTGCATAAAGAAACAAAAAAAAACGGAAAAACTTCAACTACACCTTAATCAAGTATACGAGATGGAAAGGACACGCACAATCTAATACTTTGAGTGTCTCATTCTAGATAAATTAATTCAACTCATTCTAGATTTATTTTGCGTGTTTAAAAAAAAAATAAGTATTAAAAAAAAAAAATCATGATTACTGTTCAAATCAAATCATATCAAATCATATTTATTTCTGTAAATAGGTTCATTTAAACACTTTTAAATGTCATTTTTTACCTAGAAGGTGACGTTGGTGTTTCACTATCTGACTACTCTGAGAAGAAACACGGAAAGAAACTCAGACATCACACTCTCTTTTAAAGTCCAGACATTATCTTGGTCACATCATGTAAGAACCATCCAGATTAGTGTCTGCAATGGTGTTGAGAACCAAATCTTATTATACTTGGTGAATTTAGATACACATGACAAGTAAACAATTTCAATATTAAACGCAATGGGTACAGTCATGTACTGAACTCATTATGTTGTGCTTCTATGTTCCTTCCAGCCTGTATGACAGAGACGACACTCTATAAGGCTGGCCACACACGGGCCACAATACGCCGAAACTGACGTATTTTCTGTAGGTTTCATACATGTCGTATGGACTCGCCACACGCGGATGACGCCGGTGGTCTTGGCTTCTATCTTCAGATGGCGGCGTTTGTGGTTATAGCGTGTGACCTATGTGCGGCCACCTTAAGGCCGAACTTGACTAATCATTGATGTACTGACGCTATCACTTCAAGCTATCCCAAAAAATCCCAATTGGACATGAACCTTTTTCGGTTTGTATTTAAGTTTAAAAACTATCAAGGGAATTGAATACTTTGGGGTACCTTGATGTGCTGGCCTCTGTACCACTTCAAACTACAGGGTACTGTATGATATTAGCTACTTTCTAAAAAAAAATACTACCTACTATTAATTACGAACTCTACGGCTCTACGCAAGTAAATTAACTACTTTAAAATAAGAAAAAAAAATGGATAAAGTTATTATCCATTTTAAACCTACAGCTATTTACCATTTAGTTTCTTGATGAGACAAAATAAGGGCGATACAATGAATAAACTACTGAACATTACTTTTTCTACTATCATTATTGTAACCAATAATAGTAGTAGCAGATATTGGCTCAGCTTTAGCTAAAATTGATTGTAGTATTTTAATAAAAAAATAATAATTAGCAATTGAAGTTTTATATTTGAGCCGTTTGGGGTTGAAACACTGGGACCATGGGGTGCCCATCTAGTTATTCGGGACATTGCTTTTTTCATTTCGTGATTTCCGAGTTGGCCCCATAGTAAAAGTTGTTCATATTTATTTTATGGGTAGAACACCCTGTGAAAACATGTAGACGATTAAAAAAACACCGTGTATTTAGGCCAAAGCCAGCGTTGCTATTCAACGTGACAGCTAAGTGGATGAATTATTGTTTGATGCCTTATAATTCTTTTACTTTTCTTGTTTGTTCTGCATGTACATGTATATTCAAAAGTATTTAGTAATATTTTTTAAGAAACAATCAGCAATTCATTGTTAAAAAAATCATGTAAGTATATAAAACAACCATGTGCTTTCCCGGTTCCTTTCGATGACATGAAAAAACAAAATCAAACCGTTGGCCTACATTCTAAGTAAAAATAGTTCTGTTTTAAGTGCTGCGACTCAAGCAAACTGTGTAATCCGTGAGGATAGTGTGCAGATGTTGCAAGCCATCAACGAAACGTGTGCTTTACCGGGAAGGCGAACGTATTGCACAAAAGCAGTGATCAAGACGAGGGGGTTAAGTTATTTATCATTTATAGGCTACGGACTGCAACATACTTTCAGTTTACTCTTAAATCGCATCGTAAGTACATAGATTGTCTTGCTGATACGCTAGGTTTATACCCGTGATACGCAACTCATGTTATTCGTATGAGGATCAAACGAATCCATAATGTTATGCAGATTTCATCACTTGCGCTTTGCTTGCAGACTGTTCTATTTTACCATGAAAATATCACGAATGTGATAGGTCCGGTAAAGTAAAATAGTATAAGGTGAAACACGAAAAAAAGCATAACTCGAAAATTTCACAAAACGCGAAAAAAGTCATTAAAAAGCCTAGTACTAAACACAAAGGTCACTTACCGTAGGCGCCAACGTGATGAAGAACTGACTTCCGTTGCTGTTGGGGCCGGCGTTGGCCATGCTGACGGTGTAGGGCCGGTCGTGCTTCAAGTGGCCCTTGAACTCGTCGGCGAACTCGCCGCCCCATATACTCTCACCACCCGTCCCGGTGCCTGGAGAAATAAATTGGAAAATTAGTTGTTGTAAAGTCACAGTCAAATATATTTTTTTTTACGTACGCTTTTGAACGTCAGAGGTTCCACGTCTTATAATTAAGTACACCCGCAGTAAGCAATATATGATAAGTTCCCATGTGATTGAGAGAGAGTCTATTGCCATGACCTGGGCGCAAGTCCTAAATCGTTTATCTTTACTGAAAAATTACAGCCTGAAAAACTTAATATTACTTTGCGCGACCCGGGAATTGCAACGTAAGCCGAGCGCCAATTCGAAAGATTTTAAACATTACAAATTTAATACTCAGCAGGACTTTGGTTAAAATTAATGAAAGCACAATTAGTAATACTCATAGATATAAATAAAGAGTAACTAAGTATCTAAGTTGTAAATAAGTTTATATTAGGCTTGGGAGCAAATTAATCAAGCCACATTCTATTTACACGTAAAATGGTAATTATTTATAGGTAACAAGGAATGTTTCATTTGAATCTCATATGGCCTAAACGTTTATTTTAGAATCAGGAGGCTTTCTATGAACTATTATTACGATTCAATTGACGACCTAAAATGAACTGCTTTGCAATTTCATACTAAGACGTCATTAAAACGATCCGGTTTAGGTTGACGCCAAATCAAGTCGGCACTTGAATCGCAAGCTGTTTTAGTTCGTTCATTTTTCGTACCATGAGGTGACATTTGAACCTAAATTGGTTCGCCTAGTGTCAAAAATAGCGATCCAAAAAAAGTTTCTAGTTTCGTGGCGTAAACTGAATCGTTTTGTTATAAACTTTGAAAAAATGTGGAAATATACGTACCAAATTCAAGGTATTTTAGTTAAATATGTGTTTCTTACGTAACAATGTAAAATGTACGCCATTATTCGTATTACTAATTACTTTATCCAAGTTAAACGTTAAAAACTAAAAACTCTTTTGAATACTACCTACCTAATAAGAACTCCTTGGGTTCTATCAAAAAAGTTTGTATAGATTTCAAAACGCGTGTGTTGCGTTCTAAACTCGTCATAATCATTTTACTTTTACGACGACACTAAGCAAACCTTTAATTTTTATTTTAAAGAATTATTTAAATTACTATTACATTAATGAGTAGTAAAATTGGGCTTTATGGTATATAATTTCACTCATAAGCGCAATTTTAAAATATATTTGTTGAAATTTTATACACAAATAAAACCGCTAAAATCATAACTACTAGGTTTCGGAACGCAACGCATAGGTTGGAGTAAAAGAGACAAACTTATGCAACAATTGTCTAGCGTCATCTCTTTCTCACACCGCGGACCACCGACAAATTTCGTTCTTTCATTCCTCCATGAGCGAATCAAACACCACTCAGTTATAGGCACTTCATGGTGTGAATATTAGCGAATCAGTTTAGGAACCTAAACTGGTTTGCGTCGGAATTGAATGGCTAACTAAAAGTTGACGGTAGGCCTGCTGGGCAAGCACGTTAGAAAAGCAACTATGTAATTTTTTTGTCGATATATGTTTATTTATTTATTTATTAAAACATGGAAGACTTACAGCTTAAAAATATAACAAATAATAAACGAAAGTATATAATGAAAGTATGTTTCTAATCGATGTGTTTTATTATATTTGAAATAAGTAAAAAGGGTCAATGGCTCGATTTATTTGTGAAATTCCCAAATGTATACATATACGAAACGAGTATTTTCATTTGTTAAAATCGTACATTAGCGTTTTCAGAATCATGTAAAGATATCCTGGTGTCCCGATGTGCGATGATGATGCTTTCCAACCTGCATAAGTAAGGATAGTTAGAAATCTATCTACAAAAATATTCTATAACCATCACGTTTTCACGACACGTTTCACACCCGCGTGCCGCATAATGATAAGACCTTTTTCCAAAATTGATAATTTCAAAAATTCGATATCGTAATGGGCATCTGGTACGTCATTGATACCACGTTTCACAGCTAAACTCAATCATCATGAAATGTAAGGCAGTAACAACATAACATCATCACGCCTGTTATCCTCAAAGGGTTTGGCAGAGGTAGGTATACCTGGGGCTCCAGTCTGCTATTACAGTGTGTTGTAGCAATGATCTTTGATGGAATATTTGACAACTTTGACACTTTTTGTATAGGAAATATGTCATAAGTTTGACGTTATACGTCAAAAATCGATCATTGACCGGTCATTGAGACACGATTGCAATAGCAGACTCAACCCCCTGTAGTACACTCACTTTTTGCCAGTTATGTCTAAGCCCCTTGTAGTAAGAGGCAAGCCTATTGACATCAATCGGGCGCTAAGATTTACAAAGTATTGCAATTTTTTATTGCATTCTTCTCCATACCTTTAATAGAGACAATAAGAAAAGTGCTATTAGACACATTCTTAGTAAAGACAATTTATTAGTTTAAGTTATAATTAAATTACTTATTAGTCTGTGTGTATACAAGGCTAGATTGTAATAAAAATTAGAGTCTATCTATTGGATGTACTCTAGAACAAGGGAAAAAAAAATACATAACCCGTATTTAAATGTAAAAAGAAGCCTTCCAAAGAGGATTGTTTGCTTTTTGAGGACACATATCAACAACTAAATTTTTCATGTGGTTATTTACAGTTTTGAGTAAAAATGACATCAGCAACAATCATAAAACATTTAGAAAAAAAAACCGACGAAAATTTTTAACACTGTAGGCGTCTAGAAACATAAACAGGACTCATGGGATCAGTATGAGCGACAATATTATACCTTACACCCTGCATAATCCTCGTACGTTACCTGTAGGGTCCCCAGTCTGCACCATGAAGCCCTTGATGACGCGGTGGAACACGTGTCCGTTGTAGTATCCGTTCCGCGAGTGCACGCAGAAGTTCTCGGCGGTGCGCGGCACGTCCTTGCCGAAGATCCGGATGTGCACGTCGCCGAGGGACGTGTGCAGGATCGCTTGCTCGTACAGGCGCTGGACACCTAAAAAAAAATTAAAAAGTTTTTATTGGAATAAAAAAAGTATGATGACAGGCATGATTTTATTTTCTTTTTTATTTTTTACTTTATTTCTTATTGTTTATTTTTTTTATAATATTATATAATCTATACTAATATTATCCAACTCCGAAACTTCTGGACCGATTTGAAAAATTCTTTGATTATCTAAACTAAAGCAAAACATTCATAAAAGCCCCCTTTTTGCGATATGAGTTTTAGAAACCGCAGGCTAACCTGATGATCTAAACTAAATTAAAAAAATCATAACGCCCCCTTTTTTTGTTGTGGGTTAAAAAAATACATACCTTGTCCCTCCGTTGCAGAAATAATATCCTCTTTAGAAGGTTTCTCGTTAAATATGTCTCTGTCTGCATCAGGGCTCTTGATATCGTCAGGGCTCCGTCTCGAGAACATGTAGAAGCGGTTCTTCTTGTACGCGGTACAGAACAGCGTGGGGTCTGTCTTCACGTTCAGCAGTGTGGGGTTCTCGGAGCCTTCCATCTCCAGAGTCGTCGCCACTTTCGATTGGTTTGTACGGCCCTGAAATTATTAATGGCTGGTTACTCTCACCATATTTTGACGAAAAAGTATTTATTAGCTTATTTTTCATAGTTTCAAAACAATTCGATAGCTGCCCCGGCAAATTTCGTTCTACGTTTGTATTTTTTTTAAATAATTTACGTCTTAATCTCAGACCTACTGAATATACACACCAAATTTCATAAGGATCGGTCAAACCGTTTCGGAGGAGTTTTCTAACGAACACTGTGACACGAGAATTTTATATAATTATTAAAGATTGTGCTATTTTATTATAAGCTAGTGTTGTCCCACTTCAAGGATCCTATTTGCTTCCCTTTTCCACTTTTTCTGTTCTAATCTGACTAAATAGATCGTAGGGCAATCCTTTAAGGAGTCCAGCTCATCCCACCCTCTCTTTCAGGGCCTGCAGGGCTGGCTGCTTGGGTTGGCATGCTTCCTGCCATTTGGGATCCACTGAGTATGTGGATCCCAAATATGTTTGTTTGATCCTCAACCGTTATTAAAAATATTTCACTATTAGAAAGCTATATTATCACCAAGTAACATAGACTATATCTTATTTTTAAAACTACGAAGAGTAGGAAATGGTATGTAATTCACGCGAAGGAAGTTGCGGTTGATGTTCTACTCAATATAACAACTTGTCATTTATTAACCCTGAAACATGGAATCCCTACCATTTCTTTGTTTAGTCAATAAATAATAATAATAATTATTCATTTATTTCAGGCCTGTGACCCATATAAGACAACAATAAAATAAAAAATACAAATAAAAATAAAAATACAGACACATAAAATATTGCTCGGCTTGCTAGGTCATAAATTTCAGAATTACATACATCAAAATAAAATACATTAGAAACATATATTATTGAATAAACAATACTTTTTTGTTTCTTTGTTTGCTTACCTGAAACATCGCAAGATGTAGAGGCCTCAAGTTCTCTGGTTTCCCGAGCATGGCGACGCAGCGGTTGGTGACCAGGTTGACGAGCTTGACGCCCAGCATGGTCGCGTAGATCACGAAGTGGCCGCTCGTGTCGAACAGGATGTTGGCGAGGTGGACAGAGTCTGACTTCTCTAAGTCACGTTCAGCTGCCATTCTGGGTGAAAGAAAAACATATAAAAAATCAACACTTTCATACCAGTCGAAAGCCGACCTTATACGCCCTTATAGCGTTCTCCGTCCCTTCTTCATTCTTCTTCTTCTTTGTCGTATAAGTACAGAGCTAAGATTATTAGGGCCCCGTAAGGTGGCTATTTCCTGACTAAGGTGACGAATATCGCCATCAATGGTAGCCCTGTGGTCAAAATTTGACAATTTATCTTTCCCCACTTCTTAAACTATGTCTTCATGTTCGCAATATTGTAAAAAGGGACTCAACATTTTAGCTTGGCGTATTAATATAGTTTTTATATTATTATAGTATATTAATATAGTCGGGGTAGAGGATTAGCCCTTTTTGAGCCTCTAAAACATATTAGACAGTCCCCCAAAATGCCCCCCTTCACCACTTCCTAGTGTTTTTGCTGGAAAGAAGGCTGCCTGATAAGTTAAAAGAACTTGATTCACTACAATATTATGATAAGTAAATAACATGTAAATCAACAAGAACATAAATCATGAAATAAATGAGTTTGCTTATCACATGGATATGTAATATTACTACTGTAATTCTCCAAGAGGCAGAAGTGTATTGCTGTTATTTAATTTCATAAATACAATAAGTAAACCCGACTGCATAAAAAGTCGATATTTTGAAACGTATCCTTAACTAATACATCTATGTCCGAAGTGGGCTACTACATAAAAAACACGCAATATTACCGTCTACCAAACTCCATGTTGGGCAGCTGCTGGGTCTGATGCTGCAGCTCCTGGAAGCGCTGGAGGCTCTCATCCAGCACCTTGTGCAGTTTGCCTGACAGGAAATGGAACACACGCACCTATTACATCAACAGATAAACATCCTACTTATTACATTCTGGGCTTAAACATTCGAGGTTTTAGTTATAGTTGGGACTCTGTACGTCCCCCACGCATACGGACTTGAGGAGGCGGCGCGTCATGTTCTAGATCGCGAGGGAGTCAATCACCTCATTTTCCCGCTGATCTGAGAATCAGGCACCAGTCGACGGTAGCGGAAAAATGCTTGATGCAGGTGTAAGATGAAATACCGGGGTGGTTTTCCTCCCCAAGACCCTAAGGATATGACCCAGAGCTTAAAAAAAGGACTGTCTCGTAGATAGATAGATAGATAAAACATTTATTTAGTACACACAAAAGAAACAGACAAACACACAATACAAAATCAAAAGTGATTAAAAACGTGTGCGGTGTGCGTCTCAAGGCTGCACCAAATGGGAGTCCAGCTCAGCATGTGCCAGGCTAATGTACCTGGCGCTGATATTCTGCTGGATCCGTGCAGTGGCGTACGGACGCCAAGCAGACAAGAAGCGAAGAAATAAAATATAATAAATAAATAAGATTGAGACAGTGAAGAGGTGTTGTGAAATTGTGTTTTCTGCATATGCTGTATAGGACGCGTTGAGAAGGAAGCTATGGAAAGAAAAAGAGTGATCTCTTGTCCTGCAGCAGGTGCACTGGGCCGAGGTCAGCTGACGTCCCTCTTCCACATCCATAGGGAATGAGAGTATTCATGAACTTTTTAATTTTTGATGACACCGAACATATGTTGTGTACGCCCCTTGGCAAGTTGGCATAATATAATTAAGAACTGTTTGTATTTTTCATCCAATCTATTCGAAAAGGACGACTTGGTTCGCCTTTAAGTGTACCCAAAGGTGGTGCTTTTTTTTTTACTTTTAGCGGGCAGTAATGAGTTTTTGAAACATCTTAGTGTTCAGCGCCAAAGAAATCGAACGCAAATCCCCAGGTGACATAGGCTACTTTTTATCCCTGTATTCCCACGTGAACAGGAACTACGCGGGTGACACCGCATGGCGGCGTCTAATAGACAATAAGAAAAAGGAAGGCAATTTACAAGAGCTGTAAATTTAAGTCTAACTTAAGTTTTCATACGGGCAGAAACGTCAATAAATAATATAGCAAAATTCAAGGAAAAAAACTAATTTGACATCTCAACTTGTACGTATTTGCCAATAAATAAATAAATAATATTCCACAAGTTTTTCACACAACGCCATCTAGTCCCAAGCTAAGCTAAGAGCTTGTGTTATGGTTACTAAACAGCTGATAAACATACTTATACATTTCTAAATACATACATATTATAGATAGATTAATTACACCCAGACACCGAACAAATGATCGTGCTCATCAAACAAACATTTGTCCTGGGTGGGAACCGAACCCACGACTTCTGGCATAGCAGTCAGGGTAACTAACTACTAGACCAACAGGTCGGTCAATGTCTGTATCTGTCCTTTTCAAGCGATAAGTCAGTAAAAGATGCCAATTCTCTTATTTCAGTTTAGTTTTAGAACAAGGATATCGGCATCAATTTATGTAAAAAAACTTGTACTAAAATGATTAAATTACATTATAAAATATAGTTGTCCAGGACCACATATCGAAAAAACAATATCTATTGTCCAAAATAAAATCAGCACTATTTCATCTTACCTTTCTATCCAAGCTGATAGACGCCATCTTCTTGCCGTCCGGCGAGAACGCAAGAGCAGTCGGATAAGTCTTGTTTTTCACGAAGTCGTACAAATCCGTGTCCAACTTCGACCCGAAGTTCACAGTTTTCGGGAACTTGTATTCATGTTTCGGGCCCGTCCAGTATTCGATGATACCTAACAACATTAAAGAAGGCATGGAACTATATCGACATTGAATAGGGTATAAGATTTTTTATAGTAGTTACACCATAGCGACTAACGAAAGGTGACAAGGCAGATGTAAGTGGGAACGCCGGGAGGGGACGCCCTAGAAGGACATCAAAGACCTTTTTGGTGAGATTCTTCAGAAAGGTCAGGTGCATAGTACTCGCAACCCGTATGTATGACAACATGTATGAATGTAAACGAAGCAAAAGAAGAATCGTAGCATATGGCGCTCTGTAGTTTCTGCCTACCCCCATGGGAATAAGGCGTGAGTTGATGTATGTATGTACAAACTTCAAACATAGGAGGTTGCTTACAATAAGAAATAAGCAAAGTAATTCAAATATTTCATTATTGTTTATATTGGTCTTTATGTAGAACCAATTTAGTGGCTTGTATACTTATGTACTAAATTGCTTATTTAATTTTACTTGGAGCAACATATTTATTCATGTTGCACATTTTTTTGTGAAACTGAACTCATCGCCGCAGCATCACAGTGACGTAAAAATACGTAAGTGGATAAAACAAACATATTTGAATTGAGCTCACGATAACTGACAAATGTTTGCACTGATTGATCTGGTCCCCTCATATCTGTGAGGTTATTTCCTCAAAAGACCATTTCAGACACTAATCTGCATGGTTCTTACACGATCTGACCAAGATAATGTCTAGACTTTAAAAGAGACTGACCTCTGAGTTTCTATCAGTGTTTCTTCAGAGTAGTCAGATAGAGAAACGCCGACCTAAAAATTGACATGTAAAAGTGTTGAGGCCAGACAGAACAAATGATCATGCTCATCACACGTGGGAATCGAACCCACGACCTCCGTCATAGCAGTCAGGGCCAGTACCCTTAAAACCAACAGGTCCGTCAAAGAAGTACTTTATGTGTGGATGATTTACCAATCGAGTTAAATTATTACCTCCTACAGATACTACTTCAAATACTACTACCTACTCTAGTTTTGTATGTAACATAGAGACACGCAGCGCAGTAGTTCAGTTTAAAATGATGTATTTTGTATCTTTCAAAATCAATGCATTTCAGTAAGATAGTTAGGTTAGGTAGTTAGGTTAGCTATAGGATAGGTATGGTAAGTTAGGTCATGTGTATACAGGGTGGCAGGGACATCGACGCACATCCGCTTACCATGGATTCAGTACATGATTCTGGACCCCCCTGCGTTGAAATTTTTCGTCGGCTTTTCCTTAAATTTTACGTTTTTTTTTGCATTTTTTTTTACTGTAAACTGTATATAAACATTATTTTTACCTATTCCAATGAGATTTTGTAAATTCACTTGTTTCACTTAAACCAGCAATGAAAGTAAAACAGGAAAGGGCTACCTGATCAGCTGTTTTTCTAAAGTTCAAATGCGAGGTCAACACTAGCATAGTAGGTGCCTTCGCTTTTCGCTTTCTACCTAATGCCAACATTCTATTGTCGGCCACAAAGGACGCCACCGCACCGGGCGGCGCGCGGTCTAGTCTGTACGATATTTTTTTAACCAGCCATTTCCGAGATGAATGACCTTCGTAATTTCATTTATGGCATCAGGTGCAACCTTTTCACGACGTTTGCGCGTCGATGTCCCTGCCACCCTGTATATTATGTTGTCATTCTAATTCTATCTAACTCAAAAGGTTTAAAAAGCACATTAGAGAGTTGCTAAATCTACTTTTTGCTATTATTGTTTTGGATTTATTTGTTGTCATCTTATTAAAAGTATGTATAATATCTCTAACATATAAAATCCTCGTGTCAGTGTTTAAATAAATAAATAATCCACATCTTTAACGCAACGCCATCTAGTCCCGAACTAAGCGGATACTTGTATATTGCTAAATACATACATATTATTGATAAATTACACCCAGACACAGAACAAATGATCATGCTCATCACACAAACATCTGTCTTGGGTGGGAATCGAACCCACGACCTCCGGCATAGCAATCAGGGTCACTAACCAGTACCACTAGCTAGACCAACAGGCCAAACTTTTCTCTAAAACGGTTTGACCGAGAATAGGCCGCCAACTATTTTTTCTGCCGGGGCAGTTACTTGTCTAATATTTAAAATTCATGTGGAGAATTGAAATTTCTGCTTGAATAAAGCATTATTCTGTATGGGATGTTTTGACGCCACGGTTGGCGGAGCGGCTGAGTGATTGGGTGCAGCACCGCGTGCTCCGCTCGTTTCCCGCACGGAATAAATATTTTTTTGTCAGGTACTACAGGTAGGGTTTTCCGTGTCTGGTTGTACGTAAGTTTAAATATTAGTTTTAACGCAACCACGACACAGGGGAAATTCCTAGTCTTTCCAGGGTGAATTTACGAGCGTTTAACTGCCGTAATTGCCTTCCCCTACATTTTAATGATAGATGAATGTATTTGACGCTGGTACTTTAGCAGATTCTGGAAATTGCATAAATAATTCACAAAATACATTGTTGAAACACTCCAAAATTCACTTTCCAACGTTTCTTCAGATAAAATAAACATTATTTAAATTGTTGCTTTTGACTTTTGTACCTTGTTTGTCTACTGACACTGCTGTTTCGTAGACTGGGTTGTAAGCGATGGTGGTGACAGTGGCTTGGTGCAGTGTCTCGAAGGTGTAGAGCGGCGTGCTGGCCGTCTGTGTGCCGTCGAATATGTGGATCTTGTTGCTGGCTTTCTCTGATCTGATAGATAGTAAAGAGCATAAAAATATCGTACATTGTGCGTCCAAGTGGAACTTTAAATAGGTTGTGTAAACAGCATGATATAGATCCATTCGTAACTAGTGTGTCCTCGGTCAAGAAGTGCTTAAGCTGTAATTTTTTATTTAGTAAAAGTAAACTTAATATTAAGGTTCCTATTGTAAATTATTAGCTATTAAGCAACTATTTGTTCTTTTTAGCCAATAACAAGTCCTCACTTATATTCTGTCCTTTATAAGTGAGGACTTGTTATTGACTGTCAGTCTCTTACTGTTTCTTACTTCATAATTATATAAAACTAAACAAAAATTTGACTGGCCTGTTAGTCTAGTAGTTAGTGACCCTGACTGCTATGCCGGAGGTCGTGGGTTTGATTCCCACCCAGGACAAATGTTTGTGTGATGAGCATGATCATTTGTTCTGTGTCTGGGTGTAATTTATCTATAATATGTATGTATTTAGAAGTATATAAGTATGTTTATCAGCTGTTTAGTACCCATAACACAAGCTCTTAGCTTAGCTTGGGACTAGATGGCGTTGTGTGAAAAGTTGTGGAATATTTATTTATTATTTATTTATTTATTTTCTTACCTGATTCCTTCTAGCTGTAAGTCCTTCATATCATTTAAATAAATAAAGGATTATTTATACTTATATCACAAAAGGGAAGGAATTGTATTTTTGTATACAACTTAACAAATAATCTTGAAAATGACTGGACCGATTTTAAAATGGTTTCACCATTGAGAAGCTACCCTATCCCCGGGTGATATAGGCTACTTTTTATCTCTCTATTCCCATGGGAACGCGGACTAAAATGAAACCACGTGACGTCTGCTAGTCATACACACTAACACATTAACTCAGGAAATTTTCTATGACTCTCGAAGTTATAGCAACTAAGTATATTTTCTACTAATACAGCCTTAAAGAAACTGATCAACTGTAACCAACAATAAGTTTGCCTTTTCTCATGCATAGGTTGTAGCATCATTACTTTTTAACTTCAGTTTGTATGAAAAGAAATTAAAAACAAAAACGTAATTCGCGGACCCCATATACCATGGGATATGGGCAGGATGATGATATATGAATAGTAATACGTACATTGCCAGTGCAGATATGGGATCCCCCGCCGAGTGCACCCATTCAGCAACATAGGGCTCAAACTCTATAGTTATCATGTTGATCATATCTGGAAAAAGAAAAAAGAAACATTGTGAACTTTAGATAATAGTAGTTTTTTTTCCGCGAGTCCGCTATCCTGGCGTGCGCCCGCAGGACGATTGAATCCGTAATAAGGTCATGGCACATTATTCCGACACCGCAACAAACCAGCAATTGACTTGTCATTCAACTTAGAGAATTAAATCGTGTGTAGTATAATATATTTCATAATGTCAATAAGAAAAAGCCAACGGCGAGCAGTCAGCGCGCCGATAGCGAGCCGACCATGTGCTTACAGTGCGTCGACCGCACGCTTACAGCACGCCGATCGCATGCTTACTACTCGCCGACTCCGAGTCGCCAGCAAAAGAGAGACATTATGAAAACGTGCAAGTCCTGGTGTGTTCAATCATAAATTCCATAAGTATAACAATTGAGTTCGCGGTGACAGCTAGCTTGCACCTTGCGGCCAGCACGCGGGCTGCGAGCTTGCACCCCGAAAGTGGCGAGCTTGCACCTGGCAACTTGACTGACTTGACTGCAAGCTGGCACTTGTCAACGATGCGTAGTTAGCGCACTGGCAGCTAGCCGTAGCCTGAATTCGAGGCGACGCCATGCGTCAGCTGTGCAGTTGCGGTGCCGTTATAATGAGCCATGACCTTTACGCATATAACAATCACCAAAATCTGATTAAGTTGTCTACTAAAAAATGCTCTAAACATTGTTTATTTCAAGAAGTTCTGTATGACCACCGTCACATACACAGTACAGTTTATTTCAGATAGACCATTATAACTACTTATACAAAATAAAATACAAAAAATCACATGGAAAAAAAGGTAGTTTCGTCTCTTTCCTCTTTTTACAATATTTTGTACACATTTTATCAGATAAATATAATATCCATTTAATTTCTAGTATTAGTGATTATCTAATATCAATTGTAAGTCAAAGTTCTGTACTAAACTGTAGTAGTACAGGAGATAAAACAAATGTCACTTAGGTCATTGAGGAGTTTTATCATATTAATTACATACAATCTATACAACAATCATAGCATAGAAATCTGCTTAAAAAAGATTAAAATTAGAATTTATTAAGTTATTTGCTTTGAAATAACTTTAGATCTTTTTTTTGTTTTCAAAGGTGGAGTTTAGTTCATATTCAATTATTTTTCCAGTCAGTATGCTAATGGTACAGTATGGTATCATGGTGGTGGCTAATGGTGAGATATGAACTTAGATGGACATTATATCATAATTCTATATTGTGACAGTCTAAAATAACAGATTAGATTATAATATGAACATGCATAGTCTGTTTTTTTTTATATATTCTCACATTTAAATAATACCAGACACCCTATGTATCTTTGAAGATATCCTGTTAGTACTTTGTATTCACATGCAACATGTTCACGTTCTAGTAGTCACAAAGTGGTTGGATTTAACTCATAACTATGTTAAATCTCATACTCACACATGCAGGACTATGAGACCGACAAACAAAAACGCGACAAATTGGGGAGACAATACGATATAACGACCAACAGTGGTGCAACAGTTACAGCAGTACAGCAGTTTAATAAATAATTAAATAAATATTGCACAACTTTTCACACAACGCCATTTAGTCCCAAGTTAAGCTTGAGAGCTTGTGTTATGGGTACTAAACAGCTGATAAACATACTTATATATTTCTAAATACATACATATTATAGATAAATTACACCCAGACACAGAACAAATGATTGTGCTCATCACACAAACATTTGTCCTGGGCAGGAATCAAACCCACGACCTCCGGCATAGCAGTCAGGGTCACTAACTACTAGACCAACAGGCCAGTATAAATAATTTGTTTTAAGACAATGAATGGCAGAGCACATAGTGTAAGGCACCCAATCAATGATATTATAAGTAAAAAGGTGTAGATAGGTTACCAGAAACAACATTTGATATTCAAAAACGGCACACTAACGCACACACGCGTCACATTTTAACATCTCTCTTTCTGAGCGCTTATAACCTATCTACACCTTTTTACTTATAGAATACCATTGCACCAAATAAATTCAGACAAGGGCTGAAAGATACCAATGTTTAGACCAGTTACAGCTCCATGATGATGATGATGATGATCAGAATTTGGGTTAAATATAATCCTCACCAAAATTAACAACATCAAACACCTTGATAGTCTTCTCGAGAGAGGCGGTGCAGAGCAGTGTGCCTGTAGTGTTGGTAGCAACATGGCTGATCGGAGCCAGGTGGCAACGGAAATGCTTGACAAACTCTATGCCTTCTTCCTGGAAATCAAGAATAAATATTTGGTAAAATACTTAGATAAGTTGTTGTTAAAGGATACAATCTTTTTGATTGGTCAATATTTGACAGTATGGATATTTATCATGTTTTTTAATTAAAACAATGTTCAGGTTGCCTTCCAGACTAACCAAACGCAACTAAATACCAGTAATTTATATGAAGCAACTGTCTATCTGGTAAGCATTGTGAATCTGTAAGAACTAAAAAAATTTTAGCATTTTAATTCCTTTGTTATTTGTTGAAGATACATATTTTGATATGTCAAATTACCACCAGAAGCAGGCAGTCAGCCTGTGATTGCAGTATGTTGCAGTCTCCTACTGACAACATAGGAACCTACTGCAGACGCAGCAGCCACCCAAAGATAACATCAAGTCTGAACAAATTTTTTTCTAAAGCAAAACTAGAAGAATTTATTAAAAAGAATTTTTTCATCACCAGACTACTAAAACTTATCACTTTTTTTGTATAGTCTGATGTTCTATCTTTAGAATCTTAACAATTTAAAACTAGAGAAGTAGAGAATCTTCTAAATTCAAATATTATTTAGCTTTTAGGCGCCAATTGCAACCCTTTCTTCCAGATAACCTTGAATATTATTTTGTGTATTAGGTACCTGTTTCTTCCAAAATTTCAAGTGGCCATCCTGACTGGCGGTGATCACGAAGTCTGTCTTAGTAACCACTACGTGAGTAACCACATCGCGATGCATGTAACTGAACTCATACGTCTCCGAAGTAGGCAGGTTCTCGATGTACAGGGACTCAAACTCCAACACTAAAAAGTAGAAGATGTTAGTTAGTATCAGAATCTGCTTCAAAACTGTGTAATTCATGGATTTTATTGATAAAACAAGTACCTCTTCTCTTTTTAGCTTTAGGTTTAGATGCCTCGGCGGGCATAGGCCCTATCCAGCCATCTGTCTCTTCAGCTTCTTCATTGTTATCAACGCTGCTGCGTCTCTTCTCAGCAGACATTTTTGGCACTCCTTACACCAATTTGGATTCACTTCTATCTCAAAAACACCGGATTTAAAAAATAGTTTTTGGAGTTTTGTAAACACCGTGCCGATTGCTTGACACAGTGACACTACTTGTATGAAGTTGTATAACCTAACTAAATTCAAACTTCGTGATTAAAGCAATTTCTCATTAATTTGAGACCTTCTGAAATCGTTTTCATAATCATGTTTGGCTGGCTGGGTAATAAACAAAATCCGAGGAAAGCGCTGAAAAAGATTTTGATTGGTTGAAATTGTACATTTCCGTAATTCCGTTCTACCCATTGGTCGATTATGGTGCATCTCATTGGATTCATAGACAATTCTAAGCGTTACCATAAAACAAAATATATGCTAATATTTCTAAATAAATTTGTCTTTCAAATCATTAGAAAAATCATTTTGTGCATTTTTCCTTGTTATTTTCTATCCATTTAATGTTCTTGTTATATTTTACCATTTACGTTTTAATCTTTTGCTAGTCACGTTGGAAGAGCGTTAAAAACTTTTTAGCTACATTGTCTATGCTCAAAATGTCTTTTACGAATTCGTAGTGATGGTGGCTGGCTTCCTTGCAAACGAAGCATCGTAAATTACATCTTATTTGTAAATCTTATTAAAAATTTGATCGTGAAACGATCGAATCAATAGTGATTTAAGTGCTCAAGAAGTTTCACATCTAATCGGTAAGTGAAAAGTGTAACATTGATTGTGAAACCGCGCGCTACCGGTACCTCTACACGTGGTTAGGCAGCTATACGGCGTACGTATGTTACAGATGTGTTTTCTTATAATTATCAGCGAATAAAGCAACGACGCAAATTTCTCGAGTGTTTCCAAGTGAAATTCTGTTATTTTTGTGTCAACGCATCATAGTTAGGTTGTTTATTGAACGTGGTTAGTTTGACAAACGGTGACTCGTTGCTGACACATATAGCTGCTGTTGAGGTAAATTTATATTCGAAATATGGTATCAGGAGTCATTTGCATTCGTTAAATTGCATCTGCAACTATTACTGAAACTGCTCCGTCATCACTCAGCGGTCTGCACCATCTCGTAAAGTATATATCATGCCTTCTCTTGTAGCTTTCTTTTTTTTCTCTGTCAATCTCTGTTAGCTTATGACAATGACGCATCACTGCACTATGAGCAGCATGTGGGGAAGTACTAATACGTATTTTGCCTGGATTCTTACCCAGTTTTAGGCATGTGTTATGCTGTCTACCTGTTACATGCTCACAGTTCACACAAAGGACTCATTAGGGTACATTGAAATGGTACATCTGTATTATCTGCTATTGTACTTTAAAATTCATTGACATCATTTCAATAGAGACAATAATATGTTGATTGGCATTGGCATTGATATTTTATTGTTTCACACTGTATTTATATATGTTTCAATAGACACCATAACCCATGTTCTAATAATGTTCAAGGACAAAAATCATACAGCCTGGGTCTAGTTTTTGAAATATCTGAACAATGCTTCCCCAGTGTTTGATTTATTAGAATTTCTCGGTATGAAAGTCAATGTATTCACTGAACAAATGCAATTATCTATACACTTTCTAAGAATTTAAATTCTTCAATATTAGTTTCACATATCACTGGCAGCATTAAAATACCAGCTTTTTGTTGACATTACAAGCTAAATATATTAACTATAATTATTTGTTTTTCATGACTAAAGATTATGCACTTTTCAGTATTTAAACATGGACTAGGAAAACCAACAGCTATGTAAAATGTACCCATAAAATTCTTATTATAAAAACATTGTTTTTTTGTTTTCTGGATGCCAACATCAAAGCTTCAAGTAAAAGTAAATAAAAAAAAACATTTCAGCAGAGACAATCCCAAATAAATTCAAAAAGGTTTGTTCCAGTTTTACAATAGTACTGTTAGAACTTTCAAATTATTGCTCCATTGACCCTTTAGCAGTTACAATATTAGAAAGTCATTCATTTCATTTAATTTCACCACAACCAACTAGATTGCACGCTAAAATTCATGTAAGACTTTGTATTTTGGATTTTGAGCCTTTTTCAAAGTAATTATTTGTTTTAAATTGTCTTTTTATTTGGTTTGAGATAAGTTTGGAAATCTTTACTGTGCCGACTGGGTAAGATGTTTTTTTGCGCTCATGTTAGAAACAATTAGAATTCACTAAAAGGACAAAATTTCTTCAAAAGTTAATCTCCAACTTAGTTTTTTATACAGGTAGGTGAAGAGACTTCATTATCCTGATCTGAAGCATAGAGCTTCTTCACATAGAGTAACAAAAAAGAAACACCATTATTTCCCTAAAAAATGCCAATTTACTTAATGGACACTTAACTAAACAAGTCTTGATTCTCCTGAGAGCTGGTGTAACATGTGTGGCACATAAGTGCGGGCAACCTATTTACATAGTGACTGTATATACACTAGTTATCATAATTACAACAAGTTAATGACTTTCCCACTGGCAGCTTTCACTCTATCCCCTCCACAATTTGCTTACTTTATTGCTGTGAAATGTGGCATAAAGGTTTTGTTGTTTTTGTTTTAATGCATTCATTAGAAGATAGTCTGAGAGTGTTGGGGACTCAGTGTTTTGAGAATAGAAAAAAAAACTACATTTTTCGCGTTTACCTAATCTCTTGTTACTTAAATAGGCGAAAATGTCGTAACCGGCTTAATTATACATGTAAAAACTTATTGATTATGCAAATAAAACTGTGTACTCAATAATGTCTCGCCATAGTGTTGATCAATAGTTTGGAGGCCAAAGAAAGGTGTCGCCATGTCGAGGTCGCCCATAATGCTTCTAACACTAAGGTTTCTATAATTTATTGTTTAACTGAAATGTACGTAACTTTAATAGGTATAATATTTCTTACGATATGTCATTTTCAATATCATCAATACATGAGACTTGTATCAGTTCTTGTAAACCCTTATTTGCCCTCTAAGAATTACATAATTCACTTTGTGCTGACCTATTTTCAAGTCATGACCGTGAAAAATATTGTTCAAAGAAGTTATAATCTCCACGGAAAAAGAAATCATAAAAACATCTTACAATAGAAAGTTATAAATGGTGTAACATTTTCTTTTCCGTTTTCCGAAGTTTTTTTTCCTGTTGTAGTGCTTTGCCATTGTAATGTTACGCATTGTCCCAACTTCAAAAGCCGGCACGGGTTGCTGCTAAAATAATCAAGTCAACAGACCTTGTGGAATGTGCGATGTTCACGTTCTCAATTGTTTTGCATCGTACCGGGCCTCCCTAAGTCTCGATCAAAATGTTTGCCGCGAGTCAATTGGTGACAATCGTAAGTAATTTGCCGTGATCTTGGCACATGAAGCGCGTTATCAACCTCAGGGTCATCACGTCAGCGGAACTTCTGTGCAAATAATTAAACTCGATATCTCTGTTACACATATCGCTCCGAAAAGTTGTGAGAAAGAGATAGACGAGGCGAATGACCGTATTTCATAAAGGTCATTATTACAAGGTCAAAATGTTGACTGAATATTTTTTTCGCTCCAAAACGTGTTATATCGCCGCATCTTACAATTCATTCACATAACTTTACTTAAGAAATTCCAATTTTCTGAAAAATTTAACCTTTAAGTAAAAGTTGGTAGGCTTCGTAGAGGTACCGTTATGTTAGTGATAAGTAATCAACGGAGTGCATCCTATTGTTCTAGACAATGAGTTCGAGCGTATGCTACAAGTGCAACCGGACGGGGCACTTCGCCCGCGAGTGTACCCAGGGAGGCGTGCAGGGTGCTCGCGACTCTGGCTTCAACCGCCAGCGCGAAAAGTGCTTCAAGTGCAACCGCGCCGGACACTTTGCGCGTGACTGCAAGGAGGAGGCCGACCGTTGCTACAGGTGATTATTACCATTGTCTCAGCATTTTCAGGATCAATCCAACTTCCAAGACATCCATACGTAGGTAGTCTGACTACAACTGATTAAAAAAAATTATAAAGACCACAACTTCTGCCTCTCCTCTCGATCACTATTGTTTTCATAACCAGTGGCTGCACGGGTGTGCCGAAGGGGAAACAAGATCGGTGACCCATTGCTCAACCTGCGAGAGCGGTTGCTTGAAGCAGTAGCGTAAATCAATCAAGCTTCTTAGTTATAGCGTTGCTATAGGTTAACGACACTTCAAACGATACGTGTTTCGTGTAGACATGAAGTATCTCTATTGGCTGGTTACGCATGAGTGGTCACGTTCAAGCGGCTCGACTCACGCGTGTATCGCCAAGCCAGCCTAGCGTGCGCCCGCCGAGGAAACAACTGCCACGCGCCATTCGCATCCGCGTGGAAGGAATACCTGAGCAGTTCAACATTTGTCTTATTGTCAACTTACAACACTACTAAAATACTACTTAAAATAGGCTCCTTTTCATCGATTGACGTTTCTATTTGCACTATTTCTATACAGCAACTTAATAAAATCAATATGCCGAGTTAAACTAGTTTTGTAAAGGAGACAGGTCTCGCCGCCAGTTACGCCTACCAACTTATCGGCTATTTCATGCAGGGCGTGTTTAAGTTTAACGTTGGGTGCACGTTAGCAAACCGCGATTCTTATCCGAGTCACGTTTATCATTAGATCATATCTGAAACCATTTTCGATAACGAGAATCGTCTTTTAAGTTTCTTTGCTGTTCGATTTAGATGAAATCTCAGGAAATGATCATTACAAGAGCTTAAACTTCAGGCCGACAAGGTTTCTTTCTATGTAGTTTTTTAACCTGTAAAAAATTCACTGGATGTCTCTGGCTGGCGCAATCAATAACTGATTGAATGTATTGTAGACATTCACCTAAGTAACGAGGTCATCGAGAAAGTGTAGTGTGTCCACTAATATTTAAATGTCACGTTGAACTGTTGGCATTGACCTTGCCCACACACGTGTCTCATTAACTTGTCGTCGACCTTTCTGTCTTATTCAAATATCATAATAGTGAAATTTAATTTGAAGTTGATGGTTTTAGGCTGGCTATCTAATTGTCGTGTTTACTTTGTGGTGCAGATGTAACGGCACGGGACACATAGCGCGCGAGTGCGCGCAGAGCCCGGACGAGCCGTCGTGTTACAACTGCAACAAGACGGGGCACATCGCACGGAACTGCCCCGAGGGCGGCCGCGACAGCTCCAACCAGACCTGCTACAATTGCAACAAGTCCGGCCACATCTCACGCAACTGCCCCGACGGCACCAAGACTTGCTATGTGTGCGGAAAGCCCGGACACATCTCCCGCGATTGCGATGAGGAGCGGAACTAACACACGCCTCGTCGCGACTGCCTATATATAAAATAAACTATGTATATTATGATGCCACGCACGGACGATAAGCAAAGGACGCGATACGCGACACTAGATCGTAAGACCACACGACTGTATGAAATTAATGCAACGGAATTATAAATCAGATGCAGCAGCGGTATTCACGTGACAGACTGAGGTGTATGATTTTTAAAATGTTGACTTGTATATAGGTCTCCCCGCCGCGCGAGCGCCGGCGGCGCTCGTCGATACGTTAATGTTTGTTCTTGCACGACGTGAACGAGTTATTGTGTTTTAAATCATTTAATAATCGTGATTGAACTATTGAGGAGGTAGCGTTACAGTTTTAGCATTACAGAGTATATATTTAATATATTTTGTACAGATTTTTTTGACAAAAGATAAATTGGATGCTGGCGTACATAATGAGTTTTCAATGAGAAGAGTGGAGGCCCCGGAGCGACCCGAAACCCTACTGGACTCTCTTGTTCGTCTTATACAGTTGTTCTTACGAGATCGTACTGCGATCCGACGAGTCTCAATCTTACATCCTATCACTTCGCGTGATTTATTTTTATTGATCAATTCCTTTGTTTATGAGATCCTGCTAACTTGTGGAGAATTCAGTGGTTAATTAGAATTTCATCAATCAAAACATTTTTTATTTTGTTATCCCTGTCAATGTGCCTCTCTGTAATACACTGAAATGTATAATGATTACTCAAATAACAGTGGGAGATGATTAATTAATAAAATCTTGCCTTATTATTTCACAAGTTTTCATCTTGCCCTAACTATTTTAGAATCATAGGTATTTATTTGACTGTTAACATGTGCTCATAACACGACACACATTAATAGCTTCAAATCTCCCAAGTGTATTTTTGCATATAGTTTAGATTACATTACTGGGCTCATATTAATTGACTGAACAAGAGGGCATTACCTATCCTTCAACCATACCTAGAATACACACATACAAATTATTGGTTACATGACACATGGGGTTGCTGTGATACCAGATGAAATTTAAAAAAAAAAGTATTTTAGAAACAATGATTTGGCCATCAACAGCTAGTCTTTATTTCGGTCAACCAATGTAAGTACCTGCCGTCTTAGAATGGGATGTAAATTAGCTGTAGCTGATCATTTTAAAATGGTTGATTGCATGTTAACTGAGTATTCGAGTAGAACATAGTTGAATGTTAGTAACCATTTACCTTGCATACTTCCTATCTACAGGGTGTAAGGGACAGCCATCCTCATCAAACTGATAGGGTGCATTTAGCTCCTGATTTTGAATCATAATCCACCGAAATTTTCCTCTTAAAATTTTTAATTTTTTTTTCGTTTTTTCAGGTTTTTCAGTTTTATTTCAATGTATTAACATTCTCTGAAAGTAGCACTCCATTTATGTAAATAATACGGCTAAAATAAAAAAAAACAACAGTGGATGTTGAAATTTACTATAACGAACAACTTGACGGAGCGGGCGCCCGAAGATTCGCTGCGTGCGTTTTGCCACGGTTAAAATACATTGCGTATGAAGAAATAAAACAAATTATTGAACGTTCCTGAAATAATTTCTTGTACCGTTTCTTAGTATAATATACTGAATTCACCCCATCAGTCTGAGGAGGGCTGTCCCTTACACCCTGTATAGTACATCAAATACAGATAGACGTGTGTAAAATGTCCAAACATAAGCATGTCGAACCTCGCAGAGGAAATCGCCAGCTTCCTGATGCTCTATGTATCTATACTTCCCTAAATAGCGACGCCGAAAAAGCAGAGGTCAAGAAAATATCTTTGACAGAAAAGCAGAGCTACCAGCGCAGTCTTCGGGAACTAAACAACACGATATTGTACGAGTAGGTACCTATCAGGTCTATGTAAATACACTAACTAGGTACTCTAAAGTTAAATATAGACGTCGAACATTGCCCGTGAAGCCTTTAGCATGCAAACTTGACCCTAAGTAGCTTGCATTCTTCACCCAATATAATACATGCACTTTGGGCATCTTGAGCCCTAACACAATAGGGTTTAGGATCCTTTGTAGACACCTGGCATACCGGTCATAAAAAGCTGAACAAAACAATTTTCAACTTTATGATTTTTGTAATTTTATAAGAAATTCTAGTGAAACCCTTACTGGTTCTGTATTTTAAATAATAAATTCTCATTGACTTGAAACTTGAAATTATCAAACGTCTAAACAGACGTGAAAACTCACAGCAGTTGCGAGAACCGCACTCACGGCATAATTAAATTTTACACGCTGAGCGTGATTTGCCGCACAGCCGTATTGGAAAATATGAAATCACAACCGGGTGTGCGCGAGCCGCACTGGCGTTCCGGCTGCGATAACACAGCGTATGTGGTCCCGCAGTCAAGGAGCACCTTGACTGCGGGCGCTATCGCCTACGCCAAGCCGCCCGTGCGGACGGCCGCACACCTGCTGCGAGAGCCGCACAGTCGTATCGGATGGTCGAAAAATAATACGCCAGTGCGGATATAGCGCTGGGTGTGTTTTAATCCTCCAGTGCGGCAAAACACAGGCTATTGTGTTTTTTTACGTTTTTGTGTTTTTAAACTTATATATTCATATTATAAATAAATTACACCCAGGCAACAAATAATCGTGCTCATCACACAAACATTTGTCCTGGCTGGGAATCGAACCCACGACCTCCGGCATAGCAGTCAGGGCCACTAACTACTAGACCAACAGGCCAGTCGAAATATCAATGCTGTCAGTGCATCTTTTCAAGGACCAAGGACAATAAATAATAAAAACACCAGTGTGTTACTGTGTCCCAAAGTGGTGTGTGTGGGCAAAGGTCCCTTTCCATAGTTCCCATACAGAGAAGGCGCAAGTATTGACACCCTTGGACCACGCTTCACCACCACCGCGCATGCTCAACATGGTTTGGCGATTTCAAACCTATTAAGGTACTTATATGTTGTATGTCCATATTTCCTCACAATGTCCACAAGAAAATGAAAAAGTCGCCGAACATTGGGCCACATTTGAACCACAACATCGTGCATGAGAAGCGGGTGCTTTAACCTCGCTCTGGGCCATCACAATTCAGGACAGTTTTTAACCGACTTCAAAAAAAGGAGGAGGTGGAGGGGTTTTTTTTTTTTTTTTAGTGTGTTTGTTACGCGATTTCTCCTCCATTTGTGGACCGATTCTCAAAATTCTTTTTTTATGTGAAAGAGTATACTCCCGAGGTGGTCCCATTTTAATTTGGTGAAGATCTGGTGCTGATCTTCGGAGATATACAATGGAACTCTTCAAAAATAGACGGCAAATCTGTCGTGATTGCTGGAATCGCTTGGATATTTATTGTTTATACAACATCATGACGTATCATCACGCCTGTATGCTCTGAGGGGTACGCAGATGTGTACAATATACCTCGATTTCGACAGTTAGGTATGTTAAGTTTAATTTATTAGGGATAAGTGGATAACCCTATTACCATGACATGTATTGTTAACAAATAACAATATAAAAATAAATTCATGGCAAATGTTTGTATGGGAACAACTAAAAATGGAAAAATAAAAATCTTTTTTGCAAAAAATAAAACCGACTTAAAAAAAACTCCAACCGGTGTAAAATAACTCTAAATTCGGAAGTCGGTGGCCCATCATGAAAAAGACAAAACCACCAAAGCCACAGACTTCCTAATTTAGAGTTATTTTACACCGGTTGGTGTTTTTTTTAAGTCGGTTTTATTTTTTGCAAAAAAGATTTTTGTTTGTAGGTAAGTACAAGTACTTCAGGTTAGCGTCGCGCGTCGGTAGTATTATTAAGATGAAAAACAATACAAATTTGAGTGGAACTTTACAGTCAGTAATTGCGTTGCACCTGCACGCATAGGTCAGTGCATTCTTGACCTTAACTTAGACCGACTTGACGAATATATGGCCTCTGCCTCGAATTTAGCGGGCAGCGGGGCGGCGGCGGCGGCGGGGCGGGAGCGGCAGGATCTTATGCGTAAAATCAAATGGACCGGTTCTCGAAAACAGCGGCGCGGCGGCGGGCAACGAGCGGTGCACTCCGGTCAAGCGGTGTGACCGCCCGCGTTGCGCGTCTGCATTGTAGTATAGTGTTGTACATTTTTTTTGTGACGTATCAAAATGTCCTCGGACGTGCAAGAGCAAATTATTTCGGCAATCTTTGAGAGGACACCCAGGAACAGCAAAGATGTGAACCATAAAAATAGAAGAATAATTAATTAGTTTCAAGAATAAAAGTTTCTACACTCATTCTGGACTTCTGGTGTAGTCGTAGAATTTGTCGGGATTTTGTGTCCGTTCTTCATAATTTCGATAAAACTCGCCATTTATTTTCCTTGCCCTATAGTAGGGATCCACTACTTCTTTTGCCCACAATAAATCAAGCGTTAGGAATAAATTTGAATCAAAAAGATGTTTTCGCCGTTTTCAGACATTCCGCGCGAATAAAAACAAATATCTCGACAACACAACCACGAACACAACACTAGTACACTACACCGCTACAGTGCCGCACGATTTGCCCGCTGGTTTGGAGTATGCGTTGCCCGCCCCGCTGCCGCGCCGCCGCCGCCGCCGCCCCGCTGCCTGCAAAATTCGAGGCAGAGGCCTATGACAGAAAGAGCAATGCGACTTCAATTTTTTTATTATAATAAGCTTTACGCATTACTCTTCATCAAATTGGGGAAAAGTAAAAAGAAAAGAATGCATAAATATTCATCTTAACTACGGAACCTATATGTTTCGCTACTCGACCGGCTTGTTCGGCTTGTGGAACCCAGTTACAGTAGATTGTTTATAGGTAGGTACTTAAAGACATATTTTTTCTCTCATAATCGTTAATTTAATCAAAAAGATAGATGAGTAACGTTACATACATTATAATAGTACCTACACGCGACAATGGTGACGATATGTGACTGGTGGCTGGTTGGTCTGGTGGGTGCCTATTTTTAAACCTAACGCCTTTCCACACACGCAACCGCGTACTCTTGACCATAGACAAAAATGAAAACACCCAAATGCAACAAAACCCTAAAAGATAAAATATACTGAAGGCACAACTACTTTCTCTCATAATATTATGTAAAATTCATGCATTTTCAAAATTCGACAAATTTAACATTTTTGAACATAAAGAAGTCGAATTAACGATAACGTTATCGGAACTTACCGGTTCTCGCCCTAGCCGGGCGTGGTGAAGTGCGGCTGCGCGACAATTGCATTTTCTTGAATGAAGTGAGTAATGGGACGTTGTTAACGTTCTTGTTTATTTTTTTGAATTAAAGTTATTTTAATGAATTGTTTTCAGAATAAGTGAGTTTGTGTGTTTATAGGTAGTAAAGTGAAGTAATGAAGTTTTATTGCAAGTATTCTTTGCTTAAAATATTTAAGTAGAGAGTATCCATGGGCGTTAACTTCAGGTTATGAGAATTGTTAACTTTATTATTAAATTAAAATTAAGGTTAATCGAGTATTAAACTCGTTCTATGTTTACGTATTGAGCTATATTTTGGTTTATGTGACCTGTGTTATGTAATTAACTGAACTTCTAACTGACAATAGTCGGTGTTTATGTTGGTTAACGATTGTAACTACCTAATTCGAATCATGAATTTAAACTTACTTCAACAACTGATAATACGTTTTAATTAACTTGTACAATTTATTAAAGCTTTTCTATTTTAATCTTTTAGTTTATTTCTCCAAGATTTGTATACAGTTAACTAGCTTTATGTGTAGATATTATGACTAAAAAACTTATAGACAAAAATACAACCGACTTCAAAGAAAACACTAACCGGTGTAAAATAACTGTAAATTAGGAAGTCTGAGGCTTTGGTGTTTTGTCATTCATAATTGGCCACCGACTTCCGAATTTAGAGTTATTTTACACCGGTTAGTGGTTTTTTTTTAAGTCGGTTTTATTTTTGTATAAAAGTTTTTATTTTACAATTTTTAGTTTTATATTTTTATGTAGATGATTCATTATTTTCCATTTCTTTTAATATTTAATTAAAATCTGTTTATTTATAAATAAATAAATAAATAACACAACTATTCATCATCAATTTAAAAAAGAATCACTTAAATCGGTACATAAATCTCAGCATAATCAGTGCACATACATACAAAAAAATGTTCAAAAATAAATTAAATGTTCATAAAATGAAAACTACCGGGTTAAACTATGTTAAATTTTGATGGGACCAAATGGCAACAATTCCGCATCAAACTAAAAAGAATCACGCAAATCGGATCACTAACCACAGAGTTATCGGAGTACATACATAAAAAAAAATACCAATCGAATTGAGAACCTCCTCCTGAAGTCGGTTAAAAAATTACTAATTAGTTAGCTGTCATGATCCCCCACCATTGTATGAATCCATCGTAGATTACTCCAGGAACTCGACAATTTTCTTTTAATAATTTTGTCATTTTAATTTTTATTGCAGGCAGCTAAAATTGAAGACTGAATTATGAATCTCTTAATTTTAACATACATAATATCAACAACAGTATTACAACTATGCAGCTCACAAGATTATGCAGCACCAACATACAATCCGGATGTTCAACAAACAAACCCCACAAACGATTACCTCAACTCAGATCCAAAGTATGACAACCCATACGATCCAAATAGGAAGTATCAGAATCGTAACCAAAACAATCCAACACAACAATATGATCCCAATCGCCTGTATGACCCAAATCGGAGTCAATATGATCCAAACCAGAGTCAATATGACCCAAATGGGAATCAGTATGATCCAAATCGTAGACAGTATGATATAAATCGGAACCCAGACCAGAGGCTCAACCAGTTTGAGAACAGGAATGAAGAAGTTAACTACAATCTCAACCAGTACACTCCTGAAAATACTCAGAGACCTTCTTGGGATAGCAACAGGATCTACAGCACTTCCTTCAAGGGTGCTCCTATGGAACACGAGAGTGTCATCATTAATGAAGCGTGAGTTTTTGATCCTTTCACTAGTTACTTGAGACCACTGTGGGTTGCAGTTGCAGGACTAATTTATTGCTCTTCACCGTTACATAAAAAGCCTAAGTTAGGTTTTGGGAATTGATTAAAAAAAAAGTCTAATTCTTATTAACGTCAGAGCCATTCTTCAATATTCGTAATTTGGGAAATTTCCTATTTGTTACCCTGCTAGAGTAGTAAATTATCTTATTTGTTTTTTTTTTTAATTTCTGCATTACTTTTGCTCTGGTCTGTTTCTAAGTTAAAGTTATACATATATCTACTTAAAAAAAATATTAAACTAAGTCTTATTTCCACAGATCATACTTCATAGTGGCATCTAGAATGGTGAGGCCAGGCCAGATCTACAAGATATCGGCTAACATTGTTCAAGCCCGCATGCAGATGACAATCAGGGCCTCTATCTCCTGCAACGGAGTGGAAATTGCCGATGTCAACCAGAGAGTGAAACAGGGAGTTCCTGAAATATTGAATATGAGGGTAAGCTATCTTAATACATATTTAAATAACATAAATAAAATCTATTATAAAATCTGAATTTCTGTAAGTTTAACCGCCAGGAGTTTTTTATCTCTAAAAAAAATATCTAGTTTTGTTTGTTTGTTCCGCCACTTCTTCTCACCTTTTGGGGGTCTCTTTAATGATTCTCAGCCTAATTTGAATATATGAATTTAGAATTTTGATATGACCTGGAACTGTGGGGTAATTGCACTATTTTGAATATGTTCAAAGCCAGTCTTGTCCCTTTTGGGTTATTCTTTTTTAAAGTGGACCTGTAAAAATCCTTTGCGTCTCCATCAGGTGCCCCCAACAACAGTGCCAGGTGACTACAAGCTCCGTGTGGAAGGCTTGTACCTGGACACCCCGTTCGGAGGCCGCGCCTTCGTCAACGAGTCCCAGCTCAGCTTCTCCAAGCGATTCATGACCATCTTCATACAGATGGACAAACCTGTCTACATGCAGGGACAAACTGGTAATTGTTTAAATAATTTCAAAAATTAATTTTTAATGCTACATAGCACATAGCAGTGGCGAAATGCCCATAGAACCCAATTCCAATCAGCTTCTCTTTTGCCACAGGTCGATTGCCACAGACCGATTATATGAAACAAATACTTTTTTAGTCTTACAGTTGTGAACTAATAATCGACACATACCAATAATTCTTCAAAAAATTTAAATAACCTTTATGTTACAGTTCGCTTCCGTGTGATACCGATCAACACTGAGCTGAAGGCGTTCGGGCGAGCTATCGACGTATTCATTTTGGATCCCAATCGACGCATCATGAAGAGATGGCTTTCCAGACAGGTAATTCAAATTCAAATTCAAAATATTTATTTCAGATAAAATCCATATGATGTTTAGTAGTAATATGACATAACCTACTAATAGATAATACACCTATCTATTAAATAGTAGGATGTAAAAAGGTCACGTGTGACTCGTCATCATCTGTGAAAAGTTCAATTATCTAGCTATCACTATTCATGAGATAAAGCCTGGTGACAGACAGACAGACAGTGGAGTCTTAGTAATAGGGTACCGTTTTTACAGTTTGGGTACCTAACACTAAAAACAATGGATAGATTGTGTGAAAGATGGTATAACTAAGAAAAAACTTTTTTACAAATAAAAAACTTTTTTGCAAAAAATAAAACCGACTTCAAAAAAAACACTAAACGGTGTAAAATAACTCTAAATTCGGAAGTCTGTGGCTTTGGTGGGTTTGTTTTACTCATAATGGGCCACCGACTTCCGAATTTAGAGTTATTTTACACCGTTTAGTGTTTTTTTTGAAGTCGGTTTTATTTTTTGCAAAAAAGTTTTTTATTTTTCCACTTTTAGTTGTTACCATAAAAATATTTGCCATGAATTTATTTTATATTGTTAATTGTTAACAATACATGTCATCATAATAGGGTTTTCCACTAATCCCTAATAAATTAAAATTAACATACCTAACTGACGAAATCTAGGTATATTGTACCCTCCTGCGTACCCCTCAGAACACACAGGCGTGATGATACGTCATTATGTTGTACAAACAATAAACATCCAAGCGATTCCAGCAATCACGACAGATTTGCTGTTTATTTTTTAAGAGTTCCGTTGTATATCTCCGAAGATCAGCACCAGATCTTCACCAAATTAAAATGGGACCACCTCAGGAGTATACTCTTTCAAATAAAAAAAGAATTTTGAGAATCGGTCCACAAATGGCAGAGAAATCAGGTAACATACATAAAAAAAAAAAAAAAAAAAAAAAAAAAAATACATACACACGAACATAGAACCTCCTCCTTTTTTGAAAGTCGGTTAAAAAAAACAACTAACTTCTTAAAAAAACACTAACAGGTGATAAATAACTCCAGTTTCTCCAGTCTGTGGCTTTGGAGGTTTTGTTTCGTTCATTATTGGCCACCGACTTCCGAAACTGGAGTTATTTTTCACCTGTTAGTGTTTTTTTAAGAAGTCGGTTGTTTTTTTTGTAAAAAAGTTTTTTTTTTTGCAATTTTTAGTTTCTACGTATGTGAAGTAAGTCGTTCAAAACTTGAAAGAATCATTGAAATTCCTTAACAATTGCTAAAGAAGTTCTATCTAAACATTAATCTGTACATTTCTGCCGGCCCCTTATAAAATAGAAGGGCGCCATATTATGTTATGGAAATACAAAAGCTCAGCATAGACATCTGACTATAGCAATCGCGAATAATTTGCTGTTATGCGTTGAAGAATTCCGTTGCCTGTCTTCTTCATCAGTTTTTCTTCACCAAATGATACTTTCTAAATAAAAATGCTTGATATGTTACTAATTATGTTAAAATCAGTGCGTGTGTACCTATATTTTTTGAGGAGTTCCCTCAATTCCTCGAGGATCCCTCATCAGATATGAGTTTTGATACAAATGGGACCAATCTGTTAGTCCTATCAAACAAAAAAAGAATTTTGCAAATCGGTCTATAAATGACGGAGTACTGAGTACTGAGGTAACAAACCCTAAAAAAAAAATACTACCGAATTGAGAACCTCCTCCTTTTTTTGAAGTCGGTTAAAAAGGTTGTCACTACTGAGATGATGGTTAATTAATACAGATGTATGGAAGAACTAGACATGCTATACTGACTCCAAAGAAATAAGGATAAGAGCAGGGAGATAATGATAGATTAATCTGCTTAACCCTACTAACAAACAACAACAAACTTTCGAGAATTCCGAACTAGGTCTAGTTAGATAGGTTCTTAGAGTACAGTAATTTGCTTGGCAAATGTTTCAAAGATGAAGCATAAAGTTTGAAGTCGGAAAATAATCCTCGAAGTTATAATATCAAAATCAAAAATAGTTTATTCAAAGCAAAAAACAGAAAGAATTAGTCAATACTTAATGGATTTCCGACTTTGAAGGCAATCCTTCAAAACGCCTGCCCTATGGACAGAACACCGCGACCCTTATTTAAAGACAAGTGAGAAGTACAGACGCCAGCACGTCAAGTCACCCCAATGTGTCAAATTTCTTTGATTGTTTTTCAACTTTGTGGCAAACAGAATATGGTTCATATTCAATTGCGAAAATTTGACACATTGGGGTAACTTGATGTGCTGGCGTCTGAACAAAATGAAAATTGAAATAAAATACAATGTTCAACTTGTAGGATTCACAAACCATATCCATGATATATCATAGTATGTGTGTCATCTTTCACAGTTCATAACAAAGTTAATAGGATCACAATAAGTGAATAATGTTCTATTGTGCCGCCCAGACATTTGATCGGATAGGCCAGTTAGCGTCGTGTTGAAGAAACCATTGTTAACGCAAAAAGTAGTCGAATGTAGTCTGTGGAAAACGTAGTGGGTAGCATATTTGTCATATTTTAGTATTTAAGCCTTGTTACAAATATGTAGTTATAAGGCTTTTTTTCCTAAATAAATAAATAAATGATACACGATGTCTTACAACCTAATGCCTACTAACATAGATGATGATGTTAGGAAGCGCAAGGAATGCAAGAAACGTTTATTGGCAAGAACATAGTACTTGCAAAAAGGTGTTACAATAATTTTCAATAATAACTTTACCTTTGTACTTAAAGCGCACTACACACCAAAGCCGCAGGCCCGGCGGCATATGTAAGCAACATTTTGCCGGCGGGCTAGGTTGGCGGCTTCAGTCATTGTTAGTCGTAAAACTTTGCCGGCGGCATGTCGGCGGCTCGACATCAGAAACTTATTTGGCAGTTAGTGATTGTGTCGCCGGGCAACTGAGCGCTTGCGTACGCTAGCCGCCGGCAAGCCGCTGACTTCTCGGCCGGCAACACGCGCGCGCGATGGTTGCCGACATGCTTCTTTCAACATAAGCCGCCGGGTTGTGTCAGCGGGTCGGCGGCTTTGGTGTGTAGTGCGCTTAAGTAGGAATAAAGAGTCTATGCGGTTCTTTCCTTGAAATACCATTTCGGACACTAATCAGCATGGTCCTCACAATGATATGACCAAGATACTGTGTGGACTTTAAAAGGGACAGATCACTGAGTGTCTTCTCAGAGTAGTCAGATAGTAAAACTACGAGCTAGTTAAAAAAATATACTTTTAAAGTACTGGGTCAAAAAAAATATTTGTCGTACTTTTTTAGTTTTCGTCGTTAGTGTTTTTTTTTTTAATTTCAACCCTAACGTGTGATATATTGTTGGAAAGGTATTTAAAAATGAATAGGGTTTACTCAACTCATTTTTGATAATGTCAATAACTTCGGAAATAATCGCTCCAAAAGTAAAAAACAATGTGCCCCCCCCCCCCTCTAACTTTTGAACCATAAGTTTAGAAAATATGAAAAAAATCTGAAAAGTAGAACTTTATAAGGACTTTCTAGGAAAATTATTTTGAACTTGGATGGAAACAGTTTTTGTACAAAAAAGACAAAAAGTTGTACAAAATAATTTCTGGACTGAGTTTGTAGTATAATCGTATAATATTATGCAAGCATTTTTTTTAACTTCGTTTACATATTCTACGGAACCCTACACTGAGCGTGGCCCGACACGCTCTTGGCCGGTTTTTTTACTTATTCGTAGCCTAATCCAACACTATTCTTATGGTATACTAAAGTTAAGCGGCAATAGCCCAACAGCTAAGGCGTCGTATGGGCGATCGGGGGGTCGTGAGTTCGATCCCCACAACCTTTGCAATATTGATCTAAATCCACTCCCGATACTAGTATATTAGCTTAGTTGGTGGGGATAACAAGACGTGTAACCCACATTGCTAGTAAGCTTTTTTATTTATAAAAAAAAAGAAAAAAGTTAAGTATATTTTGGTGTAAACTAACAAGTTACTTAAGACCATCAAAAGTCGAAGTATAGGTTGTTATTATCCGAGTTACTATAGTCTTGTTGTCGGGTCGAGAGTTCACGCATTTACAATTGATGTTATTCTAACTGCATACATAATTATGAGTATCATCGTATAATTATGTAGTTTGAACTTTTACATACATGCATAAACTCACGCCTTTTTCCACTTTTGGAGTCACCCAGTCACCGACATACACATCTCTCATCCATATAACGTTACCGTCTATGGGTCTTTTGACTTGACTTTACATGACGTCGAGAAATAAATCTGTCAGGCTTGCCGTTTCCTCACGATGTTTTCTTCTCCGGTTTTAAAGCAAGTGAGCTTGCAAGTGGAATACGCACATGAAACCGAAGCTGAGATGGCGTGCCTTGGATTCGAGCTCGAGATCTATGAGATAACATCACTAGGTTATAAGTATATCATTACTATACATGATTCTTGCAGCAGGCGCGGACCTAGCCTCCAAAACAGGTTGTGGTCACGGCCACCCAAAAATAAGCCAAGTTCTAGTCGGACTTCGAAGTTGTTAATTCGATTCCTGCAAAGCCAGCGTTCATAATAAGTGTGACACTCCGGCCAAGACGTTGTACTTTAATTAAATAGGTCCACGCAGGCCACAAATTATATAGGGTGACTGGTAATTAGTGACCGATACTTAAACACGTGATTGTACTCATGGATACGAATAACTTTCCCAAAGAAACTTTTTTTTATACTCATTAACTTTCAATTAATTCAATTACGTCAGTACTGCACAACGGGAGTGCTGGGAGTTGCGAGGGAGCGTGTGACGCTACTACGAGTAGATTTTGCCCTTCCCTAGGTCAGGTCAGCTGATAGATCGTGCCGATTCGTGCCTACTGTGATCGAACGCAGGCGCGCGCGGGAATTTCAAACAGCTTTTTTTTTATTGTGTACTTATATGACATATAAGTACACAATAATATATATATAATATATATACACAATATACATAAAAGAAACTTTTTTTATACATTGTATAAAAAAAGTTTCTTTTGGAAAGTTTATTGAAATCATGAATACAACCACGTGTTTAAATATCGGTCACTAATTACCAGTCACCCTATATAATACAAATATCGCGGGGCTAACACTTGTAGCGCTGTGTTTAAAACATTAGGTACCATAAAGATCTCAATTAGGGTGGCGGGCAATGCCCATCGTGTCTAGTAGTGATATATAACAGACGAAAATGTAGTACACCCACATTTAATGTGGGTGTACTACGGCTACACCTCTGTCCAACCCTTCAGGAATTACAGGTTTGATGTTATGTCGTCCTCCCTGGTGTAAATATATGTATATAAAGCTCAATAGGTGTTATAAAGCTCATTTTACTTGTACACAGAGTAACTTCGGAACAGTAAGTCTACAGTACCAGATGTCAGACCAGCCGCTGTTCGGCGAGTGGTACATCCGCGTGGAGGCGCGGGGCCAGATCGAGGAGTCACAGTTCCTCGTTGAGGAGTACTATCAGACACGATATGAGGTATGTACCTAGAATAATTGTTTAGAGTCGTGGAAATACCTATGTGTATATTCATATTCATTTATGTCATATTTATTTGGTGTGGCGATTATATTGTTAAATTTTTCACAACCACGGGATATTTGTGTGCCAATGGAAATATCCATGAATCAAAGAAAGTAAAAGTTGTTAATTCTGTAATAAGACTTAACAATTTTTCACATACATTTTCATATGGTTTATTAAAAAAATGACAAATTTTCGTAATTTTGAAGGATTTTGCAACAACTTGTTATGTGAGTTTCCCAAAACCAATCAGTGTTGAAATATCTCTTCCGTTTTTTTCCTAATTTGTACTTTTTTGAGTTTTGTTTGTTTACTTTACACTGTGAAATCATTTTTTACCAAGCCCAATGAGATCTATAATTTAGTAAATAAAAAACAATTCACTACTTTAATTAAAATATTCATGACATTATTGTTTTTCTTTTCGGATAATATTTTTGTGTTTACCATAAATCTAATGGTACATCTATGTATGCATTTCTAAAATATTGATCTTAAACCCGTTTAATTGTTTTACTATAATTAAACTACTCGGCCAACAAAATATGTTACATCAAACAAATTCCAAATTAACACCAAGATATAACACTTTTTTATTGTAGTGCGCTGCAAATATTCTATTGTAACAATAACTATTTTATTCTTCCCCGAAAAATACTGATCGTGCACCAAATATTTAATTGGTGTTTGATTCAAATACATTTTGCAGTGCATTATCTGAAGTAAACTAAAAAAATAAATGCTTGTTTTTAAAATTAGGTGTATTACTATTTTTACAAATTTGCAACAGTTGTTAAATAGATGCTCGTTAAGACATATTTTAATGAACATATTTTGGTGCACATTCAGTATATTTGGTGAAACACAGGCAAAATTAGGTAAATGAAATGGGAATAAATTGAAGTAGGTACTTTTAAATACCGTCCTTTCTTTTCTAATAATAATGTAATGTGTTCTTCATGCAGATAAGGCCACTCATTTCAAGTAGATGCCATTTAATTTAAAAGAAAGGTTATCTCAAGTACAGCATGGCTTCTCTAAAAGTAACACTGTTCTAAGCAAAACTATAATTCTTCATTCTTCTTACTCAGGTTAACGTAACAATGCCCGCATTCTTCTTCAACACGGAACAATTCATCCACGGCCGCATAATGGCGAACTACACGTCAGGCGCTCCTGTTCGCGGCAATCTGACTCTAAAAGCTACCATTAGGCCGATACCGCAGTACCGACCGAGGTACTACACGCAAGGGCAGTTCAACAACAGAGGACAGTTCGGAGTGCCTATTGGCTATGGAGGGAATCAATATACCAGAGGTAAGGATTGAGGGCAAAGCGGCAATAGCGCAATGGCTAACGCGTCGGACTGGCGATCAAAAGGTTGTGAGTTCCACTATTGCACTATTGACGTGAACCCACTTCAGACACAAGCATATTTAGCTTAGTTGGAGGGGTCAATAAGATTACTAGTAATATGCAACCCACATTACTAGAAAGCTTTTTATTATTTTAAATCAGGAGATACCTTCATGCTTTAAACCAGGGATGTTACGGAGGTGGTTTTATCGGAACCGGAGTCGGAGTTTTTTAAATTTGGTTTTCCGGAGTCGGAGTCGAAGGCTGCATCAACTTCAGTGAAATAGTTCCAAATGATACTTGATTTTGACTTCATTGTCCAACTCCAAATCAAAAACAGATAACTTTAACACACCGCACAAAACAGCCGTCCGTAATTCCGTATTGTGTAACAACATTTATATCGGAGTCGGGGTCGAAGCTTCATAACATCCCTGTTTAAACTATACGGGCCGACGCACAACCTGTGAGACGCAATGCAGCGCGGTTTTCGCTATTAAACAAACAATCTGGCTTCAGTTGAAATAAAGTAGAAAATAAATTAACTTTCATTAGTTGCAAACCATACTTACAATACATGCAATTATACTGATTTTTGAAGCGTTTCATTAACGACGAAATTTAAATTCATCTTTTTTTTATATTTACAATGGGTCTTCTCTTGACCTCAATCTTGTCCTGCGGTCAGATATGAGGTCGAATGTAATGTAATCTATTTATATAATCATACTTTGACTCATATTGATTAAAATGTATACATTTTAATCAATATGAGTCAAAGTATGATTTAACCCTCAAAAATCATCTTCAACAGTCAGCCAAAACTACCCCTACAACAACGGCTACAACAATAACTACAACAACAATTACAACAACAATTACAACAACAACAACAACTACAACAACTACAACGACAGCAACTACCAGCCACAGTACGACAACTACGGACAAACAATAGTGGACGAGTTCGGTAGAGTTGTTAATAAGGAGAATCGCTACCTCCCCGGTCAGCCGAACCAACTGGAACAGCAGGACTGGTGGTATGACCCGCAGAAGGTGGTCACGAGAATGTTCAACTTCGTAAGTATGAAATAGTTTTTTTATCACATCTATTCAAAAAGAGCTAGTTTATTCCTCGTAAACAGGGACCAAAATAGCTCATTAATCCCTAGGGACTAAAATTGATTTGAATTTGGAATGTGGATATTGTTCGTAAATGTTTCAATCAGCAAAGAGGTGAATCACAAACCATGCGAGAACAATGTATTGAATATGTGACTGGCTGAAAAACTGCGAACGCGCCAAATTTAAAAAAAAGTTGATGAAAAATAAACAACCCGCGAAGTTAAATGCATTCTGCTTTCGTTCGTAGTTGATTCATATTCAGATTTTAGAATTATAAAAAATGAGTGCGTTTTCCTCAAGTGAAAGTATTATTATGTCTTATGGTTCTGAATTGTACGTAAATAAATTCTTGTTCATAAGTTGCACTTACTTATTTTCTCATAGAGGGTGATAAAAAGTAGAGTGTCCACCTCGGGAGCAACACTATTTTAAGCTCGAGGCACATACTTTTAATCCCTTGCTCCGCTCTGGATTAAAAACACTCTCGCCTATAAAATAGTTGTTTGCTCCCTAGATAAACAATCTACTATTTTAAGCGGCAAAAGCCCAATGGGTTAAGGCGTCCGACTGTTGATCGAGAGGTCGTGAGCTCGATTCCCACCCATTGCAATAGGGACGTGAACCCACGTATTTAGCTGAGTTGAAGGTTTTAACAAAACTACCTACTAGTAATGTGCAATAAAATTGTGCACCCCACATTGCTAGTGAGTTTTTTTTTTTTAAATAGGTTTTCAGTTTTACCTTGATGACACCCTTCGTTTTATGTATTAGTCAGTGATTTAGAATTGGTTTTTGCATTGTAACTCGCGAAAGTTCCGGAACGACCACTGTTACATTTTATTGCTAAGAACATAAGAGCGAAAATCGGTCTTCAGAGAACTTTGTTGGTCTTCTTCTTCATAAAACTTACGCGGTGGTGCATGAAAAACTTAAAATGTGAACGCGCCCATAAGCGCGTTTCTAAACGAAGCAGCGGCCCGAGCAGGCCGGCGCGCCATCTAGAGCAGCCGGCAACTAGACACCGGTCTAATACGCCATTTTGCGATCTGTATCCAACATTATAAATGTAATGTGGCTCAGTAGATTCAATAATATAATCTGTATGAAACATTAACAAAACAAGGTCTGTATCCTCAACAAAATGGATTAGTCATAAATAATTACGTAAATTAAATATTAAAGGACTGCTCAAATAAGTTAGTCCACAATAGAGATTTTGTTTTGAATAAATGTGTGCTGTAAAATATACATGATACAGTTTCAGTTACTTCAATATACCGATAGTGGAATCTTAATACTTATCACTCATGTAATGAAAAACTAATCTTCATCAACTTTTAATTTCTTTCCAACAGGATGAAAAATACCCATTTTGGATGCCGAAGCCGGACTCGACACAATACGCGATCGACCACAACAGCAACAACAATATTAACAACATCAACAGCAATCCCAACTACAACACTTATACAACAACATCAACATACAACAATTATTACAACAACCCATACTATGATCAACTGCCCTACTTAAGATTTGTGAGTATTATTTGGATTTAATTTCTAGCAACCTTCATATATTATTTACTAGTGCTTCACTCTTGAATGCTTCTTTGGTCCAGTGGTCGCAAGCACTAAGCACGAGGTTCCGGGTTCAATCCCCGGGTCAGGCAAAACGTTGTTGAGTTTTTCTATGTATAATTTCTCAATAGCAGCTCGGAGTCTGGATTTGTAGCCGATTGATACCAATAGGCTCGCCGCCTATTACATGGAACATAAACATAACTTGCCTAACCTTTTAGGGTTATCGGGCGTGATGTTATGCTATTTTTAAGTTCATGAAAATGGTACAGAACCATTTCCAATAATTTCGTGAACATAAATAAACGTGCGAGCCTAGTCGCATAATTATGACGTGTAACATCGTACATGTTATCGTGGTTAATTCGCCACCATAAATCAAAATGACAGTACGCCGTGGTACTTACCTCACGCAAAATGGTTTCGCACCATCTCACAGCCATCTCCCCGCCCTCCGCTGCATGGGCTCATTGGTCAAATCAAGTAACGCGCGCTCTCGGTTTCCCGTAACACATTTCCCTATTTTTTTTTACGAAATCACTCTTTAAAAAAATATCGAGCAACCAACTAAGAGAAAAGATGCTACACGTCAAAAATAAAATAAATGATAGAAACAGGTAACAAGATACGACAACAAAAAGAACAAACAATTAACTAAGAACTCACAAGGAACAGTAAATAATCTTTTCTTTTATTTTTTCATAAAAGTTGTATTTGTGGTTCATGCAAAATTAAGACTTATTGCAACTGACGAAGATTGTTATTATTTCACATATTTTTCCGCATAAATGTTTGGAAAACGTGAGTGAACGGTCCTTCACTGTCTTGTTAAAATCATTACTATTACTGCACGACTGCTTTCAATGCAATTTTTTTTTCATAGTTCAACGGCACATACGACTTTAAATACCCGATGTCGGAGCTGGCCCAGCTGGTGCCGACCCTGGACGGTGTGGAAGTCATCATCACGGCGTCAGTGGGCGACCCGTTCCTCGACGAGGTTATCGAGGGCTACAGCATCGCCAGGATCTTCAACTCCTCGTTGCAAGTCACGTTTCTGGGTGGTACGCCCCAAGTCTTCAAACCTTCTATGCCGTTTGATGTTTATGTAAGTAATGTTATTTGTAGAATTGAAATATTGACTGCCTCGTTGGTCTCTAGTGGTCAGTCGCCAGCGCTTCTACTGAGAGCATCCCAGCACGCGTAGCATGATCACCGAAGAAACGGTCTTTGTCGTGTCTCGGAAGAAAAGAAATTAAGTGTTCATGCTACGCAGGCAGGTGTATTGAAAGAAATTTGACAGATTGAGGTTCCAACCTATATAATCTGTCACTTTGCCGATTCGTCTGTAGACAAAGGCCGTTTCTTTGGTGTTCAATGTGTTCATGCTACGCATGCAGGTTCGATCCTCGGGATGGATCAACCAACAGATATACGCTGGATATTAATAATCTATCTCGGATGCTATCTTGATCCCGATCTTTGTCTGTAACCAATCAACGACCGAATTCGCCTATCCGAGTCTTAAAGATGTCCAATCAGAAGCAGCCGTCAAAAACAAAAGATCGGGATTTGGATTGAGATAGAATATTAATATCGGGCGATAGACGGTTACAGATACTATACACATGGGAACATACAAGTAATTCGGTATGTAAAGTATTCTTCAGGTATTTTTTTTATATTTTTATTTCGTAAAATATTTAATTCTAAGCCACTAATTTGAAGCTTTTTTTTTCCAAGTAATAGTTTTTTTTAAATTAATTTTTAAAGTATTATTCGTGATGACGTCATTTCGTAGACCGAATAGCTTTAAGTCTTTGCCACGTTTCAGTACATACAAAAAACACTAATAGATAACTTCAAACTTGACATTGTCAACAGTAGACACTAGACTAGAGATGGGTTTATGCCCTGGCAAATTGGGCGCATAAAATAAACGCCCGATAAATGCCCGTAAACGCCAAATAAATTCCTTTTGACTGGGCAAAAACTTTTAAAACAATTTCCTCTAATTTGAGTTTATAATAAAATTAATTTTCAAAAACATATTGGATATAGCTAATATTTTGCAATAATCTTAGGAAATTGGTTCTAAACCTGTAGAAATTGCTTTGTTATGAATGATTTCATGGTTGTGTTGGTCATGTAACTAATCACATAAGTTATTTTTGAACTCGAGGATGATAATTATAGCATCAGTAAAGTTTATATGCCCTTCAAAAATATATTTTCAAAATTGCTATTACTTTACAACAACTATTCTGGAAACTTCTAATGTAGAAAGTTTGAAGACTGCAAAAGAACATTGAATTACACTAGTTCTTAAACCAATATTTATACTACACTGCACATAATTATGCTGGGCCCAAAAGCTGAATCACATTATCGTGTCCATAATGATTTATGGTGTTGTGCCTGTTTCTTTCGGTGTTTCTTCTCAGCGTAGTCACATAGTGAAACACCGACCTCACCTTCTAGTTATTTAAAAAAAAAATAACATGTAAGTGTATTTATGAACCAATTTAACGAAATAATTATCATTTATTTAATAGGATATTAGAATGTAGCCTGAAAAGAGCGTTACACATAGAATAAAGATTTGTGCGGTCATGGGTTTTTTTTGTAGAACTGTTAAACTTTCCATAACTTACATACAGCTTGGCAAAAAAGAGTGTGGAATAAATGAGGTCGCTAGTATCGCGCATGTGGCCACCCTGAATAGTACGACTTAACAGGTTTGACACTTGTTATTTTTTCCCAAAGTTAAGTGGGTGGTTCTGTCTGTCGGATGCTATGCAAACACCATGGAAGGCTTCAATGTCCAGTATTAACACTATTAATAGTGGGCAAATGTACACATTTTTACATGTTGTTATACATAACAACATGTAAAAATGTATACGAAGCATAAGAACTATGTAAGAATGCATATGCATATTCTACGATTCTTACATACTTCTTTTGCTTCGTATACATTTTTATATAGTGGGCACTGAAGCCTTGCACGAAAGTGATGCATTAGGTATACACAGACAGATAATAATCATGCCCTCGAGAGCAGTCTAACCGTAAGGTTGTTAGGAATTAACGACAATAGTTTGTTTACAGGGATAAGATAATGAAAGAACACGTTTTTGTTTTATTTTAATACCAAAAATTTAATCAGACGAATCGAACACAGTACCATCAAATATTCGGATCCCGGAAAAGCTCAAATGTTGGCTAGAGCTTCCTGCAACTTCTGAAACACTAGTATTTTCTAATTCTGATAAATCACTGCTACTGTCATCTGTGAGATTTATTACTGTCATGATATTATTTTTCTATTTTCATTACAATATCCTTGCATGATTTTTTCCAATCTTAGTAATGTTTGCAAATGCTTGTTCAGCAGCCACCTTTAAAAACAAAAAATAATCATAAACAATGGTTCTAACATAGCAAATTTAAATATGTATAAACTAGGCTACATACCTTTATATCAATAGATCCAACATTGATTGAAGCAATTTAATGTTTTGCAATGCCCCATATTAATTCAAGTAGTTTCACGTCACAATGATAAGGTGGTAACTTTCTTCAAGCGACCTTTGAAGTTTTCCCGGTGTTTAAAAATATCTTATTTTTTACCTTCCATAAACATTTTTCTTACTGTGTTGACAGATTTACCTAAAACAAAAAGATACGGTACCTACTTTATTATTAATTCCCTATTCTTTATCTTCAAGTATCAAATATGGGTATACGAGGCTCTTTAAACTACAAAACATAACCTTAAATTTCAATTTCTGTAAACAAGACAAATAGCTACTTAAATCTGTATATCAACAAAACTACGCATTGAAAACATTTAGAAAAACTTATTTAATGTACAATGATTTAATTAGGGTAGATAAATACCTGTCCTAGCGGCAGTTCTTCGATAAACATTCCCGATATCAGACAAAACTTGTCCTGCTTCAGATTTGGCCAAACACCACAAAGAGACGAGGTAAATCACTGCTCTGATACAACTACGAATGGTTTTATTAACTTTTAATCGTTAATTTTGCAACGAAACTTAATAATTTTGTTAAATTTATGAAAAACGACGAGGGTTTACACACTTTTGACACATGATGTACTAGCACTAGACAAATAAATCAATGTTGCCACAATCATCCACTTTTAGTTTCAACTGTCACCGCGTCAGACTCTTTTTTGCCAAGCTGTACGTGTAAATCTAACCGTTTTGTCAGCGTACGCCAGAATAGCTCGTAAATAGCAGATTTTTTTCCAACTTCCTTGACATGTTTTGGAAACTTCACACACTAACTTTATAAATTATAGCCTATGTGCTATTTTGATATAGCTATATTATTGTAAAGTTTCAGTACAATCAATTCAGAAGTCTTCGTGAAAGAGTAACAAACATCCATACATACATCCATCCTTGCTTACAAACTTTCGCGTTTATAATATTAGTAAGGGTAAAAATAATTTAATTTAATTTTGAATTTACAAAATACGGACATACAATTTCATTTTAAGTTAATTTCCTGCTTTATTTTTACGAAATAAAGTTATTTGTTTAAGCATTTATTTGAGCGTAAACTCGTTTATGCCCAAAATGCCAAGTTTATGCCCAATCTGTCCATACATGTTTTTGCCCTCGACCCATCTCTACACTTGACAGATACGATTTTCAGACTAACATATAGATGGGCAATCCACCCACCCGGGTTTAAACCCAGGTGGGTTTTAACCCGGTGTTTTGGGATAAACACCCGATTTCCACCCAAATTTCGGGTGTAAATGATTTTTATATATAAATGACATTTAGTTTTTAATTAATATTCTTTTACTGAATTATAAATAATTAGGTGAAATAAAATAATGCAAGATTTTTTTTTTTGTGCTAATCAAAAACAAATGGCCTACTTAACAATCAATCACTATCGGACTCTCCATTATTATTGTTACAGACGACAAAATGTAAAGGCTGTCTGGCTTCCCCTGACGTTGAAGGTGTAGGTTCGTTGTAGTCATCCAATATTATCGGGTCTATAGAACTCTCAATTCCGGTTTCATTTTCATCATAGCTCTCATTAAGTTGGTCTATAAAATTCTCTTTTATGTTTTCATTTTCTTCACCTAACTGAATGTTCAAACAAATCGAGCCATTACCGCCGACTTATCGTAAGCGACATTTTTACCTAAACTGCATTTTTCATTGCAAACAACATTTTAAACTACAACGGACCATGTCTCGTCGACATTTTTGCCAAAATAATTAAGAAACTTAAGTTATAGCAAACGCTAATTTTATCGTTAGCACCACGGTTTTCTATTTTTTTAGAGTATCCGACATTACCAATATTATCGTAAGTTGCGTAATAATCTGAGAATGGCAACGTAAGCGACCGACTTGTTATCTTATGTGTGACCGAGTTGTGAGTAAATCACTGTACAAAAAATAAGTAGTTATTTTCTTCTTTGTCCTAGCCCTTTCCCATTAATAAAAAAAATAATAATAATAATAATAATAAACCCCGCAGGGCAGCTTGTGGCGAGCTGTTGGGCAGTAGCGACCCCACGGACCCGATCTCCCGGGAGAAGTCTTGTTCCTCATCTCTGGATTGCCTTTATTGGCCGGCCAGAGTGAGCACTGACGAGGAACGGAGCTCCCACCTCTTTCTTGCCTTAGTTGGCCGGCTAGAGTGGAGATTCGCAAGAGCAAACGTGCTCGGAGGAAGGAAGCATTCCAGTAAGGTGCTGGTAGGGATCTTGACCGTACTTCCGGGATTGTCCTGATAGCCGTGGATTGCCTCTCCACTCCTCAAGCACCTCAGGTTATGTTGCCCTCTTGTCGCTACGTCACTGTGTGCTAGCGGCCGTTTCAGAGGGCCCATTACTGAGTGTGCAAGTCACCCCCTGCCATTTTATTCGTGTATTATAAAGCATTGATGAGGCAGGGGCCATAGTCCTTCCATAGTTCTAGGTAACCAGTTCACCTTATCCACCCCTAACCTATAGCCCAATATATTTGTTGTTTCAATCTACAATAGTCCTGCACTAGTCGTAGGTTTTCCTTGAGTGCATTTGCACAATGCATACAGGGAAAATCTGCGATTGGTGCCTCACTGCATTAAAAACGACAAAGGGCCTCTGCGAGTTGGCTTAGGCTCCTCGTACGCCTTCCAAAGGTCCGGAACCCAAGGGTTCCGAGAAATATAAGCTCATAAGATAATAATAATAATAAATCAACTTACAAATGATGAACATGACAACTAACACGCTTACGCTCGAGTCTTCAACGCTTATTACACACTACAACATAAAATAAGCTATTCAAAAGTTGAAATAGTAGAAATTTCGTTTTTATCTCGTACCATTTTATTTTATGTTGCCTACAAAAAAATAAAATGAATGAAAATCACTTTTAAAACATATTTTTTAACATCACTAATTTAATTTCATCAAATCAAATATACACCCAATTTTCTGGGTGTTTATGGGTGCTTGCGGGAGTTTATCGGGTTTTTATCAAAGCACCGGGTTTAGACCCGGTGGATTGCCCATCTGTAGACTAACAACAGTTTTTTTTTTAATTTATCTTGAAACACACGAAGGAAGTAGTCTGTTCAGGCTACTTTATGACGTCATATAGAGGTCAAATGAAAGTCAAATGGTTACAAGTATTATTGTGAAAATAATCACAATCTTGTGATATAGAGAGCTAAAAATAGAAAAATAAGGCTTAAGACCCTAAAATCTCCAAATGGTTTTGGAATCAGCGTAGGTTAATTTTTACTTTACATACCGAATTGTGACTGATCTCACTGCCCAACCAATTATAGGCAAACACCACATGCAAAATATTCCACAACTTTTCACACAACGCCATTTAGTCCCAAGTTAAGCTTGTTATGGGGTCAAAATTGGGTGTCATCGTTTTTTCCATCTAGAATTTCATAGTAGAAGTCTAGAGTTTGGATTTGTATCCGATTAATGACAATAGGCTCACTCTCTGTTACTTAGGATTTAAACGCAAATGGTGAACGCGATGTTATGTTGAAAAAATATTTATTTTTGAATATAGTACCTACATACTTTTAGTTCAGAAAGGAAAGGAATAAAAGCTGACTAACAACTTTTCGTTAGTAACCTTTTATTATTCTTTCTTTTGGTATTTATAAGGTAGATGTAAATGAAAACGCCGGGAGGGGAACACCCTAGAAGGTTATCCATAGACCTTAAATAGTGAGGTTCTTCAGAACTGTCAGGTGCGTAGTACTCGCAACCGGCGTGTGTGTTTAACAACATGTATGAATGTGAACGAAGCAAAAGAAGTATGTAAGAATCGTAGCATATGGCGCTCTGTAGTTTCTGCCTACCCTAATGGAAAAAGGCGTGAGTTTATGTATGTATGTGTTAGTTTTGACATTTACTTGTATTTCCAATTCAGATCAAAACTCAACAACCCCTTTCCCTAGCACACAATTTCGAAATCAATATCTGTGCTTTCCTTAGTAATAACTTAAAGGCCACGGTCCGCACTGTCCTAGGTGTGACGTTTCAGGTAGTCAGATGCATCAACAGACCTACTAGAAGACCCAGTATTCAGATAGGCGGTTTCACTGGAGTTTTCTATTGTATAGAACACAATGACTGATGAGAAATATTTTTTTCAGATGGTAGTATCGTACCACGACGGATCCCCTCTGCCGAACTGGCAAGCACGAGGAGTATCTCTACAACTGCACGTGCAGGTGGAGGGCAGAGGGAGCGGCGTGGAGCCGCAGCAGCCCGTGCTGGTGCCCGGCAGCGACGCCGTGTGGCATCTCAAGCTGGACCTCTACAAGTTGTTACGTGAGTACAACAAGGTTTTAAATAATAATAATATAATAGCCCCGCAGGGCAGCTTGTGGCGAGCTGTTGGGCAGTAGCTACACCACAGACCTGATATCCCGGGATAAGTCTTGTTCCTCATCTCTGGCTTACCTTAATTGGCCGATCAGAGTGAACTCTGACTAGGAACGGAGCTCCCACCTCTTTCTTGTCTTAGTTGACCGGCTAGAGTGGAGATTCGCAAGAGCAAACGTGCTCGGAGGAAGGAAGCATTCCAGTAAGGTGCTGGTAGGGATCTTGACCGTTTTTCGGGTATTGTCCTGATACCCGTGGAATGCCGCTCTACTCCTTTATCACCTCAGGACGTGTTGCCCTCTTGTCGCTACGTCTCGCTAGTGGCTGTTTTAGATGGCTCATTATTGAGTGTGCAAGTCACCCCCTGCCATTATATAACATTGGTAAGGCAGGGGCCATATTCCTTCATAGTTTTAGGTATCCAGTTCATTTTAGTCACCCTAGCCTATAGTCCAGTACTTCAGTTACCATAGTCTGCAATAGTATTGAACCAGTCGTAGTTTTTCCTTGGGTGCACTTGTCTGTTGCATACAGGGAAAATCTGCGGTTGGTGCCTTATTTTATTAAAAACGACAATTAGCGGGCTTAGGCCCCTAGCGTACGCCTTTCAAAGAACCGGAACCCAAGGGTTCCGAGAGCTAAAAGCAAAGGAAAAATATAATAACAATATTCCACGACTATTCACACAACAACATCTAGCCCCAAGCTAAACAGAGCTTGTGTTATGGATACTGAACGACTGATAATCATACTTATATATTTCTAAATACATACATACTATCGATAAATTACACCCAGACGCACGACAAATGATCACGCTCATCACACAAAATCCGGTCCACTATCGTTATCTTTAAATTAAACGACGGACTGTGATAATATCACTGCACTGACTGATCTGGTCCCCTCATATCTGTGTGATTCTTTCTTCAAAAGACCTTTTCAGACACTGTTCTGCAAGGTTATTACATGATCTGACCAAGATAATGTCTGGACTTTAAAAGAGACTATGACCTCTGAGTTTCTTTCAGTGTTTCTTCTTAGAGTAGTCAGATAGTGAAACACCGACCTCACCTTCTAGGTAAAAAATGTCATGAATAAGTGTTTGTATGAACCTAGTTACAGGAATAAATATCATCGTCGGTATACAACATCAACTCGCTTAAAAAATAATACAATTACAATACTTTCCAACAAATAGATTTTAAACATAAAAAAAAACTGCATAGAAAGATAAAAGTTAACTAATGACAAGTTACAAAAAATGTTTCTAACATTATCCCTTTATTAATAAACATGGAGTAAAGTTATGCCAAAAATCCTCGAAAAATGTATATATGGTAATATCCCGTAGTTACAAACTTTACTTTTTACTCTCACTTAACTTATCAGTCAGCCTTTACTCTTATCTTGCTGGGGAGTTTATTCCGCCACTTTTTCTCAGCAAAAACACTAGGAAGTGGCGAAGGGCGTTTTAGGGACTGTTTTTTGTAACATTGATGTTCAAAAAGTGCTGATCCCCAGCCTAATTTGAATAAGTAACTTGATAAGATTTGACTCTGAATTTGTTCATAAAAAGGGGTAAAAGATTAACATCTATACATTGTACAACGTGGTATTTGTCTGTGTTTTCTGCACCTTTTATTATAGCTCGTTTCTACTAACTTCGCCTTGTCCCAGGTTTACAAAACGACCCGAACTACCGCGAGGTGCTTAACGGCATCACGGGCGTGCGCTTGAGTGCACAACTAGTGGACGCGATGGGCTCGCACGCGACGGCCGACGTGCACTTCATCGCGCACTACAGCGCCAACAACCAGCACATACGCATCGCCACCAGCACTACTGACGCCCGGGTGAGTGGGACTACAACTAGTGGACGCGATGGGCTCGCACGCGACGGCCGACGTGCACTTCATCGCGCACTACAGCGCCAACAACCAGCACATACGCATCGCCACCAGCACTACTGACGCCCGGGTGAGTGGGACTACAGTTCAATAGTTTTAGGAGACTAGATTCCCCAAACTGGCCAAGGTTGGGCTTGGATCAAATATGTGGAGCCAACAGTATATTTGACTACTAAAGTCTTCGACTAGTCGAACTTACCCCACACCCGTGGAAGATGTAAAGGTGAGGTTCTCGACGTATCACCGTTTATGGGTTTCCTTTATCTATCTGAAAAGTTTACTGAAATCTAAGACGACAAGTACTATCTATACAAACCCTATACACATGTCATGAGGGCACAGACATCAATACAATTAGGTACTAGGATCAAACCAAAACTGAATACGAATAAGTGCTCAAATACGCTAACTGCTTTTTATTCAATAAGAATTTGGATGCCTATTTATCATTTCATTAAAGAACTTCCTTGTTATTTTTTTGTGATCGTTTGTGCTCGACTTAAGGGGCCGTGCATATAATTCGCTCGCTGGAGTTTAGGTAACATCAATGCGATGCTATATTTGTGTGTACCGTTCACGAACACACTCGTAAAGCTCGAGCGTAGTGATCGCTATTTGTTTACTATGTTGGTACACATGTTAAAGTACACAAGTTAAAAAATAGTACGAATATGGAATAAATATGTTACTTTCAAAATTTCTTAAAAGTGATTTAAACAATGGAAAAAAAATACTGACTACTTTTGAAATTTCCGGAAAGTAACGACATTGATTATTTTTTTTTCCGTATGTTGTAGTCAAAATTAAAAAAGTGGTTCCCTCACGTGCAAGTTGACTATATACTGGTATTGGTAAGATTTTTTAATTTTCAAAATCTATTTCAGTTTCTTGTAACTAAATGATCAAACGTCAGTCTCGCGTCATTTTTTGGAAAACATGTGGGTGAATTTTAGTAATTTTCCATGAATAAGTAATTTATTTCCAAAATTTAATTCCTTTACATGCAAAGCAAGGAACTCGTCTCATTTCAAATCACCAATTGGATTCTATAAATTCTTCTTCTCTTTCTCACAAATAATGATTAAAGTTGATCAAAATCAGTCGATTTCAGGCACGGTCCCTTAAGTTATCATGGCTTTGCTAGCATGATAATAATAATACAATTTTATGTTTTTGTTTGATGTTGTAAAGTATTCTAACATTAAGCCGTTATCAAACAGGTGGGCGAGTATATTATCTTCCACGTGCAGAGCAACTTCTACATGGAGTCGTTCAACTACGTCGTCATGTCCAAGGGAATCATTCTCACGAGCGGACAGGAGATTATGCAGGTAAACTTCATAGTTTTAGAGGCGATAAGGAACAGGGTTTAGAATTACTTATCTGCCATAGAAAAGGGAGAATCCTCTTACGGGTGTTTTGCCAGGTCTATCCAACGGTTTTGTCGGTATCTTGTATATTATGATCAATCAGTTTATTTCGTACTAGTACTACGCCCGTGACCTCGTCTGCATGAATTTCGTAGTTTTCCCTTTAAACGTTAACAGCTCAAATACTCGGTAATAATATAGTTTTGAAATAGTGAAAGAATTTTTTAAATCGGTTGAGTAGATTTTAAGTTATCGTGACAAACAAACCAATCTTCCTTCTTTAAAATATTACTATAGATTTGGCGAGATAGAGTTAATCTTAAGTGACTTCACTACCAGTGGTTGTTGGACCCTGCAGGTTTAGCCATATTACAAATTCTATTTCAATTATCGTAATCGATAAGGCGACAATAGAAAGAAAATGGCGTATATGGAATCAGCTGTTTGGCAACTGTCAAGTGTATTTCTTTTTCAGCGATAATACAAGATAAAGATAAATTTATTGCATAACTGTGTACAGACGCCAGCACATCAAGTTACCCCAATGTGTCAAATTTTCCCAATTGAATATGAACCTTATTTTGTTTGACATAAAGTTGAAAAACGATCAAAGAAATTTGACACATTGGGGTAACTTGATGTGCTGGCGTCTGTACATTAAGTTCTTATTAGTAAATCATTACATTTTTGGTTTCAACAGTCGATTTAATTACTATTTACACTAAAGTACCCAGTATTAGAGTTTCACGCAAAGATTTGACAAAAAAAAAACAATCTACGGTTTCACTGTTGCCGTGGACAAATAACTTGATGAAGTCTACCCTTAGCTTTAACAAATACTATTCTACAGGTTAACAATTGGTTTCTTTTTATGAAGTAATCTAAATTTAAATGAAGGTTAAAGTATGTTTGCATTCCCACAGGAAGGCGTGCGCACGTTCGCAGTGACGGTATCGGCAGAGATGGCGCCCGTGGCCACTGTGCTGGTGTGGAGCTCAGAGCGGAGGGGCCATGTGCTGGCGGACTCCCTCACCTTCCCCGTCAACGGGATCTCTAGAAACAATGTGAGTAGGAACATCGTGGGGAAAAGAAATAGAGCTGTGACCATCACAGTATAAATATTAATACAGTAGGACGACGCCTTTGATCTCTGGAAAAATGCCAACAACTTCTACACGCGTTTGACCTGAATAATACCTCCCGCACTACGAACATCGTTTTGTTTGCAGTGCGGGAGCGGCTTTCCCGTGTCTCGCCCCTCACACCCCGCACGATTGCCCTATCTAGACAGCTTCGTCGGACGACTGTATGTTTTTAGACTGTGGTACTATTGTACACAAAGACATTTAAAATACTATGGAGAGGACATGCAAAGAAATGTCATAGAAAAACTTTGATCGTATGTCTGGAATAATAATTATAGTAATATCGGAGCGGCAGTGGAGCGTTCTAGACTACACCAAAGACTTGTGTCCACTAGGATACAAGTATCGGATGATTTTTTTTTTTAAGTGATGTCCCGGCCATAATAAGTATTGAATGTCTTTGTATTTTAAACCATAGCAAAAAAGGTTAGGTTGTGGAGAGATAGTACCTCGAATCTTGATAGATAAGTTTACTGCATAGAAATATTTCTTTATCATGAAAAACGTAGTGAAAATGGTTTATTTAAAGCTTCCTTTAAATTTTGTAGCAGTTGAACCGATAAGACTATTAAAGATTTGCTAAAGATACAAACATTATTTCATTGATGTTTTCATACAGAAATATCATCTAAGTTTCCGACATTTCATGTCAATTTCCTAAAACAGACACAATTCTCAACTCTTAAGTCAACAAAAAAAAGCAGCGGAAACAATTCTTAAGTGATCAAATATAAATAAGTTAACAAGGTCAATGAGAAAATCCTTGTTTTTATTGACCCTGACGACTGATTCAAAAGTTTTATTGTTTTCAGAATGAATTGTCTAACTGTTTAAGTTATAACATTATAATGTTTGTTCCAGTTCACCGTGTTCATAAACAACCGCAAGCACCGCACAGGCGAGCGCGTGGAGGTGGCCATCTACGGCGAGCCGGGCGCCTACGTGGGCCTGTCCGGCATCGACAACACCTTCTACACCATGCAGGCCGGGAACGAACTCACCTACGCCAAGGTAACGCCAATACTGACACACTTGAACTTAATAGGGTATATGCATGTATTTTTTTTATACTTTTAATTCATTGTGTACAACGTTTTAATATAGTAAAAAAATATAAACATATTTAAAAATGCAGTAATGAAGCTTAAAAAAATATTTAAAATACAGAATAAATTTGAGCTATTTAAACGCCGCCATTTTCGCGCGCCATTTCGATTACGTCATTTACTATGATTCTATTACTATTACTTAGGGTGTTTTCGTTCTTCTAAGCATTTTACCATGAAAAAGCTCAAAAACCAGTTTACCGGTATTGCTTGTACCCGAATGCAATAAACATTATCAGATTGTGCTTTTACAAAACCACTTTCAGTCATTTTATAACCGACTTTCAAAAAAGGAGGAGGTTCTATGTTCGTGTGTATGTATTTTTTTTTTTCTTAAATGTTAAATAAACTCACTATGAAGCTAAAATTACACTTGAACATTAAATTAGTTCACAACACATACGGCAATTTATGTTTTCCAATAAAAAGTCCATTCCAATACTTAATGTCATACTTACACATTGTATGTTTTGTAGACGTTGAGTTGTTGTCGTAGTATTTGACGTCACTTTTCGTTATAACCAATGGTGATGCGTTTCACAAATTTGAATTTCCCGCGCTTAATTCGCACTTTTATTACTTATTTTAAAATTTTGAATAATTATGACGCTATTAAAAAGTAAAATAATGATTTAGTTCATGTTTTCTGCCATTAAAGATTCGGAAAAAAATATTCGAACCATATTTAAATTACATGCATATTCCCTATTCACCATAGACATAGAGAATGGACTGAGCAATACCCGCACAAAATTGACCACTCTCTAGAAAAAGACAGAGGGGCTGTGCGGCCAATACCTGTCTCTTTCCTTCTGTTTTAATCAGAATTCTACAAGGAGACAACTATTGGCCGCACGTTCGCTTTATCTCTCTCACACCTGTTTTCCAGTATTTACTTCTTAGCTGGATAAGGAACACTCTCTATGTCTATGACTACACCTATTCTCACGGAATAATTTTATAATAATTTTATAAAATGACGAGTGTTATAGTTTTTGTTTAATTAGGATTATGAAGTTGGGTTTTCAATTTCTTACGTAGACGTTTATTTGCCAGCACATCAAGCTGCCTAATGTGACAAATTTAATTGATTGTTTTTCAACTTTATTGCAAATAGAATAAGGATCATGTTTATTTGAAAAAAAAATACGGTTTGAGGTAGCTTGATGTGCTGGCGTCAGTACATACAAAGTTATCGCGACTCAAAAAGGGGCAAACGTCAAATCGCACTTCTTGGATTGTCACAAATATAGTATATATGTTTTGTTTTTTTTTCAGGTGATATCAAAGATGTCTCACTTCGACGAGTCTACGAACGGCACGTTCGCGTACACGTGGCGTTCGCACTTCGGCGACGCGGACGACCTCGTGTACTTCCCTTCCTCGAGCTTCGGGATTGACGCCAACAGGACCTTCGAGTAAGTATACTCTTTGTTGATTACCTATTTGATGCAGCCAACGAATTGGTACCTCTAAATCAGCTAAAACTGTAAGAAGCAGGATTTTTCTAATTACTTTAATTTATAGTAGTAGTTTTATTTCCACAAAACGGCACGGGTGTGCATACTTTGAAGACACACACATTGAAGGCGTCCGTTGCACCATCTTCGGCGGAGACACCATGGCTTGTCTACGCGAAATGGCGCAACTCGATGCCACTAGCAAATCTTCGTACAGCAGGTGTAGATAGTGATGCATGGGCAGCAGCAGGGTCCGCACATTTTTCAAGGGAATGTTATGAGTACTTTAGGGAGCCCAAAATAGGTAATTAAAGTAATATCTTTAAAAAGGAGAATGTGTTTTACTAATGTTAAATGATGATGATATTACTGGCCTTCTATGGATGAAAAGAAGCCTTTGCCCTGCAGTAGGACTAACTATCTGGTATTATTATGTGCATTCTATTCTATTGTTTTGACTGTTGGACTAGTGGTTAGTGCCCTGACTGCAACGCCGGAGATCGTGATTTCGATTCCCACCCAAGTCAAATGTTTATGTAATGAGCACGATCATTTGTTCTGTGCCTGGGTGTGATTTATCTATAATTAGAAATTTATAAGTATCTTTACCAGTTGTCTAGTAATCATAGCACAAGCTCTAGATGGTGTTGCGTGAAAGTTGTGGAATATTAATTTATTTGATACTAGCAGAGGTCCCGCGGTTTCACCCGCTAGGTCCTGTTCCCGTGGAAATACAGGGATAAAAAGTAGCCTGTGTGTTAATCCAGGGTCTCGGCTAACTCTATACCAAATTTTATTAAAATCCATTCAATAGTTCTTACGTGAAAGAGTAACAAACATCCTCACAAACTTTCACGTTTATAATATTAGGATTATTTATTGTATTCTGAGAATATTGTGTTGTCTCACAGGTACGCAGGCCTTATAGTGTTCAGCGATGTGCCCGTGACCCGGCGCTACACGACGTGCAACGTGTCGCAGGGCTTCGGCGAGTGCCTGGAGGGAGGATGCTTCCCGCTCGTCAAGCGATGCGACGGCAATTACGACTGTTCCGACCACACGGACGAGTCTAACTGTAAGTGTATTTCTATCTTCACAGTAAAAAACATGCACTTATAAAGCCCTAAAGGTATAAAGCTTACTCAATTGACTAATCGTCTTGATCAGGTCCATCTTACGAAGGGTCCGCACCAAATCGACCCCAAAACGCCAAAAAATCACATTTGTTGTATGGGAGTCTTACTTAAATACATAAGTACTTATTTTATTCTGTTTTTAAGACATACATCATCCGTGAAAATTTTAACTCTCTGTCAGTCAGGGTTCATGAGATTTAGTCTTTAGGTACGGAACCGAAAAACAAACAAACTCTTTAGCTTTATTGTATAAGATATCACTGTAAAATTGAAGGTGTATTCAGTCTTTTGATACTCTGCATACTGTTTCAACATTCTACCATTTTGATTTCCGAAGCAATAAAACTATATTGTTCGCCAGGCGAGACGGACATGCACAAGTCGTTCGAGCTGACGCACTTCCGCAAGTTCCGGTTCAACCGCGTGCAGCGACAGTACGACAACGTGTGGCTGTGGCGGGACGTCAACATCGGCCCGCACGGACGATACGTCTACACCGTCGACGTGCCGCAGGTACGCACTCAAACAAACAAACAAACAAACAACATTAAAAGCATTTATTCGACACCACACAAACACACGATAATAAACAAAGTTTGTACTTGCTTTTAGTTTATTCATTCTTTTCTTTTGTTAGAAAAGCATTAAACAATAGAAATAAACAAAATAAAGAATTTTGTGCCTTGCTTTACTATTACTAAATTAATATATTTTTAGTATTTACATTGGCATTTCTCTTTATTATAAGAAACACATTTCATTTGCATTAAATAATTTTGAAGTCAATAATCGAGATAAAGAATATCCTATCTTTTAAGTTTGGAGAGGGTCTATCAGACTCTTACTAATTAAAAATCACCTCGGTGTTCCATCTCACACTTGCACCGAAGGTCGCGGGAATTTGTAAAACTGATTTTTCCGCAACCTACGACATAACATTATATTGTACTTTTTTACAATATGTACTTTTTCCAGACATAACATTGCTTTAATTATGCCATAGCTTGTTTTTCAACGTTTCATCATGTTACAGGTACCAGCCCACTGGATAGTGTCGGCCTTCAGTATGTCTCCCAGTCTTGGTTTGGGCATGTTAACAGAGCCTAAACGAGTAAGTACTTTATAATGAATCATGTACAGATTTCAGAGTATCAGTATGTGCGACAATGTTTCTTACATCTTGTTGTAGTTTATCTAAGTAAAAATATAGTTCTAGTAGTTTATTAATAAGGGGTTCTTACAAGTCAGTTTAAACATATTGCGTACATGAAATGATTAAACAAATGTCGAATAGTAGATGTTAAACCAATAAAAGAAATAATAACATTCAAACCACACGTAAAAATAATCAAATCAAAAGAAAAACCACAATAAATTACAATATTTATGTCTGTAACTTAAAAACACTTGTTTCGTTTTTCAACAGTACATAGGCGTGCTCCCATTCTTCATCAAAGTGGAGGGCCCGGAGTCGTGTCGGCAGGGCGAGCAGGTGGGGCTGCGCGTGGTGGTGTTCAACTACCAGCCGCAGGACGTCGAGGCCGTGGTGGTGCTGGCCGCGTCGCCCGACTACAAGTTCGTGCACGTCGAGGAGAATGGCATCGTGAGTATAGCACACGTTTTCATACATTCTTTGTACAGGAACATACCTTTTTAACTGACTTCAATTAACTTTTTAAAAAAAAAAAAAAAACAACCGACTTCTTAAAAAAACACTAACAGGTGAAAAATAGCACCAGTTTCGGAAGTCTATGGCTTTGGTGGTTTTTTTTTTCGTTCATTATTGGCCACCGACTTTACTTTATTTTGCAATTTTTAGTTTCTGAACTTCGTATGTAAGAAAGTCTTTTAAAACTTGAAAGAATCATCGAAATTGGTTAACAATTGCTAAAGAAGTTCTATCTAAACATTAATCTGTACATCTCTGCCGGGCCCCTTTAAAAATAGAAGAGTGTAATGTTATGGTATGAAAATACAAAAGCTCAGCATAGACATCTGACTATAGCATTCGCGTTTAATTTGCTGTTATGCGTTGAAGAGTTCCGTTGCCTGTCTTCTTCATCAGTTTTTCTTCACCAAATGGAAAGTATCATTTGGTGATACATGAAAATGCTTGATTTGTTACTAAATATGTTAAAATCGGTGTGTGTATACATATGTTTTTTGAGGAGTTCCCTCAATTCCTCGAGGATCCCTCATCAGATATGAGTTTTGATACAAATGAAACCAATTTGTTAGTATACCCTATTAAATCAAAATGAGAATGTGTAAAAAAGTAGGTACTTACTTACTACTAATTTGTTACAGTGTTAAGATATACTTAACCAATGTTAAAATTTGTATACCTTGCAAGGTGAAACATATTGTTGCACATAGAATTTGATATTGTCACCAAGTCATATACTTTTTACCTATGTTATACAAATAAATTACTTTGACTTTGACCTTGACTTTAAATAAAAAAAGAATTTTGAAAATCGGTCCATAAATGACGGAGTACTGAGGTAACAAACTCTAAAAAAAAAACCGAATTGAGAACCTCCTCCTTTTTTTGAAGTCGGTCAAAAAAGGAGGAGGTTCTCAATTCGGTTGTATTTATTAAGGGTTTGTTACCTCAGTACTCCGTCATTTATGGACCGATTTTCAAAATTCTTTTTTCTTTACATACAAAGAAACTAAAAATTGCAAAATAAAAACTTTTTTACAAAAAAAACAACCGACTTCTTAAAAAAACACTAACAGGTGAAAAAATAACTCCAGTTTCGGAAGTCAGTGGCCAATGATGAACGAAACAAAACCACCAAAGCCACAGACTTCCGAAACTGGAGTTATTTTTGTTAGTTTTTTTTATAGAAGTTGGTTGGTTTTTTTTTTGTAAAAAAGTTTTATTATCGTGGGGTCTTCTTCTTATCGTGTGGTTATTGTGTACTAACCTGGTCAAGAGTGGTGGTGGCTGGTGGTGGTGTCAAGAGTTTTAATGCCGCCTTCGGGCTTCTGACTTGGCATCACACGCCCTCGAGAAATATCGGACAGGCATGCCGCGATGTTGCTCGCGATGTTTTGTGGTAATCCTTATCCCAGCGGCTGAATCCCAGCCCCGGGAAGCAGACGCGGACTCTTACCGGCTAAAACCAGCACAGTGTTCGAGCGACCTATGTGCGGGGTACGATATTCGCTCACGCATTCACCGCACCCCTACCAGTCGGTCGATACAGTAAAATTCACCCCTAGAAAACCTGAGTGAAGTGAACTTTCAATACCTAGAATTAGTATGGAATGACAGCTCAATTCGCCTTCACTACATCTATGTTTTCATGGCGTAATTTTAACAGAATAGCTTTGTAGATACTGCAACAGAACTGGAAACTTCCTTATTACAGAGATATTTAACTTTCTAATTTGTGAAGTGTACTTAATTAAAATGTTTTTAAAGTTTTGTCAAATTCCCTAAGACTCTTAAGTAGGTATTGTAACAGCGATTTTTTAAAGGATTTTTTAAATAGCTATAGAATCTAAAACAGTCATATATTTCGGCTGTTTCTGTCCGTTTCGATGTTTGTATGCGCACCTGAAATCAGCTGCGTTTTTCACAGATTTACAGTTGTGGGTGCTTGAAGTCTAGGACCTAGACCTATATTTTATTTTGATGCGGATAACTCAGGTTACAGTGTGTTTTTAGCAGGGTCACAGAAAAGTATGAATCCACAGATGATACAGAGAAACTGTCTTAAGATCCTTCAGTTACTTTTTAGTTATTTTTATTTTCTCTGTAGTTATAATTTGGTCTTTACACTTTGGTCATTTGGTTAACTTCAGCAGTCAATGCCAGACAGTTTTGTGTTTTGTTGTCACTCGTTCATTAGCAAGCCATTACTGTTGTCCCTAGGTCCGCTCGTACAACCCGCGCACGTCGTTCGGCGAGCACCAGTTCTTCGTGTACATCCCGTCGGGCGACGCCAGCACGGTGTACGTGCCCGTGGTGCCCACGCGCCTGGGCGACATACACGTGCGGCTGCACGCCTCCACGCTTATGGGACAACATCACTACGTCAAGAAGATCACTGTAGAGGTAAGAAATGACGCAGAACTTAGTGAGAAAACTAACAAAACAATCAACAAACAAACTATGCTGTGCCCGACAGCGTATTGCCAAACTGTTTACTGACCCAGACCGGGGTTGATCTGAGTTCGATCGCAGTTCGCCTTTGTAATTGAAGAGCAAACTGAATACCTATTCAGAGAGTGTCTGAATCAATATACATTTTGCTTTAACATACTAGAGCAAAATACATACGAGGCCAGACGTCCATACTTTCCAGTGTCTGGTGTAGTATGTAATATGGCATCGTCACATCGATAATTTAAAGCAAAATGCGGGTAGAGTGTCGTCTTGGGGCAGTTTCTCTTTTTATTCAAATCGATGACATGGTTCCTCAGAACAGATCTTCGTATGTCTTATAGTTTCAGACTTTCCCATACTGACCCATTTGAATGAGACACCCTGTATACCTCTTGCATTGTATCGTTCACAGGGTAGTTTTTACCATTAACCCTCCATTTACCATCTGTATTTTTACAATGGTTCCATCTCTGAAATTATGAAAATTTTATTGTTTCTTACTACAGTTTAACACTCCTCAACCAAAATGTAAAAAAATACTTGTTTTTTTAGAGATATAATAAAAATATTCTGTTAATCGGTCTTAAAACTATACTTAATTATCATACACAATACTGATTAGCCTTATAAATCTAAAGTGTAATATGTTTTTGGCTGTATTTATTAGACAATAATTGTACTTACGACATTACACGCCTATATACATACATAAACTCACTTTCCTCATTTTCCCATGGGGGTAGGCAGAAACTACAGAGCGTCATATGTTACGATTCTTACATACTTCTTTTGCTTCGTTTATATTCATACATGTTGTCATACACACACCCCGGTTGCGAGTACAATGCACCTAACCTTACTGAAGAACCTCACCAATGAGGTCTATGTATGTCCTTCTAGGGCGTCCGGCGTTCCCACTTACATCTGTTTTGTACATTGTACATCATTAATTCCACATTTGTCCTGCAGCCGGACGGGCTCCCGCAATACCGGCACCAGTCGGTCCTGCTGGACCTGTCCAACCGCGCGTACGTGTTCCAATACATGCACGTGAACGTGACGGAGACGCCGGTGATCCCGTACGAGGTGGACCGCTACTACGTGTTCGGCTCCAACCGCGCGCGCATCTCCGTCGTGGGCGACGTCGTGGGCCCGCTGTTCCCCACCATGCCCGTTAACGCCACCAGCTTGCTGCATTTGCCGATGGTGAGTCTAATTTGTGTACTTTCTTTAGAAATAAGTGGGTCATATAATAACAACAACAACTATTATACAGGGTGTTTTGGGGATGAGTGTAGGCATTTTGCAGATGGATAGGGTCGGTCCATACGATTATTTTATAGTATGGGAACTATGGTCCGATATCCTTTAGTTTTTAAGTTATGGGCAAAAATTATTTGATTGTTTTTGCTACCGGAATAGTTGTAAGACTTTTAATTTATCGTGTGTTATGTGTTTAAATCGACAAATAATAAAAAAACTGTATTTAATATGAAATTGTGTTTATTTTTAGCTTCATAACCCAAAAAGTGTAAAGTATTCATAAAAAACAATTTTTGCCCATAACTTAAAAACTAAAGGATATCGGACCATAGTTCCCATACTATAAAATAATCGTATGGACCGACCCTATCCATCTGCAAAATGCCTACACTCATCCCCAAAACACCCTGTATATTCTTAGATAAAACATCTGTACAAGTCGGTTACAACCTTTTTATTGGATTCATTCTGCGTTTGACTCTTGACGTTTGTTCGGTGTTGGATCAATGGTTGTTGGTTAAGTAAAATTATTTTGTAAGGAATAAACCTTCCAAGGTTGCGTGTTCTTTAGCTTTTTAATATTACCTGCTTCTGATTTCTAAGAATATATATAATAGTTGGTAGTGGAACAGATAGCAAGGGAACTCCGGTAACAATAAGTAGTGTTAAAACAATATTGAATGGTCTATAAGTGACAAGTGTATGAGCGCTCGGTGAAGCGGACGATGTCGCAGTGCCGTGTGCACCTCTCCGCGCCCGCAGCGACTGCCCACTGTCGCCCGAAGCTTACTAATCTTTTCAATATTGTCAGAATCCTTCCTTAAAATTAGGATGACTATTAGCACTTTTTTATCTCAATCAGAGTGGTGCCACTCTCCATCCATTAGTAACTATACCGGTGGTTATAATGATCATGGTTTGTTATGGCAGGACTCCCACATGCCCAAACCGCCATCAATCTATTGAAAATTACGCCATTAGGATCTTTAGCCAGGTCAGATCTGGAGTAAACAGGGAAAATGGCCACCACTGTGGAGCTTTGACCTCTAGGCCCGCCTTGCTAATTGTTAGTGTGTTACCTCTCAAAAGACGAAGGCGCACAACACGTGTGATCTATGTATTTCTTTATTCTAAAGGAAACAGTTCAAAGTATCGTGTAGGTTTATATGACTTGCGTCCACGCATAATTCCTTTCGCACGTATTTTCATTAAATTTTCATTAAAAATTACGTATATCTTTTAGTATACGGAACTTATCCCGGCTTTGCATTAACGCAACGATTTTCACACTTAAATACCATTAAAATAGACAAAGTATTGTAAACCTATTTTAGAATATTAAGTATGGAGTTTTGGTCCATTCTTCTCCATACGAAGCTACCTTTTGGAAATGGCAACTAGAATCATTCTCTTAGTCTTTTAAATCTAACGTGACGTTTAAAAGTGCCTTAAACGGTCTAATTGCAATAAATAATGTCAGAATTTGCAAACATCTCCAGTAATTTTTTTATTAAATTTGTTCACAGGACTCAGCCGAACAGAACATGTTCAGTTTCGCGGCGAACATGTACCTGACCCTATACATGCGTCTGATCAACCAGCGCAACAGGACCTTGGAGAAAGACGCCTTCTACCACATGAACATATTGTACCAACGACAGATGTCCTTCATGAAGCCCGACGGCTCATTCAGCTTGTTCAGGAGCGACTGGTGAGGCAAATTAATATTAATAGTTATTAATTTCAAAAACCAAATTGAATAAAAAATTCTTTATTAATATAAGTAAAGATCCAATGTGTTATAATTACAAAAACACGACTTACAACTATTGTTATTAAAGCGACACGATATTGGTGATTCAGTACAACACATTTATTTTATTACTGTCCTCGCCATCTTAATTAAAATTGGAGAGGTAACATAAATGTTACAAAACACACAACATAAATATACATCAAAATCTTAAGAATGCTGATCTTCAGGCTCATTTGGATAAAAGACTTTTGATTTGATTTTAGTGTGTTAGTATCACAAATATGCGATACTAACACACTAAAATCTGATGCCTATGGCTGTTCTTATCCACGGATTTTGGAAAGCACAGCCAAAATCCAGACTCCGGGATGCTACGAATAAATTCTAGATATTAAAATTCAAATACGCTTGGACCGACCCGGGAATCGAATCAAAGACCACAAAAAGGCAAACGAGACCGTCAATAATTATTAGTTTATAATATGTTTGTAATTATTTTTATTTTCTGTTCCTTAATTAGGAACCAATCAGCATCGAGTGTTTGGTTGACGTCATTTTGCGCCAAGATATTCCAAGATGCATCATTCAACGAGTGGGAGAACTTCATATACATCGATCCTGAGGTAAATCTTTAAATTATCTAAAACAATAAATCACATTTAAATATACGTTTGTGACAAGACTTTTTAGGTAGTTTCAAAATTTTTGCTATTACTTCAAATGCTTAACTTTTATCCAAATTTGCTCAGGGATCGTATTATGAAGTATTAATGGCATTAATACTTCATAATACGATCCCTGAGCGCATTAATTTAATGCCATCATGATTGTAGTTCAAAAAGAGATGCTTTTGACATTTATAGCTCACACCGAAATAATGATGGCATTCAAGCAACATAATACGACACCCGGTCGGCGCCCATTCTAACCGGATGGTTATACTTCGACCCCAGCAGTACATACATATCAATATTTCACGCGGTTTTACATGTACGATGTCCCGTCCTCAATAACACCTAAATGCCGCCTCGACTACTTCTATCTCTATTCTTCTAAAAATTAACAATTTTCTTATATAAAAATTGTCATTTTTGTTAGTTGATCAGTTTTATTAAAATGAAAAAATCATAAATGTGGACAATTCCCTAAATTTACCTACTCTTTCATAGGTAATATCAATGGCAGTATCCTGGGTCCTGGACCACCAGACGCCAGACGGTGCGTTCTACGAAGTAACATGGCTGCCGAACAGAAACGACAACTCCACCATCGTCGTGCCGAAGAACAGCAGTCTGTACAGAGAAGCCTTCGGACATGCAGGGTGGTCCGATCCGAGCGCAGTCGAAGTAAGAAACCTATTGTACCTATTTATTGTAGGCGTGTGTGTATGACAACATGTATGAATGTAAACGAAGCAATTGAAGTATGTAAGAATCGTAGCATATGACGCTCTGTAGTTTCTGCCTACCCCATGGGAAGAGGGCGTGAGTTTATGCTTGTGTATGTCTCTGGCTGCCTTTTGCACAACTATGTTAGAGTCTGCTTTCAGACTTACGGCATGCAGTTGCGTACCAGTGTTTTAGAGATTGCCTGTCTGACCTCCACAGCCGAATAACTGGTTACCACAATACCCTGTGGTTATACAGGTTGTCAGACTTTCGGAGCTCGTAACGTCTGTCAAACGTCTACAAATGACAGCCGGGACTAAGAGCTTAACGTGCTTTCCTCGGCTCGGAAAGGTCTTGATGTATTAAATGTCCACCCATCCACACAGACCGACTTCAGCAAGCCTAGCTTTACCTTCGACCGACCCGTACGTCTATTATTATATCTACAAGCCCCTTTTATTGCCTTAAATTTTATGAAAACCTTTGTTTTGTTTATTAATAAAGAAGGAATTCTGGTATCGCTCTAGTTTCCTACAGCAAGACAATGTCCCTGATTATTTCTTCTTCTGTCCGATTTCATATATTTTCGTCCTATATATAGCAGCTGAGTCTTTATACTTCGGATCTGATAGAAAATCCATTTAGGAAATCTATCCAACGGTGTCAACTCTCAAACAACTTGAATTTTTAACACCCAATTACTTGAACGAAATATCAAAAATTTATCTCGAATCTAGTGGCACCACTTGATTTGAGATTACTTTTTGGTTTAATTGTGCGTTGAAGATTCATTCAACCAATTACTGCAGTTAAAGCGAGCTTGACCTTTTATTGTAATTGTTTTAAAATTGAAGATTCAAATGGATTAAATATTTCACACTTTTTACTCATTTAATCTACATTACAATTGAATTGACAACCTGCCATACATGACAAATAAAATCAACCATACATAACATTAATATTCTAAGTTACGTTGTACAAAACGACATAGCCTATTGAAACTTTGGCAAATACATTTCAAACACTTATTGTTACCTAGGACTAAGACAGTTGTAAGTTTCAGTTTAAAGTGGCTAGGTTGAACAGGAGAACCATTAAAAATTTTAAAATAAAAATTAAATTAAAAATTTAAAAAACCCCCACCGCAAAAAAGTAACACATTTAAAAAGTTAAAAATAACACTTTAGCCATGAAATTTTACGTAACGTCGGGGTACCGTTAAAATAAGTACCTACATACCTACAAGTATTAGGAACATTCCTTACTTAAGCGGTACCCCGACGTGAAGTAAAATTTCATGGCTAAAGTGTTATTTTTAACTTTTTAAATGTTTTTCTTTTTTGCGGTGGGGGTTTTTTAAATTTTTAATTTAATTTTTATTTTAAAATTTTTAAACGCATTAATTTTGTTTTATAGATTATACAGTTATAAGAATTTTTCAGTGCATTGTATGAAGAATTAAATGCTGGTTAAAACGAATCCAAACACGACATATCCGCTATTATTTTGACAAGATTCTACCTACTGGTGTGCTGGATAGCCTGGCTGCAGCATCAGCTCATCCTGTTGCCATCAGTGCATTGTGTTTAGAATCAAATGCTGGTTAAAATGAATCCAAACACGACATATCTGCTATTATTTTGTCAAGAGTCTACCTACTGGTATGCTGGATAGTCTGGCTGCAGCATCAGCTCATCCAGTTGCCATCAGTGCATTGTGTGCACAATCAAATGCTGGTTAAAATGAATCCAAACACGACATATCTGCTGTTATTTTCCCAAGAGTGTATTAGTCTGCCAGATATCCTGGCTGCATCAGACCAAATACACCACAATGTTGCTTATTAATATTACACACATGGGTGTTTGAAATTTTAAGACACAAATATGTTAGTAAGTAAAGATAATACCCATAGACGTCTAAAATAGCAACGGTAGCTAACACAAAAGAGCTGATAACCTTGAAACGGCTGAACCGATTTTGATGAATTATGTCTAAGAACCATCGCAAGAAACCCTGCTTTCAAATAAAAAAAACCGCATCTAAATCGGTTCACCCGTTTGGGCGCTACGGTGCCACAGACAGACAGACAGACAGACAGACAGACAGACAGACAGACAGACAGACAGACAGACAGACAGACAGACAGACAGACAGACAGACAGACAGACACACACACATAGCGGTGAAACTTATAACACCCCTCTTTTTGCGTCGGGGGTTAAAAACAGTAATAATGATGTTATAATTATCTGCCGGAAACCGAATCGTAAGTATATTATGTGCTTTCTGTTTTAGTTTTTCATCAAACATGTCTTGTCACCAGGTAAATAACTCAATAATAATGCAGCGTAACATCACACTGACTGCTCAAGTCGTCATCACGTTGGAAACTGTCAAGAACCTCAAGGATATTGGAGTGCGAGAGGTAAGGAAAGGATCACTCATTTGAAAACTCATTTTGTATTAAATGGATGTAACGTCAAATGCCTTAGATGCTTACGTACTAAGTAAGGTGCGGCTTTTAATTAGGAAAAAAAGTATAAAATGCGTTACACGTTAATAAGTTTAATCTGCCGACCTTGCCCTGCCACGCAGTCATGACGCTATTGACAGTAGCAGTAGTTAGTTAGTAGTTGGCAGTAGTATCTTCACAGCGCTAATGTTTTCTCATCTTTCTATTTCTTTGTGTATTATGTAGGGTAAACAGTTTAATCATTGGCACTGTAAGCTACCTTCTACAATTAAAAGATTTTTATTTAGATTAACGAAAATTGCTTTTTTGGCTACTGGTTTAATTAAAAATTAATAATATGATGCATTAAGTTTAAAAATCAATGTTTAATTATCTTAAAACCATTTTTATACTTATTTCTACAAAAAAAAAGATACATTCGTTGGCACTGGAGCATAGTCAATAGCTCTATATTTTGGTCTAAGTAATGCATCTTGGAACTTCTTCTTGTTTTTGGATCCTACTTGACGTCATTTAATTATTTCTTTCGCAAGTCTTTTTGGGAGTCGACTATCCGCTCTACTAGCTGGCTTTTTTCCTGCCTAGTTAAAACTGTGCCAGGACCAGGTCGACCAGGTCAAAATTTTGCGACGTCTGGAACTGCAAAGTTGCACATGGAATGCAAAACTTTCGTGCAGCCGTTTTTTTTTTAAAAAAGCCTGAATTCTAACTAGAAAGTGGTAAAAGTTCCAAATTGATAAAACACTATTGTGCAGTCAAAAACTCTCCAAAATATCCAAAAATCAGAAAGTACAGAAGACAGACAGTAGATTGGCATGAGTGCCAATCATTGTGAGATTTATCGGCAGATGGGGGGTTATAGAACAAAATCAAGTGTTCTTTATTATATTATGTCAAATATTAAAGAAATATTTCGAAAGCCTACCTTGTAATTACATAAAACCTTGAAAATACAGCACCCAATCCTAAGTTTTTCAACAAATTTAAACTGATTTGTGGAGACCGGTTTTAAAACTGCTGTCAAAGACAGATGGTAGAGTTTGAATCATAAATAAGTGTTTCCAGTGTGGGGATTTGTGTATTCTACCAAGTTATTGTGTTGCTACGACGGCGACGTTAAACGTTAATAAATATAATACACCGAATGTAATAAATTAGCTAAGTGACTAGATGGCGTTGTGTAAAAAGGTGGGGAATATTAATTTATTTATTTAAGTATAATCAAAAGTCTTTATTCAAACTAGGCTGAGAATAAGCTCTTTTTGAACGTTAAAAAAATACATAAGGCAGTCCCCCAAAAAGTGTTTTTGCTGAAAAGAAGAAGTGGTGGAACAAACTGCCCAGCGACACATCTGTCTGATTATATCAGTATTATTTTGTTTTTTTTTTTTTTTTTAATTTAAAATCGTACCTATCCACTGCCTTTCACCACATTTCCTAAAGGTTGACTGGTAGAAGATAGACGCCTGGCCTCTTGTGTTTGAAGTATGTCCCTCGCCCCTCAGGGTCTTAGCGCGCGCGTGTCGTCGGCCCAGCAGCGCGGCGTGCGCTGGCTGGAGCGCCACCTGCGCCTGCTGGACGAGTGCGGCGAGCCGTACGCACTCGCCCTCGTGGCGCACGCTCTCACGCACGCCAAGGCACCCAGCTCCGAGCACGCCTACCGACTGCTCAAGCGCAGGCAGAGATACGAAGGTAGCTATAATATCCCCCCCCAGGGCCTCAGCGCGGCGTGCGCTGGCTGGAGCGCCACCTGCGCCTGCTGGACGAGTGCGGCGAGCCGTACGCACTCGCCCTCGTGGCGCACGCTCTCACGCACGCCAAGGCACCCAGCTCCGAGCACGCCTACCGACTGCTCAAGCGCAGGCAGAGATACGAAGGTAGCTATAATATCCCCCCCCAGGGCCTCAGCGCGGCGTGCGCTGGCTGGAGCGCCACCTGCGCCTGCTGGACGAGTGCGGCGAGCCGTACGCACTCGCCCTCGTGGCGCACGCTCTCACGCACGCCAAGGCACCCAGCTCCGAGCACGCCTACCGACTGCTCAAGCGCAGGCAGAGATACGAAGGTAGCTATAATATCCCCCCCCAGGGCCTCAGCGCGGCGTGCGCTGGCTGGAGCGCCACCTGCGCCTGCTGGACGAGTGCGGCGAGCCGTACGCACTCGCCCTCGTGGCGCACGCTCTCACGCACGCCAAGGCACCCAGCTCCGAGCACGCCTACCGACTGCTCAAGCGCAGGCAGAGATACGAAGGTAGCTATAATATCCCCCCCCAGGGCCTCAGCGCGGCGTGCGCTGGCTGGAGCGCCACCTGCGCCTGCTGGACGAGTGCGGCGAGCCGTACGCACTCGCCCTCGTGGCGCACGCTCTCACGCACGCCAAGGCACCCAGCTCCGAGCACGCCTACCGACTGCTCAAGCGCAGGCAGAGATACGAAGGTAGCTATAATATCCCCCCCCAGGGCCTCAGCGCGGCGTGCGCTGGCTGGAGCGCCACCTGCGCCTGCTGGACGAGTGCGGCGAGCCGTACGCACTCGCCCTCGTGGCGCACGCTCTCACGCACGCCAAGGCACCCAGCTCCGAGCACGCCTACCGACTGCTCAAGCGCAGGCAGAGATACGAAGGTAGCTATAATATCCCCCCCCAGGGCCTCAGCGCGGCGTGCGCTGGCTGGAGCGCCACCTGCGCCTGCTGGACGAGTGCGGCGAGCCGTACGCACTCGCCCTCGTGGCGCACGCTCTCACGCACGCCAAGGCACCCAGCTCCGAGCACGCCTACCGACTGCTCAAGCGCAGGCAGAGATACGAAGGTAGCTATAATATCCCCCCCCAGGGCCTCAGCGCGGCGTGCGCTGGCTGGAGCGCCACCTGCGCCTGCTGGACGAGTGCGGCGAGCCGTACGCACTCGCCCTCGTGGCGCACGCTCTCACGCACGCCAAGGCACCCAGCTCCGAGCACGCCTACCGACTGCTCAAGCGCAGGCAGAGATACGAAGGTAGCTATAATATCCCCCCCCAGGGCCTCAGCGCGGCGTGCGCTGGCTGGAGCGCCACCTGCGCCTGCTGGACGAGTGCGGCGAGCCGTACGCACTCGCCCTCGTGGCGCACGCTCTCACGCACGCCAAGGCACCCAGCTCCGAGCACGCCTACCGACTGCTCAAGCGCAGGCAGAGATACGAAGGTAGCTATAATATCCCCCCCCAGGGCCTCAGCGCGGCGTGCGCTGGCTGGAGCGCCACCTGCGCCTGCTGGACGAGTGCGGCGAGCCGTACGCACTCGCCCTCGTGGCGCACGCTCTCACGCACGCCAAGGCACCCAGCTCCGAGCACGCCTACCGACTGCTCAAGCGCAGGCAGAGATACGAAGGTAGCTATAATATCCCCCCCCAGGGCCTCAGCGCGGCGTGCGCTGGCTGGAGCGCCACCTGCGCCTGCTGGACGAGTGCGGCGAGCCGTACGCACTCGCCCTCGTGGCGCACGCTCTCACGCACGCCAAGGCACCCAGCTCCGAGCACGCCTACCGACTGCTCAAGCGCAGGCAGAGATACGAAGGTAGCTATAATATCCCCCCCCAGGGCCTCAGCGCGGCGTGCGCTGGCTGGAGCGCCACCTGCGCCTGCTGGACGAGTGCGGCGAGCCGTACGCACTCGCCCTCGTGGCGCACGCTCTCACGCACGCCAAGGCACCCAGCTCCGAGCACGCCTACCGACTGCTCAAGCGCAGGCAGAGATACGAAGGTAGCTATAATATCCCCCCCCAGGGCCTCAGCGCGGCGTGCGCTGGCTGGAGCGCCACCTGCGCCTGCTGGACGAGTGCGGCGAGCCGTACGCACTCGCCCTCGTGGCGCACGCTCTCACGCACGCCAAGGCACCCAGCTCCGAGCACGCCTACCGACTGCTCAAGCGCAGGCAGAGATACGAAGGTAGCTATAATATCCCCCCCCAGGGCCTCAGCGCGGCGTGCGCTGGCTGGAGCGCCACCTGCGCCTGCTGGACGAGTGCGGCGAGCCGTACGCACTCGCCCTCGTGGCGCACGCTCTCACGCACGCCAAGGCACCCAGCTCCGAGCACGCCTACCGACTGCTCAAGCGCAGGCAGAGATACGAAGGTAGCTATAATATCCCCCCCCAGGGCCTCAGCGCGGCGTGCGCTGGCTGGAGCGCCACCTGCGCCTGCTGGACGAGTGCGGCGAGCCGTACGCACTCGCCCTCGTGGCGCACGCTCTCACGCACGCCAAGGCACCCAGCTCCGAGCACGCCTACCGACTGCTCAAGCGCAGGCAGAGATACGAAGGTAGCTATAATACCTGTTCCGATTAAGGGGCCGTGCATAAAATGCGCTCGCTGGAGTTTAGGTAACATCAATGCGATGCTATATTTGTGTGTACCGTTCACGAACACATGCGTAAAGCTTGAGCGTAGTGATCGCTTAAACTGTTTTAATGTTTTATATCATATTTTGAGTTTCTAAGTAAATTAAGACGGTTGAGAAATAAATCTCCGGATTTTTTGTGTATACATATTTGTTTACTATGTTGGTACACATATTAAAGTACACAAGTAAAAAAATAGTACGAATATATAATAAACTGAAGATTAATATGTTACTTTTAAAATTTCATAAAAGTGATTCAAACAATAGAAAAAAAAATACTGATTAGTCTTGAAATTTCCGGAAAGTAACGACATTCATTTTTTTTTTCCGTATGTTGTAGTAAAAATTAAAAAAGTGGTTCCCTCACGTGCAAGTAGACTGTATACTGGTATTGGTGAGATTTTTTAATTTTCAAAATCTATTTCAGTTTCTTGTAACTAAAGGATCAAACGTCAGTCTCGCGTCATTTTTGGAAAACATGTGGGTGAATTTTAGTGATTTTCCATGAGTACGTAATTTATTTCCATAATTTAATTCCTCAACATGCAAAGTAAGAAACTCGTCTTTTCAAATCACAAATAGGATTGTATAAATTCTTCTTCGCTTTCTCACAAATAATGATTACAGTTGATCAAAATAAGTCGATTTCAGCCACGGCCCCTTAACTCAATGACATAAACAATGTTTCAGAATGTAGACACAGTAAACACCCCTATTTTTTAATTAGGACAAAAAAAATTGTCTGTATCCGTACCTGTTACTGATCATATTTGCGTAATCAAAAGTAAAAAAAAGCGAAGTTTAATTTTTAATTATGACACTATTTAGTTAAACTTAAATAACCAAAACAGGCGGGGCATGCTTGAGCAAGATCACGCGAACGTGAGCGAGAGATGACGATTAATGAATACTACTATGTCATGAATAGCCTGTACAATATTTCCATAAATTAGGTGACTTTTTGGGAAATAAACAAACGCTAATAACTTTGCTGTTTATGAATATTATTAATTGACACTTTACAAATATAATGAGAAGACCGTCTAGAATAAGCCCTTTAAGTATTTGTACTAATTAAAAATTAGTGGTGTATATTTATTTTATTTTTGTTTATTCAGACAACTTACACAGGTTTAAAAAAAGATTGAGTGAAAAGAACTTCGTTCGATTGAGATAAAGTTTTATTTTTAAGTGTATTAATATGTATCTCTGATACATATTATAGTTATTCAGATCATTTACACAACAGTCTGTTCGTCCGCATATGTTTGACGTTGACGTTGACTAAAACGTATGTACTCGCTGTACAATAGTAAAAACTATAAATAATAATAAGATGTATTCACACCATTATAAATGGGGTCTTATTTAACATAGATTCAAATAAAGGCATTAAACAGACCCCAGCACAGCGAGCTACCCGACCTATCAAATTCATTTTATCTATTTTCAGCTTTATCACCAAAGCATAAGGTTCGATGTGCTGACGTCGAATCTTTCAACCATTCTAACTGAACTTCCTTCCACAGGCGGTTTAAGCTACTGGGGCAAGGAGCCGGTCCCCCAGCCCCCATACAAGATGGAGAACCAGAAACCATTCCTGTTACCTCGCCTGCCGTACAAGTACGACTCCAATAACATTGCGGCCACAGCATACGCATTGCTCGCGTGTATGGACCATCAGGTATGTGTTCTATTTCACTTGCAGATTTTTATAAATTAAATTAATAATACAAAACAAAACACTTTCAAAATTTATCTTACACACCATTGCCTTGAGACGCACACCACTTTATCATTTATTGCTTATTGTTTTATCACTTTTGATTTTGTATTGTGTGTTTGTCTGTGTCTTTTGTGTGTACTAAGTAAATGTTTTATCTATATATCTATTGATATCGGTATAGGAAAAACATCGTGGAAAAACCTGCAGGCCGAGCCATCAGGCCTAGCCATATTACAAATTCTATTTCTATTATAGGAAGAAAATGGCGTATATGGAATCAGCTGTTTGTCAAGTGTATTTAATTTTCAGTCATATTACAAATTGTTCTCGTTAACAATTGACAGTTGACAAACAGCTAATTCCGTATTACGCCATTTTCTTTCTTTATTAGAAATAGAATAGAAATAGAATTTGTGATATGGCTAGGCCTGCTGGAAACTGGAGGACTGATAGAAAATATAAGTTTGAAATCGCCGTTCCGCCTTGAGCAAGCGTGGTGATTAATGCTCGTGCCTTTTCTGTATGAGAATAGGCATTTGCCCTGCAATGGGACAGTAACTGGCTGGTGTTATTTTAATACACTATGCAGGGTGTAAAAAGACGATCACATAGCCGATTATATTCTGTACATATAATAAACTAACTTTAACCAAAAAATATTGCTGGCAAAATACTTTTTTTTTCATCTTTAAAAAAAAAAATGCTCTTTATTGCGCGCAATAAAGGCGCGACAACGCACCTCAACTTTCGACCAGTGATGGGTAGGATATGTAGTTTCCGTTTACGTTAAGGGTCTTTTTACACCCTGTATATTGTTATACTTATACAATTTTTCTTTGACAGGATAATAACGAAGCTATCGTGATGTGGCTCAACTCGCAGAGACTTCAGGATGGAGGGTGGGCTTCTACGCAGGTTTGTTATTTATTGGTATTTTAGTATAAATAGTACATCTCTTTGAACCACCTATTCTGTATTGGATTGTATTGCTAATAAATTTTAATTTTGTGTCAATGTTTAAAATGTTTGATAATGAACTTGCTTCAATATTTGCATGCCAAAATGGTAGAATGTACACACGGCTACACATCAAGCTATACATTTCCAGTATAAGCTGATCGATGATGGGAGGTCAGCGTAAACTGGAAATTTATAGCTTGATGTGTAGCCGTGTGTACAAAGATACTTTATTATATTTTTTTACCTAATTGTAAATACCTGCATTGTGAGCAAATAAATCAATATCCTATTGCATTCCATTCCGCAGGACACGTACATAGCTCTCCGCGCGCTGATCGACTACACGAACCGCAAGCGCCTGCGCGACGTGTCGTCGCTGTCCGTGAGCGTGGACGCGGTGGCGCTGGGCGGCCACACGCGCACGCTGCACGTGCGGAACGACAACCTGGCCGTCATGCAGTTCATTGACGTGAGGCTTGCGACTACTGGACTTAATCATCATCAGCATCATCATTATTATCATTTACCTAGCCTTTTCCAACTTAACGATTCCCGGATCTTATCACTTAGGTTTTTCCTCCTGGAATTTCTCATTAGCAGCCCAGTATCTGAATTTGTGTCCGATTGATAGCAATAGACTCTAACACCGTATGGTATAAAAATAAGTGACAAAATCACCACAAACTGCCTACTCATCTTTTCGCCTCCTCCATCAAGTCCATCCAAAGGTTGTCTGTAAGAGATCGCTTTTAGCGATAAGGCCGCCCATTGTAACACCTTATGTACCCCTTAAAGTTATTATTTGTAAGTTTTTGCCGGCTAAGCGTTGAGCAGCGAGCGGTTAGATCAAAAGAATGAAAATGAAAGAAGCATGCCACGAATCAGTCTAGCGGCGCCTCGTAGCGTTTTCATACTTTGAATCATACCGCTCGCCGCCCCTCGCTTAGCCGCCGCTCACAGCGGCAAGGACGTTAACAGGCCGTAACACGTTGGGGAATACAGGCTTAATGTTGTGTATTATACTATCTGAAAACTGGATTGGTGTGCTTAGATCCCGGAGGCGTGGGGCACGGTGAAGGTGACGGGTCGCGGCGCGGGCTACGCGATCCTGCAGATGTCGGTGCAGTACAACGTCGACATCGAGCGCTTCCAGACGCCGCCGCCGCTCAAGTGCTTCTCTCTGCTGTCCTCGCACCACTTCTACGGCAGGAATCAGTCGCACATCGAGTTCCAGGGATGCGCCAGGTAACACTCATGGCCATGGGCATACAGCGATCTGCGTTTCCAGTAACAATGCTTTCAGAATTCCCTTTTGCGGCAAGCGCTGCGCCTCTATGAAACAGAATGCCCGGTACCGCGGACCCGCAATGCCCCCATAATATTGTGGTACCCACAATACTATGGAGACATTGCGGGGCCGTTGGGACTGTACAACGCTCGGCCGTTGGGTGGGACTGCACACGCAAGTGGGTAAGTGAGTGGGCATCTTCTTAATTGATTTGTATCTGTTATGTTTTTGTTTGTCTGTTTTACATGTGTGCTAACTTTAGTTTTGTAAGTATTAATATGTTTTTTTACAAACAATATGTACTACAGTCTGCAAATAAATTAATATTAATATTATAAGTGCCCGGCCGCGCAGTTCCTCAGTGAACTTGACAGAATTGACGTAATAGTTTTAAACTTCCTCAAATACCTTCACTGAACTCCTAAGTTGACTGGCCTGTTGGTCTAGTGGTTAGTGACTGCTATGCCACAGGTCGTGGGTTTGATTCACACTCAAGACAAATTTGTATGTGATGAAAACGATCATAAGTCTTGTTAACCCCTACAATTAAGCTAAATATGCTTCTGTCTGGAATGGGTTGAAGTGCAATTGGTGGGGATCGAACTCACGACCTTTCGATCGCCCGATTCCCTTTAAGTTACAATGTCTCAATTTCATCAGGTTGTGCGTTAAACTCCCTTCCACGCTGTATACGCAGATATACAGGGAAAACAATACTACAATAATCTATTGAAGATTTTTTTATGTGGATAATACACATACACACATCATACAGTAATCCCCGAAGAGTTCCTCGAGGGGTTTATGTATAAATAAATAAATATTCCATAACTTTTCACACGACGCCATTTAGTCCCAAGTTAAGTTTGAGAAATTATGTTATGGGTACTAAACAGCTGATAAACATGCTTATATATTTCTAAAGACATACATATTATAGATAAATTACACCCAGATACAGAACAAATGATCGTGATCATCACACAAACATTTGTCCTGGGTGGGAACCGAACCCACGGCGTCGGGCATAGCAGTCAGGGTCACTAACTACTAGAGCAAGGGCCAGTCACACATATGCCACGGTGTCCCCTCCAGCTGGACCCTGGTGGCGGAGTCCCCGCGCTCGGGCATGGCGGTGCTGGAGGTGGGCGTGCCGACGGGCTACATGGTGCAGCAACAGAAGCTGGACGCCTACGTGCTGAGCCGCAGGGTGCCCACGCTGCAGCGGGCCAAGTACCTGCCCACCAAGATATTCTTCTACTTCGATTATGTACGTATAAACTGGTTACATACATACCTAAAAAATTAACAAACAAAAGAACTGTACACCAACCACTAAATTATAATTTGTAAGTTTTAATGGTGTACAATAAAGAGTATTCTTTTATATTCTATTCTAAACAAATTATAAGGCATAAAAAAACTCATCCGCATCGCTATCAACGGAAAAAGTGCCCAGAAGATTGGCCGCATTGCCACGTACATCTATACTTTATAATTATTATAAATAATTAGGAAAAAATTGCATGTTTCTATGTAACAACTTAACTTATAAACTACCAGACTGATTCGATAAAATCTTTCACTGTTGGGAAGCTACACTATCCCCAAGTGACATTGAATCAAAATCAAAAGTCATTTATTCAAATTAGGCTGAGGATCAGCACTTTTTAAACGTCGAAATTACATAAGACAGTCCCCCAATAAGCCCTAATTCGCCACTTCCTAGTGTTTTTGCTGGGAAGAAGAAGTGGCGGAATAAACTCCCCAGCAACACATCTGTTTGATAAGTTAGAAGAACTTGAATTTACACAGTACAATTAGTTATAATTACAAAATAACTAAAATAAGTTATTCACTACATGTTAGCTAATTTTTAGCTCTATATTCCCACGGGAACAGGAATTACTCGGCTGAAACCGCGTGACGTCCGCTAGTTGTTTATACATATACAGGGCAATTTTTAAAGTCATTAACAGAAAAACCTGCTGCTCAAAACATTTTAGTTGAGTAAATATTTAACTTTAATATGACTTTTTCGTGATTTCCGAGTTAGTCTATTAAGAGAAGTTGTTAATAAGTTTTAAGTACACTCCAAAAGTTTGTTAATGGATTAGAATTCGTCCTATAGCTATAGATATCATTTGAAACTTATCGACGATCGTTTTAATAAATGTCACCCCGTGAAATTTTGAGTGAAGTGAACTGTCAATGCCTAGCTTTTGTATGAAATCATAGTCCAATTCGTCTTCCTTATAATGGTCTAATAAAATTAAAATCAGTGATTGATTATGAATATGCAACATTTTGTTCAGCTATCTGAGGAGCCGACGTGTGTGAACTTCACGATCGAGCGCTGGTTCCCGGTCGCTAACATGTCCCGATACCTTCCGATGCGAGTGTACGACTACTACGCACCCGGTGAGTATTTTACTACACACTGCAAACATACTCTTCACAGTTGCAACATTTGATTTTTCTAGATGTATGAAAAATATCGCTGGATATGTAACACAATAGGCCATTTAAATTTTACCGCCCCTACTGTTCTCAATAATTCGATAACCTAGTTCACAATCAAACTAGATTTTTTCGTTGATTGTAACTTTATTGATACACTATTGTCCTAGTTTGTTCAACCACGGTAAGTTAAATGAAAGATGCTATGTGCTATGTAATAAAGAATATAATATTAGAAAATAGCAAACTTCAAGCCTCCACATATAGTAACCTCCCTCCCTTCTCGTTATTAGCCTCTTTATAAATCATTATTGCTATTTCTTTCATCCAACAGAGCGCTTCAACGAGAGCATATTCGACGCGCTGCCGACGTACCTCCTGAACATATGCGAAGTGTGCGGCTCGTCGCAGTGCCCCTACTGCGCGATATACAACAACGCCTTGCGAACTGCTCTGGCCACCCCACTCCTGCTCATAGCCGTCATAGTAGCCATCGCACGGTACTTACGACCGCAAATCAATCTGTATGGCATCTCATAGGTATGTTATTAATGCAATCGACATTTGTATGGAAAATTGAATACCAAAACTTTGTGGATTTGCTTCCAGAATCACTCATGGCTTTAGTAAATGATATCTATTTCTGTAACGAGTTAGGTGGGTGTTTCTCTACCTGATTACTCTGAAAGAGGTCTCTTATGAATATGTTAATGGGCTTTTTTTTAATTTTTAGTCCCTCATCTAGATTATAAGAAAATATTTGACACATTTTTTTTTCATATAACGGCGATACATCGAGTCTAAATGTCGCATGACGTCACTAGCCAGTAGAGTTTATGCTAGCTAATGACGTTACAAGCTCCTCAACTTTAAAGCGTTTGATCTAAGCAGTTTTCCATCAATTTGAAAAAAAAAAAAAATCAAATTGATGGAAAACTGCTTGAAACAACTGGGACAAAGAATACTTAGACCAATTTCTTTTTATTTCTACGAAGTTTCGTATGTTGTCTCGCTCTCGTATTTAATGCAGTGTCTGTGACAAATGTAAAAACGTTCGTTATCTCGACTTATTACGACTAATATATTTAGGATTTTTATAGCTTGAGTAATTCTGTAAGCAAACCAGTTTACGATTGCAATAAGCTAGCATCCATAGGTATGTAGATAGTATGTATACAATTATTGAGTATCAAATTCTCCTGAGCAGCTAAATTCACACAAAATTACGAATCTCATAATTCTTATTGTTTGTATGTGAATAGTTCTTTATGGTACTAACACCAGTATTCATAGGCTTTATTAAAATATATCATTTTTCATATAAGGCCATACATTACTTACATTGGTTGCTATATCAGAAATCTTTTAGTTGTAAATGTGAACCAGCAGCTCCTTTACACCAAGATTATGGTAATAAAAGACAAATATTAATAGCAGCCTGATACTGCCCCACTGCAGGGCAAATGCTTCTTCTCATACAAAGAAGGCACGAGAATAGATCCATCATTTGCTTCACCAATGTCAGTGATGTCCAGGATAAATTTAGAAATTATATAAGAATCGAAAATTCATATTGGTACTGTACTGTAACCGTAAAATGTTCAAAGTATTTTATTCGTTTTACACAAAGTTTATTTGACTTAGATCTGGCAACTAAAGATAACTTATGTAAACAATAATGACTTGTTTTGTGCAGCTTTAATCTCAACCATTTAAATATATATATACGAATCTGTATACTGATATTTTGTGGCCTATGTCTTGTACTAACCACCGTTTAGAAATTAATTTGTTTTGTATACCATAACATTATAATGTTACGACTATATTCTCGGTAGAAGTGTACCAATAGTACACCCACATTTCCTCAGCTATATAATATGGGTCCAGCCTATTGTATGTATCTTATGATCCATAAACAAAAATATTAAATAAATGAGCCGCCAGTAGACTTATCAATAAGGACAATGACAAGTTTACTCTTGCAGCTACATTCTTAGTGTATAAGGAAAAAACAAAATCTGAAAATAGGTATTCAGTAAATTGCCTTGTCTCTTATTACGGTTTAATTATGTACCTACCTTCATTAATATGCTTGTTACCAATAGGGCTAACTATAGCAGGTACATTTCACGTCACGTTATTTTGCCGCTCTGAAGCCTGGCTTTCACATCAGTAAGTTTGGCTTCAGAACCTAACTTTTTTTTAAATGAACTATACAACTTGGTAAAACAGAGTATGATTCGGTATGGTAGGAGGAGGTATGTTTTTTTAATGAAATCACTATTACTAAGCAGCAAGTACTAGAAGATACTCATTGTCGTGCAGCTCATATTGTAAAGCATTCATTATAAAGATTTACAGATCTGTTGACGGATTTTTTCGTTTCTAAAGTCATCTAAGTGTGATAATTTCGCTCTCGTCTTTAACAAACTCTGTTTTACCAAGCTTAAATACACAGAAATTGGGCCAATCGCCTACAAGTTCACTCGGTCAACAAATAGCCACAATCCCAATTCTGTATACTACCTTCACCACGTTTTATAAACTTGGGATCCCTTCCCCATTCCATAACAAAACGTGTTTTAGGGGACCCCCTTCCAACTATGATTCCTTTTTTCCATTCCATGATTTAGTATTAGTTTAGAAGTGTTCATCGTAGTATAAGTGTTGAAATACCCGTGTTTTGCGGTGTCGCCTTTGGTTGGGGTTCGGTGATGCAGCTAGATGCGAACACTTATAAAAAAAGTGATCGCGCCACACTCAAACCTCCACTTTCGGTAAATGTAAAGCTTATAATGATTGATTATAATGAGAAGGCCAATGTATATCATTATCAGAGAAGAACGGCGCGAAGTTAGGCAAGCCATAATGTATCACAATATTCTTACAATCGGCCATTAGAAACATGATGCATGTCTACATTCGACGTTATTTTATACTGTTTGTATTTAAAGATATGTATTGATGTTTTTTTTTAATCAATATGATTATTATTTTCGTCTAAGAACAATCCAGTTTTAATTTAGAATCTCTTTAAGTACTAAGATATTTTTTGGTGTAAATTTACTTTTCAGTTTTAGCATTAACCTACGAATCTCAATTTTATGCCCACTTTCTATTCTCTTGGGTGCTGTCAATGTTTTATTCTACTTTTATTACTTTACCTTTGTTGTACGTATTGTATGTACAAACTAATCAGTAATCTTTAAATCGAATAAAGATACCATACATATCGAAATGTACATCAGATTCGGATCAATTTGGAAAGAGAGAAAGTTTTGTGATTATAAAGTAGCATAAAATGCGTCCTTGCCTTGATTCGAAATTTTTTATATACTTAAGGCAATCGCAGCAATTGTATGTAAATATTATAGTTTAAGTCTATGTAGTTTTTGAAAAAGAATATGTGCAGTTGGTAAGAGTACAAGTATATCATTTGATGAATTTATTTTAAAATTCTAGTAATGTTGAGAAGGTCTTTGTCATAATCATGTGGAATGGTATGGTTAATCAGATAGTATAACGTAATTATTACGACTGCACACTATTTACAGTGAAATATCAAAGCAATAATGTACTAAAAATGTCAATCATTATGCCTTATTAACAAATTATTAAAAGACAATATGAGAAATTGAAATTTATTGGAAATATTTTAATGAAAAATATACATTGATTTGTAATTACATAATTAGTAGCATAAGTTTTTGTTTTGTGGTAACTAAAAGTACCTATTTATTTCTTATCTTTATGTATTGTAGTGCCACATTCATAAAATATATTTGAAAGCATTTAGAGAATAGGACCGTATTTAAAAGTGTGTCCCGTCCAAAATTGCCAAGAAAAAAAATAAAAATTATATTATATAAATAAATTAAAATTAATCTCATGTCTGTAAAGTCAATGTGAGCATCTAACTTAACTAGTTTCCGTCCAAATTACCAATGACTGATTTTTTTACTTTGTGTATTTGTGTGTAATATCTTCCTAAGTTGTTACAACAGTTCTCTTTAGAGTAGGAGAGTGGTTTATTGTCATAGATTTATTTCCAAATAAAACTTTATGAAAATATCTAATTTTTTTTACCTTATATTCCCAACAAATAGGTTAAACATTTCCATCTTTGATAAACTTTAACCACTGCAGATCCACTGTAACCAGCCTTTTTAAAAGACCCACAGGGGGGTTTGGTGAGTCTGTGGTGATTTTAACTATTTACATTGCATTCTGCAATTAAATTACTTACAAAAAAATTCCTAGTGTCAATATACACGATAAATGGAATCAATCTTGTGCAAGGTGCAGTTGAAAGGATTCCTACAGCCAACAGTGACACATCAGCATTCCATTAACAGATTAATATAATAATAAGGAAATATTTATAAACACAGCTTGTTTGAACAATTTATTTAATTTTTACATCACTATACATTATCAATAAACTTATTGACCATAAATACTTATTAATAATTGGACTAGCACCAAGCTACTGCCTTTTCTTAATTTGTTTAGCTTTAGAAGTTGAAGCTTTGGCTGCAGCACCACCACTGAACAATGAAGTAAACATCTCCGACATTTCAGGCATTTCTGACATCTTAGCCAAGTTCGTTATTTGTTTCAAATCCTCCTTTGTCTCCGGGTCATTCATCATTTTAGGTAAAATCATAATGAACAGGAGAGGTAGAATCATCATGATCACCATTGGGTTGAACAGGAAATCTGTTAATCGCCATTGTTCCCTAACCTGGAAATATCTGAATTTTGTAAGAGCCTTGAGTCTCAATGGGTATGGCACTTGGATAACCTGTGATGTCTGAATGTAGTTCACTTTCCGGGCTCTGAACTTGCCTTTGGAGTTGATCTCCACTCTGACCGGCTCGTACATATAGTCGGGGTTTATAATTTCTACAACGTATGAACCCGAAGGAACATTATGTATGACGAATGTTCCGTCTCCTCTGATGAAACCTATGTATTCGCCACCATTTACATGGATTCGTGTTTCAACTTGCCATGGTCCCAAGTCTTGATCCTCGGGTGGAAAAACTTTACCCTCGATAGAATATCTGCCATTTCCAACTTCCTCCTCAGGGATATTGACTGCAGACAGTACGTATGATATTGAACACACTGTCAGGAGGATTGAAAAAAGTTGCTTCATTTTAAGGTTTGTACGGAGTTTTTGTGGTTGTCTTTCACTGATGTTAGTCCTTATTTTAATTCCGCATTAATTTGATAGTAACTATCGATTTCAATTCACAAAATTTCAATAATGTCCGTCAGGTGATGGAAGAACTGTGGAAGGAAGACTTGACTTTGACAATTGACAGAAGACATAGACAATTAGACAATTTATTTGTCAAATCATTGTCAAACTGCTCAAATTTTTAGGGCATAGACTGAACAATTATAATGAACTTGTTGATTATTATACTAAACAATATAACATACAAGAGCGACGATTTTGTGAATACATGAATAATTTGGAGTCTAGACAGCAAAATAGGAAAGTCTTGCTCTTGAAAGTTTTCAACTTTCAGCCTGACTGTGGAAGCCTTCATCGTGTGTCTGACTGTCTGACACCTCTGAGTTGCGGCAACCGTTTCACTAAATCACCAGTTTTAATTTTTTATAAGTGTTAGAAGAAGTCTAATGTATTAGAGTACATCGGAAGTGTTTTTGGAATTTATTTAATTATTTTTCTATTTTCGACCTTACCATAGACACGGCCCGTCGGGAAAAACCGGTTTTAAGTTATCGATTTTGAATAAACGACCAATCACTATTTTTGTTGTTTGTCTATGATTTTTTGTAAACATTATTGTTTGATTGAACATGTGCATCTCGTGTTTATTAATCAACTGTAATTAATTTAGACATGTTTGTACACTTTAAAAACTGAAAACTCATAATGTCTGGATACTTGGAGATAAAGTATCCGTTCAAATCCAATTTAGGCTTAAATCCTTTCAAGGTAAGTTTCGTAAAGTGTAATTTATTCATTGGGATGTATCACAACATTGTGGCATTGATTATTTATGTTATTATCAGTCGTGGAAAAGACAATGGTGTATTTTGAGACCGAGTCCGACTTGTTCGGGGGCCTCACTGGCGGTGTACTGCAGCGAGGCTGGCGCTGCTGCGGGATCGGTGGAGCTACCTTTGGGCTGCGTGGTAAAGAGAGCGAAGTCTCGCACGCGGCCACATGCCTTCGCCGTGTTCTCCGTTGACGAGCCGCGAAAGCCCCGCGTATTGCTAGCAGCACAATCGCTTCATGACACACAAGTTTGGATGGAAAAAATCCGAGCTTTGATAAATGGGAGCAAATTGTTAGGTAAGTCTACCTTCATCATTATTGATATTTTCTATCTAGTCCAAAGTCCAAACAGCGCTAAGCTCGGTCAGTGGGTAGTCTTAGGGGCACTTTCTTATTTTGCAGGATTTATTTTTAAATGTTTAATAGCTTATATTTTGTATGTTAACATTTAAATTTCAATATAAAATAACTACAATCTCTTACTACTTACTTAATTACAATCTCGACTAATTTAGAACATTAAAAAAATCAAGTTATCTAATTAGGTACCCCAGTGTTGCAAAATTTACTGTCCAAAATGTCTTCTTTGTAACATAGCTATGACTCATTGCATATTTCAAAATTAGAGGATATAAACTTAGATGACCAAATACAACAAAACAAATACTTGTTATGTTAAATGTTATTAAGTATTTATATAATAATTCCAATGGGATATTTGGATAAAAAACAAACAAAGCTTCAAAAACACAAATATTTTTAGTACCTATCATCAAAGGAAAATACTAGGTAATGTATAGCTTTCTGGAATTGTTAGAAAAATCTAGGTCTTAACACATTACTATGTATGTGTGTGACCTAGAAACACACTACCTACTTAGGAAACCTGTAAACAGTTTATATGTAACCAACCCGTTGCTTATGTAAGCACAAATACTGGCCTAACTTCATAATTATTATGTAGGTACTAGAGCTAACTATTACTTAGGTAATGGGACACTCACCAATTCTTTTTATATTTAGGGAACTCCACCTCAAATGATTAAAAATCAAACACTATGAATGAAATCAAAAACTTTTATTAACTTATCAGGCTCCGCGTGGACACAGGTGTCCGCAAACAATAGTAATTTAATTGTGTCTGGATTGCGGTAATTGACTAGTTAAAAAAGAATTTAAAGCACACTTACACTTCACACTTTCATTCTTTTATTTTGACTTAGAATGTCCACAAGAAAATTGTTTTACTGTTTTGTTAATAATTATTTGAAAGTTTGATGACAGTTGCCAAAAATTAATAAGTTCATGGATCCCTGGTGACTCATAGAACCTCTAGGTTGTGCATACCCCTTTGAAGAATCCCTTTACTATAGAATAGTTATTGAGTTAAACAGAAAATATAAACATTCTGTGTTTTGTTGATGAAAGAACATAACTTTCATCTAAAGACTAATGTTACATCATAATGTGCTAAGCTTTTTTCTTATCAAGTAGGGTTTGGCATCCAGTTTAACGCAATCCAGTTAAATACCGACATTTTTCATGGACTGATTGCTTACCTGTCCTCCTCAAGCCATTTACCGGGTAATGAGATACCCCTTGGTAAGGCTGGTTGTCAGACCTACCAAAGATCTACAAATGATCGTCCAGACCTTAACATTTTATCCAGGACACATTGTGGTCTCTATATGTAATTGTGTTACCCATCTATAGACTAATCACGATACTTGTAGGTAGACCCGTGACGCTGTTACTTACCAACAAGTCCCTTAAATGTTACTTCTAAAGTAGGGAGTACTTTACTTACCTACATAAAAAAAAAATATTCTACAACTTTCCACACAACGCCATTTAGTCCCAAGCTAAGCTTGAGAGCTTGTGTTATGGGTACTAAACAGCTGATAAACATACTTATATATTTGTAAATACATACATATTATAGATAAATTACACCCAGACACAACAAATGATCGTGCTCATCACACAAACATTTGTCCTGGGTGGGAATCGAACCAACGACCTCCGGCATAGCAGTCAGGGTTACTAGCTACTAAACCAACAGGCCCGTCAAAACATAACCAGTTGCTATTCATCTACGTCATCAATTTGCAATAAGGTCACTTACATACGTCTGAATTGCATGCCAACTGCGTCCTCCATGGTGTACAATTAGCATCTACACCATTTACGTCACAACATTCAATGCAAATACGCATATTATCCATTTAAAATTTTGATATCTACACACAATGATTTATTAAGGTTCAGACAGACTGAGGCGAATCGCGCGCCGATCTCACTCGCATCATATGGTTTCCTATATCTGTTGATTGAGCGCAAGTGGTATCGGCCTTGATATGCTTTAGTGTAAGTCTAGCTTTTATATGTACACACTTTAATGTTATACTAGCTAGGCCCGCGACTTCGCCGTTTTTGACGGATCGCTTATATTTGTTAGAGCTTATAAAATCAGCTATCTGACGGTAAACATACCGTCAAAATCGATCCATCCGTTTTTGAGAACATACAACTGACAAAAAAAAGGTTTTTTGTCAGCCCTACCATACATACTTTCATAATTATGTATTTTGTCAGTACAAATAGACTTACAATTTTATTTACTTGTATAGATAGATGCATATATGCGTTTCAGTACAATTGAATTAGGCCAAGGTTTTAGCTAACCCATTACAGCTTGTAAACTTCTAAATACTATGCAATCAATTTTGCAATATGAATAGCCTTGACCAAAATGTTCTAATTGTACTTGTATTAATACTTGCTATTACTTGCTATTTATTGACAAATAAAGTGTAATAGAATGTTAATGGGCTATTTGCCAAAATTGTAGTTTTAAGAAAATATTCGACACATGACATATTAATTCTTTTATCACATAATCAAAAAATAACTGTGATACATCGAGTCAAAATGTCGCATGACATCACTAGCCAGTACAGTTAATACTAGATAATGACGTTACAAGCCCCCTCTCCTCAACGCGCTTGATCTAAGAAGCTTTCCATCAATTTCATAAAGAAAAAAATTCGTGTCAAATTTTTTTTTAATCTAGATGAGGGATTAAAAACTAAAATTTTGTCAAATACCCCATTTCGAGATGTAAAGAGGAATGATTTGTTTGTTTGTTTGTAGGGATTTAACTCAAAAACTGATGGGACCGATTTTAAAAATTCTTACACCATTAGAAAGTTACTTTATCACCAAGTAGGTAACTAAAGCCATATTTTACGAGTAAATGTGAAAGTTTAAAGGGAAGCAAAGTGCTATATTTTAATTAAAAACATACAAGATTACAACGTAAATTATGATTAAAACAAAATAAAATAACATTTCATGTTACATAGGTATTTCCGAAGATTTCAGTGTTATTGGGTAAACAATATAATTTTACTCATTGTTGCTAAAATTGGTCATTACATGTCCAAATTCACTGGGTATTATTTAACATTGTGTATTACACGAAACTGTTATCCCAATAATGTGTATGTGTTACTGTGTGTTGTACGATTGTTATGTTAGATAAATCGTGTAAGGATCTCTAGAATGTAGGATCATTGGTTTAACACACATCAAAGCATTGTCATACTAATTACATTTCATTCTGGCTGTTTGTTTCATGTTTCTGAGGGTATTTTTGCATTGAAATAATAAAAAAGTACTGTGTAGAATTACAAATTATTATTGTATTTTTAATGGGAATAAGACTTATACATACAAAACTCCCATAAATATTATAATGTATGTTCACGAGAGCTTTTAAGACACCACATTTAAGTGATGTTATTTTTGCGATAATTTTGATGTAAATGCAAAACGCCCCTCACAATCATGCTTGCTCATCTTTCAGACACGGAACCATTGCTCAAAGACTCATACTCGGTTAGCGTGGTCGCGACGGAGCTGTCGCGCAAGTGCGGGCTCAGCACCGACACCGTGGTGACGCTGTCCGCGCCCGGCGTGCTCGTGGCGCGCGCGCAGCTCGCCACCTTTCTACAGTGGAAACACATCCGCGACGTGCGCCTCGCTGACGAGGACGGTGATAAGAACAGGATTTGTGTTCTAAACATTGATAGGTTGGTGTTTTTGGCTAATTTACTTCGTTTGGATATGCTGCATTTGCCAAGCTTAACACTTGCATTGTCATGGAAACAATCATATTTAGGCCAATATCTCTCTAGGCCTCCAGTGGCAGCGGAACCACTCGCGCTACGAACAAAATGTAAAATGTCATTTTATCTCTCTAAAACCAAGGATTATATCTTACTAAGGCCTATAATATATCTTATTAGGACACCAGCACGCGTAGCATGATCACCGAAGAAACGGTCTTTGTCGTGTCTCGGAAGAAAAGAAATTAAGTGTTCATGCTACGCAGGCAGGTGTATTGAAAGAAATTTGACAGATTGAGGTTCCTGTCTATATAATCTGTCACTTTGCCGATTCGTCTGTAGACAAAGGCCGTTTTTTCGGTGTTCAATGTGTTCATGCTACGCATGCTGGTGGCGTACAAAATGTATAAATACACCTCTATGCAGGGTACCTCATCTGCCCCCCTAGCCAAGTTACAAACGATTCGTATCTATTCTCTTTCTACAATCGAGAACGCCTCAAATCCCTTTGTTTTGACCACGTGACTTATCACCTTTCGCTAAGTCACGTGGTCAAAACAAAGGGATTGGAGGCGTTCTCGATTGTAGAAAGAGAATAGATACGAATCGTTTGTAACTTGGCTAGGGGGGCTGGCATACGATTGGTTGCGCAACCAACCATTCAGTTTTTGGCAGCTCGACCATTGTTGCACCACCATGGTGACCTAGTGAGATATAGGCCTGGGGCACCAATAGCGGCGCAACCAGTCGCTCTACCAATAAAATGTACACAGCTATATGGAGGATATAGAGCATATAGTTTTTGGCAGTTCGTCCACAGTGCCCTACCAAGCGAAGACCACGTGAGAAACCGGAGAGTATCTTCGTAGTGGAACCTATTTAGTAGCAGTAATTACGATCACCTGCTCGTGGCTGGTAGTGAATGGCGTCTCATTCACTCTGCCACCAGTTTTAATAGCCTTTCTTTCACGTCTAACGTATATCAATATGACCCATATTTTTGACAACCGGTTTCTAGCTCTATACGTATATATGTTATACCAAAAAGTTAAAAGGAATACTCGACTACAATATGATAATTGGGAGACTGTTTGCAGAAACTTAAATAAATAAGATAAATACAATAACAAACAATGCGGAAACTGGATACAGTACAAAGTTCAAACGATTACAAGTTGAGACATCACGCTGTATTTTATTTTTAACCGACTTCAAAAAAAGGAGGAGGTTCTCAATTCGACGGTATGTTTTTTTTTTTTTTTTTTGTGTGTTTGTTACGCGATTTCTCCCTCATTTGTGGACCGATTCTCAAAATTCTTTTTTTATTTGAAAGAGTATACTCCCGAGGTGGTCCCATTTTAATTTGGTGAAGATCTGGTGCTGATCTTCGGAGATATACAATGGAACTCTTCAAAAATAGACGGCAAATCTGTCGTGATTGCTGGAATCGCTTGGATATTTATTGTTTATACAACATCATGACGTATCATCACGCCTGTATGCTCTGAGGGGTACGCAGATGTGTACAACATACCTAGACTTCGACAGTTAGGTATGCTAAGTTTCATTTATTAGGGATAAGTGGATAACCCTATTACTATGACATATGTATTGTTAACAAATAACAATATAAAAATAAATTAATTGGCAAATATTTGTATGGGAACAACTAAAAATGGAAAAAAATCTTTTTTGCAAAAAATAAAACCGACTTAAAAAAACACTAACCAGTGTAAAATAACTCTAAATTAGGAAGTCTGTGGCTTTGGTGGTTTTGTCTTATTCACGATGGGCCACCGACTTCCGAATTTAGAGTTATTTTACACTGGTTAGTGTTTTTTTAAGTCGGTTTTATTTTTTGCAAAAAAGATTTTTATTTGACCATTTTTAGTTGTTCCCATACAAACATTTGCCATGGATTTATTTTTATATTGTTATTTGTTAACAATACATGTCATGGTAATAGGTTTATCCACTTATCTATACTTATAATAAATCTGTAGAAGTAAAATTTCTGTACATTGAAAATATCAAAAAAATAAATAGCAGGGGTTGTTACTAGACCGACACCGAACCCAAAAATATGATTAAAAAAATTTTTGTCTGTCTGTCTGTCTGTCTGTCTGTCTGTATGTTCAGGTATCACGCAAAAACTACCGGTTCGATTACGATGAAACTTGGTATACTTATTCTTTGATATCCTGGGCACCACACTGGGTACTTTTTATCCCGGAAAAGTATATACAATAAAAAACAAACTTAATTTTGCGGTTCGATCCCTAGACCCGACTACTGTACCAACCGCAAATAATAAGTTTGTCGTAGGTTACGTCACCCGCAGTGGAGTTCACCAAAGGGCGCTGCACACGGCTAAGATATTATAATATTTAATCTTAAGATACAATATCGTTCGCCATACAATTCAATGGACTATCACACACTACGAAGATAATTATGCACATTGAATATCTATTCAAAATTAATATTGGAGGATGATTGGTGATCGATACTGATGCCAAAAATGCAATTAGTGAATGTTTTGTCTTTCTGTCTGTATGTGCACGCATAGTTCAGAAACTATTATAGGGATTTTAACCAAACTTGGTACAGTTGTAGGTAATCAATACGCCTGGGCAGGTTGATCTTAGTATCAGTTGTTTTACACATGGTCAGTTGTACGGCGCTCTTTCCCGGGTCAGTAGTTCCAGAAATCTTTATGCATACATATCGGAAGGAGTAGATTACGGAACCGCGACGCACGAAACGTCGATGAACGCTAACACGATGCTACAAAACCGCGATGCACGTTACCGCGAAAGCGCGTCACTGCGAAGCCACTATACCGCGATGCACGTTACCGCGAAAGCCCGTCATTGCGTTGCGACCATACTGCGATGCATGTTACCTCGATAGACCGTCACTGCGATACTACGGGATGTCCATGCACGTTACCGCAAAAAAATATTTCTGCGGAGCTACTTGACTGTGATCTGTCTGTGTGACAGTGAAGACTATACTTCACTGCGCTCCAGAACACAGATTACTGAAGTTGCTCATTGGTATTTTTACCTTTTTTTTTTGAGGGGTGGTAAATCCTAATGGATGTCAAAACTCCCGACTGGTGCTGGCCCCGAGGGCCTCACCAAGTCAGCGAGGGGAGTGAGGTGTTAGACTCCCCTCGCGACGTTTTAGAGGGGCGCGCGTGAACATAACGCGCCACCTCGGACCCATGTACGTGGGGGGCGGCGGACGTCCCCGTCGTCCCTGGACCCATTCAGGGGGGCTGGCCCGTCCCAGGACTCGACGTTGCCGACCATCCTCTCGACCACGGCTGGCAGCGACAAGTCACTGCCTACTCCAGAGACGAGGGCATGGCGCGGTTCTTCCCAAGCGGCACACTCTGCCAGCGTATGCTGCGCACTGTCCTCCCGACAGTCGACGCAGTGGTGACACCGGGCGTCCGGTTCCCTGTTAATGCGACACAGGTACCTCCTGAAGCAACCGTGCCCGGTAAGCACCTGTGTCACCCGAAACGACAGGGAGCCGTGCCTCCTACCGAGCCAGCGCTCGAGCACCGGCCGGACCGCCTCGATGGTGACGAGGCCGGCGGTAGGGCGCGAAAGCCTGTCCCGTCATTTGGCCACAAGGACCTCGCGCAGCTGCGACCGGCGCAACTCCATGTGTTGCTGCATCGGTCGAACGCCACGCGCCCGCATTTAAAATACCAATGAGCAACTTCAGTAATCTGTGTTCTGGAGCGCAGTGAAGTATAGTCTTCACAGTCACACAGACAGATCACAGTCAAGTAGCTCGGCAGAAATATTTTTTGCGGTAACGTGCATCGACATCCCGTAGTATCGCAGTGACGGTCTATCGAGGTAACATGCATCGCGGTATAGTGGCTTCGCAATGACGGACTTTCGCAGTAACGTGCATCGCGGTATAGTGGCTTCGCAGTGACGGGCTTTCGCGGTAACGTGCATCGCGGTTTTGTAGCATCGTGTTAGCGTTCATCGACGTTTCGTGCGTCGCGGTTCCGTAATCTACTCTATCGGAAGGATCAACTTTGAAAGTAGTCTATCCGGAAGTATTATGCTAAAATTATTACGTTTATATATCAACGCACAGCCCCAACCGCTGGTATTAGAGACATGAAACTTGAAGGGCTGTTCTTAGTGAAGAGTAAGTCTTCCATAGAAACGATTTTTGAAAATTCAACCCTTAAAGGGAAAACACAGGGGACGGAAGTTCGACATCCACGCGGGCGAAGCCGCGGGCAAAAGCTAGTCCCTAATAAATGAAACTTAACATACCTAACTGTCAAAATCTAGGTATATTGTACACATCTGCTTGCCCCTCAAAGCATACTGGCGTGATGATACGTCATGATGTTGTATAAACAATAAATATCCAAGCGATTCCAGCAATCACGACAGATTTGCCGTCTATTTTTGAAGAGTTCCATTGTATATCTCCGAAGATCAGCACCAGATCTTCACCAAATTAAAATGGGACCACCTCGGGAGTATACTCTTTCAAATAAAAAAAGAATTTTGAAAATCGGTCCACAAATGGGGAAGAAATCGCGTAACAAACACACAAAAAAAAAAAAAAAAAAACATACCGTCGAATTGAGAACCTCCTCCTTTTTTGAAGTCGGTTAAAAATAAAAATCTTTTTTGCAAAAAATAAAACCGACTTAAAAAAAACACTAACCAGTGTAAAATAACTCTAAATTCGGAAGTCGGTGGCCCATCATGAATAAGACAAACCCACCAAAGCCACAGACTTCCTAATTTAGAGTTATTTTACACTGGTTAGTGTTTTTTTTAAGTCGGTTTTATTTTTTGCAAAAAAGATTTTGTTCTCACGAAGTTTTACGTAACAAACAATTATTTTTTTAGTACAGTCACACAACATAATAAAAAATCAAAGCGTCTAAGGAGCTGTTACACAAAAAATGCTCATGGGAACATCATCAGGCGGTGTCTTACTTTCGTATTGTCCAAACGTATAAAATAAAACGCACATATTTTATATTCCAACATAACATGACGCCGATGTTCCCCAAAGGCTTAGTTAGAGGTGTACACATTGGTACAGGTGACACATGTCGCCAGTTGTGTTTAAGTCCCGTATATTAGGGGGCGAGCCTATTGCCATAAAACGGGTAGAAAAAGATTCAAGCTGCTACCAAGAAATCCCTTATGCATAAAACTCAATGGCGTTTTTCCGACCCGAGTTTCGAACCCGGGGCCTCATCCTCAGCAGTTACGCTTGCGACAGCTGAACCAACGAGGCAGTCACAGCACATCAATATATCCGAAACTGACAATTTTTCCCAATTTAACATGAACCTTATTCTTTTGCAATTAAGTTGAAAAACAATCAAAGATATTTGACAGATTTAGACACCTTTGATATGCTGGCCTCTGAACATACATAAACCACGTTTCTTATTAACATTAATTCTTATAAACGCTTATTTATTCCAGTTAAAGTCTATTAATAATACACCTTCCGTGCGGTAAAAATTGTGATGAATGACTGTAAGTGAGAAAATGGTGCATTTTTACAAATCATTCGTCGTTTCATTTGTTTTTACTCGGTTTCGGCGAAGCGAAAAGGTTACGTTATGTTGATCGCGATGTATGTTTGTTTTTATTAATTTTCAATTTTGTCGGCTGATGTGCAATAGAGATGAATTTTAATAAGGCATAATCAATATAAAATTGTTTTCCGTGCAATCCTATGTTCTTCTAAACTTTAGAATAGTGGTGATGCAGTTTTCATCTTAATTAAGAGAATTTATTCCAGTAAGTTTATATGTTTTACTCATTCAATATTTGTCTTGAGATACTTTTTCGATGTTATGTCAGATTGTCAACACCGTGCGAAGCAGGGTCGCTTGTAGTGTACAAAACTCGACAATGCACAATGAACTGATTCCCAGAGCCGTGCTGTTGTAATTTAGAAAGGCATTGACACTTTCAAACTGAATTCGTTTATTAAATAGCCAGCCTTGTGTTTGATTTGCGTGTTCAAAACAATTTACATTTTTATTACTGAGATATCTATCAAAAACAACGGTAATTGTTATGGTATAAGTTTTACGGGCGAATAGAAAATACGTTGTCGCACGTATTCTTGACAACAAAAATAATTAAAATAAATTAAATATAACTACGAATAAAATAATAATATTAATAAAAATAAACTATCCCAAAGGAAAACAAAACCGTAACACTTAGGCACTGTAACAGTACACTGTAAAAGTACTAAATTACTTTGACAGTACTAAAGTACTTTGACAGTACTAAGAAATTTGACAGTACTAAAGGTACTTCCAGTTCTTAAATTCGTAAGGCAGTAAACAATATTACCGCAGTGGCTAAAGGATCTACGGTACCTAGTTACCTACTTCATTTACATAACTACACCGTAACACCTGTCGTATCACCAAACATTGCACTATGAAATAAAATTTGGCTTTGACGGTGATATAGGAACAGAGGTAGATAGATCAGTGAATCTTTGACTTATTCATTGACAACCAGTGGTCTAGTCTCACCTTAATTTATGTGTCTTTTTTTAAGGCCTACTAGGCCTATATACTATGCCATGTGCCAGAAAGTACATAAATAAACCATAATAAATCACATTTACCCATTTCAGCAGTTCTGTTTCTTGGCCAGAAGGAAAAGCTCTGCCCCATATTCTTTCTATATATTTTGACTACTTTCTCCAGCCAATTGGTCAGGAATGAGTTCAAATCTCTAGGCCTGTGCCCTAAACGGTATTAGCCTTCAGAACTTTTTTCTAATTTTCATTTGTTTTTAATTTAATATATCGTCCAGAACTCCAGACCCGTTTACTGTTTACCCTACTAATGTTTATTTGTCGACACATTGACGTCAAAATAATTTAACTGAGTAATCCAGTTGTTTTCTAGGAAAAAACAATATTTTTATGCTGTAGTAGGTTTTCCCGCCGTTTTATTGAGACAAATAAACAAGTAGTAATACTTTGCGTTTGTTGCAAGGTGGGTTTGTTGTGTCTTGTAGACTACCGCCGTATATTCAAGGGTATGATTTTTTTTACGTTCTTTTATTTAACATTAATACATTGGCAATGTTTTAACAAAACTATTGAATTTTGTAATAGAAAATGATTGTGTTAATTGCCTGGATTTATATTCTAGACTTAACATTAACAATATTCTGATCATGTTTTCCTCTTATTAACAAAAAGGTTAAAAAATAATTTCGTTGCCCATCACCGGTCTGAAACATTAAGGCAAAGGTTAGATTAGCTTGTAGTTTTATTAATACGTAATTATTTGTTTTTTTTTTCAGTAAGTTCAGTAACGGCGGCGGTTTGTTAAAGTTCTCGTCTCCGCTGGCTGACTCGCTGGCGCGTGCGTTGCGTGCGGCCCTGGGCGGCGCGGGAGTGCGCGCGCGGGACAAGCTCAGCAAGAGCGAGGGAGACCTGCGGGCGCCCAAGTGTAGCGACACTGATATGGGTAAGTCAGCTAATAATACTAAAATTGGTGAAGCAACAGACCTGCTTCCACATTATTTATAACGGAAAGTAGAACGGATTTTTACGAAAATTTAAGGAGAGGTGCGCTCATGCGCGTCTGATAGGAGCTTTGCATTAGGACGTGCGGCCTGTATATATGTTAAAAAACCCTTTTTAATGGTAGTATTTAAAGATTCGCAAAAAAAAATGTATCTTCGTCATAGTCACCATCATTTCATAAAATCAGTCACGAAAATCAGTTGTCAAACTTGTAACCATTATCAACGCTGTGTGTAGACTGAAGCATATTCTAGACTTGTGGAAAGTGGCAGAAGTGATAATGATAGCAAAGCCAGGTAAACTTCCTCACGAAGCAGCCTCCTACAGACATCATTGCTGCCAATTATGTCACAACTTTTTGGGTTTTTTTTTTGCAAAGCGCTTAATTCCTATAATAGAAAAAAAAAACTAAATACCTAATCATCAATTTGGATTTCTACAAAAGCATTCCACTGTTGAACAAGTTCATTGCATAACAACAGCTATAGAGAAAACTATCGAAAAAAAAAAGGTTGCGCTGCAGTATTTCTTTATGTAGCACAAGCCTTTGACAATGTCTGGCACGATGGTCTATAGTTTATAAGCTTAGAAAAATGCTGAACAAGCAGTTTTCGGATCTGCTTATGTCTTATCTATCTAATAGAACCTTCCGAATAAAGCAACAAGATGCCTACTCGGGAATCAAAGAAATTATTGCTGGTGTACCACAAGGAAGGGTCTTGGGTCCAGTACTTTATTAACTTTATACTTGTGTCATCCCAGAACAAATTAATAATACCATGGCTAGCTTAGCCGCTGATAGTACAATTTTATTCTAGCTATAGGAGAAACCCATCAAGATGCATCAGGGAAATTACAAAAATCCGTCAACCACAATTACAAGTCGACAAAAAAATGGCGAATCAAATTAAATGAATTAAAATCAGTCCATGTGGATTTTACAAATTAAAATTCAGATAATTAATTACCATCCTATTAAAATAAATAATACGCTAGTCCCCCATTCGAAAGTAATATATCTTGAAATGACTTTAGATGCTAAGCTACGCTAAAGAAATCTACTGGCTTTTAGGCAGGACATCAACTGTCAATACAAAATAAACAACTGTCATACAACCAAATATTAAAACCCATTTGGACCAATGTAATAATAATAATACAACAAGACACACTATATCGTACTGGCTAGACTAATTGCCGTCAACTTTGGGGTTGTGCCAAAAAAAGGAACATCCAAGTTAATCAAAGGTTCCACAATAAAGTACTAAGGAACATAGTGGACGCACCTCGATATGTCAGGAATTGCGACATCCATAGAAATCTACAGGTGAGTACTGTAGATATAGTTATTAAAAAATACGCTGCAGCACATGAACGGAGACTTCATCAACATGTGAACGTTGAGGCAATCCAGCTCCTCGACAACATGGGTCTAATTATTAGAAGATTCAAAAGGACCTTCTCATTAGATGGGTCTAATGAGAAGGTCCTTTTACACACTAACTCGAACGGTCTCCTCGACAACATGGGTGTTGTCGAGGAGACCGTTCGAGTTAGTGTAATCATAAGTGTAAGTGAAATGTAGTTCAGTGTTCGTACAACAGTGCTAGGTGCTACAAACATTACGCACATGAACGAAGTGCTTCCCCTTGACAGACTCTAAGATTACGTCAGCGGACAATTTCTAAGTTGTGTTTTTGTAGTAGTTTAGGATAAAGTAAAATTACTTACTTCTCTCTATTACTTAAGTCTGTAGACTAGATCGTAATAACAGTAAAGATGTTAGCCAGGAACTTGGGATATAGAAATATATTCAAACTACGTTTGTTACAGGTGATGTCCGACGCAGTAGCTGGTACAGCGGCCCTTCCGAAGTATCTCTAGATGATATAGACCTCGTCATGTCTAAGGTAATAACTGTTACTCCACTTTCTTTCTAACTAAAAACTAACTAAAAAAAATACGTTATAGAGAATGGAAGATCATTAAACTCACTTTTGAACTTTACCCTAACAGTCTTAGGTAACAACTTTTTGTAATTTTTTAAATTAGGTTAGTATAACTAGTTACTTACATACGGATGCCATGCACATGACATGATTTATAGTCAGTAATGAATACGGGGTTGCCCCACCATATTATTCTTGTTTTAACCACTTCTCTTCTACAATATTATTGTGAAAACAGCAGTAGCGAGGGGTCAATTTTCTGAAGAGGGAAGCCGACAAAAAACTAAGTATTCGTATCACTATTTGCTGTCTCTCTTGAAGTCACATGAAGTCATCGGTCTACCTACTACCGTGTACTCGTATTCCTTTGGTATAAATGCCTTATATTTGGCAATACTCAAGTCCGACTGCCATTTGTCAATAGTGGTGAAGGTTCTTTTCCAAACCTCTTAAAGGCAAGCTGATAGGAATCGAGTTGTATGGGCACTTCGCCACTGTATAACAGCTCTAGATGTTCTCTTATCTCACAGGAGTCGAAGCACATCCCGGTGGGTCAGCTGTCTCGCTACAGCGGCGCGGGACAGCTGCTGGAACCGGCTGCGCTTGCGCAACCGTTTAGCGCGCACTCTGTCACCTCCATAGATGACAGGTACGTACTTCAACAATGTACATTATACTTATTACGTGATCACAAATCGTGCAACTTGGTATTTCTAAAATTGAAACAGGATAATTAGTGATTCACAAATACCTAAAAGGGATGACAGTAGGGTGATTATAAACAAATTTTACTATGAGACCAACACAGAAATATAAAATAGAAAACCGAAGAATCATTAAAGAAGCATTATTCAATTCAATGGAATGTAATAATACACACTTAAGTAATACTGTATAATAAACGTAATTACTGCGTTATTGATACTAACATTTTACTGAAACATTGTTACGAAGCTTTTGTTATTTCATTTTAAGGGCATTTTTAACCGACTTCAAAAAAGGAGGAGGGTCTATGTTCGTGTGTATGTATTTTTTTTTTAGGTATGTTACCTGATTTATCCTCCATTTGTGGACTGATTCTCAAAATTCTTTTTTGTAATTTATATTAGTCTAAAGTTCAAAAATGCCTTTTGTCAATGGTGCAATTTGAATAAACGATTAGACTTTTTTTGTGCACAGCGTATCTGACCGTCGGTCACTGCTGTCCGTCGCGTCGGGTATCTATGAGGAGATCCCCGACCTGCCCGAGGGCGCCAACACTAGTACGTTATGTAACTACACGTCTTGCGATGTGCCCGACGGTGTGTCCGACGGTGTGCTCAAGGTAAATACATCTACAACGTGGCGCTACAATGGTGACATTAATTTAACACACGGGTAGGGCTAGTGGCCATTAACCACATAAATTATGATTGGTTAAAATAATTGGTAATTTGAACAAAAACATTTTTCAAACAAACTAAATAATAAAAAAGTGACTACAATTGGGATCACTCTGTGCAAAAATTCATTCATGAAATTACTTACCTAGATGCACGTTACTCGTTTACGTTTACTCAGAGCGGCAACGCGTCGCTTCGCGCGCTGGCAACCGCGCAACGCGCCTTGTACTCCTGCGATCCTTTGACGGCATTCTATCAAAGAATCCGTCCGACACAAAAGTACCTACTTACCTACAGCGGAGCTGTTTAGTCAAACACTTATCATATCACGCTCTCTTATTACTATGAGTTATTACCACTATCATCACTAGGTACTTTTATTTAATTGTCTTTATTTTAAATTTTCTTATTTTCAATGAGTCCACCTTGTTGACGAATACAAAGGGCCGAACGGCGTTTCATATTTTCCCGCACATTTGAAAATAAATTGTCACTTACAGCCATTCCTCTCAATTCGGATGTGTACCTATTTGCCATCACAAATTCACAAATAATAACGTCCTTAATCGTAGAACACGTAGGTACTATGTAGATCGGAAAACTAACGAAAACAAAGCAAAGCGTCTTTATCGCAGTACTATAATCTATTTACTATTCTAATTACACAAAACTAAATAAATAAAACAATAAGTAAGCGTCTTTTTCGCGAAACATTCACAAAACAACGACGAAATTATGCGCACGACACGAGCGTAAAGATGTGTGTCAAGGTAACGGGTCCGGCTAGCACTAGATAAGAAAAGAGAACTGAGAAGGATTCGGGTGCGGCGGGCGGCGGGGGTGGAAGGGAGAACGCGCGCGCCGACAAAAGGATTGAGGTATTGCTTATTCGTTTCAATTTCTTTGACGCGATGTTATGATCCGTGACCCCGGCAAATGACCGCTGCACTATGATTATTTTTGTACAGGATGCTTATTTCTATATTTTTTTATTTTTTTAAATTAATCAGTAAATAATGACGTTTTATGGAAATAAAATTACTTCTTAAAACGAAACTGGGATAACGTATACGTGTGTTAAGTTAATGTCACCATTGTAGCGCCACGTTGTATACTGTTCTAATTTTATCCGCAGGAGAACCATGGTTCCCGACATAGCTAGAAGAATCGCCAAACTTAAGTGGCAGTAGGCAGCAAAATTATTACGCAGCATACGGCCATATTCAAAATAGTACATTATGATATAAGTGCGGTAAGTTGATAATTACAGCCGAGGCGATATTGCTACAAGAAAGCAGAGGCTGTAATTATCAAAGCGCACGTATGTCATACGACGTTTTATAACATATTAGCGAGGAAATAAATAACACTCGGGTTAAATTTTTTAAATAAAAACAATAGAGCGAAAAGAAAAAACGCGCGCAATAATTTTTACTTGTTCACAAATTAGCTATCCGCGCGCATCAGCACATATAATCTGATTAATGTGTACAAAATATTGTAAATCTATTTTAAAAAAGTAAGTATGGAGTTTAATGAACATTCTTCGCCAAATGAACTACCTCTCGGAATGTGCAACTAGAATCATTCTCTTAGTTTATTAAATTTGTATGTCTGACGTTCAAAAATGCCTTTTATGGGTCTAATTGAAATAAATGATTTGACTTTGACTTTAATAAAAGCTGAGTCGAGCAGCTTGTCGAAGGTAAAGCCGAGGTCGGTCTGTGGATGGCTGAACTACTGAATGTACAAAACAATTCATAGGATCATTCCTATGTATTGTTTCCAAACCCAAACCCCTACTAAACTCTGTCGTGTCTGTGTGCTCGAGGAGTTTGGTAACAGACACTGTGACACAAGAATTTTATATGTGTCAGGCTCTGTGTGCGTCACTGCGCGAGGAGCCGACGTACGAGTGTGTGGGCGACTGCGTGTACGCCACCATGCGCCGCCGCCCGCCGCCGCTGCCGCCGCGACATCCCTTCAGGTAACTACATACACACAACTATAAAATTGCACCTGTAAAATTGGCACATTATCAGTCATTCAGGATACCTATCCCTCCTTAGGTAATGACCCCAAGTCACTTACACTTGAAACCACTGCAGTGTATGTGTAACACAGGCGCACTTGTATTGCAGCACCCTGAAGGCGGGCGACCCTTGGTCCCGGCGGGCCGCGGCCCCGCGCGAGGCCAACGTGACGCGCCACTCGTCGCTGGGCTCGCTGCCGCGCTGCAGCAACACGCTGCCGCTGTCCCACACGCACACTAACACCAATACGCTCCCCAAGAGACAACCTTTCAGTGTGTTCAGGTAACTAACATAAAGCACAACATGTCGCAAAGCACCACAAATCTTTAACTGTAACTGTTATTGACAGATCTACTTGTTTTAAAATAATTCATTTATTCAGCACATAGTTGTATGAGGGGCTTTCGTATACACAGTAGGTACTATATCCTGGCTCTACTCCGAAAATCAATTAAATATAAGCAGTTATTTAGTATAAATTTTAGTTTTTAATTTTGGCTTGGTTTGAACATGCTGTATATGTTATACACCTTAACACGTTGAGCGCCAACAAAAAAACCTCTCGTTCAGGCCGCGTCGGTCAGTGGTGGTCGACAACTAGACTCCGTTCAGGCCGCGTCGGTCAGTGGTGGTCGACAACTAGACTTTCCGTTCAGGCCGCGTCGGTGAGTAGTGGTCGTCAACTAGACTTTCCGTTCAGGCCGCGTCGTCGGTCAGTGGTGGTCGACAACTAGACTTTCCGTTCAGGCCGCGTCGGTGAGTAGTGGTCGTCAACTAGACTTTCCGTTCAGGCCGCGTCGGTGAGTAGTGGTCGTCAACTAGACTTTCCGTTCAGGCCGCGTCGTCGGTCAGTGGTGGTCGACAACTAGACTTTCCGTTCAGGCCGCGTCGGTGAGTAGTGGTCGTCAACTAGACTTTCCGTTCAGGCCGCGTCGTCGGTCAGTGGTGGTCGACAACTAGACTTTCCGTTCAGGCCGCGTCGGTGAGTAGTGGTCGTCAACTAGACTTTCCGTTCAGGCCGCGTCGTCGGTCAGTGGTGGTCGACAACTAGACTTTCCGTTCAGGCCGCGTCGGTGAGTAGTGGTCGTCAACTAGACTTTCCGTTCAGGCCGCGTCGTCGGTCAGTGGTGGTCGACAACTAGACTTTTCGTTCAGGCCGCGTCGGTCAGTGCTGACCGCGTTTAAGAATGTTTTTGATCCATTTATACAGGCCGTAGGGCAGTGCTATCAAACTAAATCCTATATTCATTGACCCAAGTGGCCCTTTAGTTTCGTCAAACTATAATGTTTTTTTAATAACGTAAAGGGCTTGAAAATTGAAAAATTTACAATTCCATGTACACGCTCGTAAAATTACAAGTTCTGTAGAAATGTCAGCTGTGAGTAGTTACAACCGGAGTGTGTATATGATTAGATCCATCATCATTGGTGGCGTTCAGTAGTTTCTACGCCTATGAGAAATTGTCGTGAGTATGCATAAAATTATTCGGTTTCTTTACAGAAAACGGCTCAAAAGCGACTCCCGCATCACCGGCTCACAAAAATCCGAAACGTCAAAAGAAAACAAAGACGTCGAAACTAAAAAGAAGAAGTTCGACTTCACACCAACACGCGACATCTTCAAGAGTTTCAAGGTCAGTCGCAAGATGAAAAACCTGAAAATCACCACGGGGAACTTGTCCAAAGGCGAGACGAAAAGCTGCGAGTTTCTCGACGACACTGAACTCGTGCAGACCAACCGGTGTTCCAAGTCCGTCGAGTGTCTGGAGAATGACTTTGACTTCGAAGCAGACCTGTCGATAGAGTTCACAGAGGATAACGTAGCTGCTCTCTCGCTTCCACAACAGATCGTCGACCTCCTTCTAGGACACGAGCAAATGAGCAAAGTGCGCCTAAAAGATGAGATCGAGAATGATTACATGCCAATGTCCCCGATCATCCCGCCTCCCCCCATGGAACACCACTACATCGTCATGTCGCCGCGGACCAATATCGCCTGAACTAGTCGTCTATACTGTAAGTTAGTTAAGCCGCAAGTATGAACATGTTGACAGTTATCATATATGTATATGTTTTGTAATCATGTGTGTACGGTTTGACCAAAGACCATTCTCAAAGAGATTGTGTTTTGATATTAGTCTACTATCGACTGTTTTTATTGTTTGCATACAATTTTTACCAAATTAATTTCCATTAATTTTTCAATGTAGACAAAATTGTGTGCGAGTACTTAAAAACTTCAAGTTAGACTATTTCATTCATCGTGGATTTTGATATCGCCTGGCCAATGTCGATAGCACTATATTTATTGATAATTCAATTTATCGACATTGTTCACGCGTTGTCATTTTTTTTTTACAATTTATCACAATTGTTGATATTGCTCGGATAATGCTCACATTGCTTACTTATTAACTTTGCCCGTAACAGGCATGACAAGTAATTTTCCAATAGTATAGTGATGGTCGATAGATTTATCGATAACTGATAAAAAAAGACATTTTTTCGAACTGGTTCGTAAAACATATCGAATCTTTTTGTAGACTTTTCATTGTATGTCTTTTTATTCTTTAAACAAGTATGTTTTTTAAGACTGTTTATGTATATGAACCCTCATGACTTGACTTTCAGTCTAACCAGATGCATCTGGTATTGGCTATATATATGGGGCGACTGCCTGACTAACTTCTACAGCCAAATTACTGGGCTACTATACCCCTTAGTAAGACTGATGACCAATCGATCTGAATATGATAGAATACAAAGCGTGGAAGGGCCTTAGCAGTCGCTACTGGAGTAGGCATTTAACTGTCTTAAAAATTACCCATAGGAAAAAATAGAACATTGGGAAAAAGCCGACGGAAATGTTCAACACCCTCAGTATAGTCAGAACCATGTTCTGAAAACTTATAGATTGTATCCCGTGTTCTGACAAGACATTATTGTAATCTCATAAAAATTGAACGAAGTGTATGACACCATATCGCACGATAGATTGCAGATATAATCTAAAAAATTAAAACAATAAGCATTGATCAATAAAAGCTCTCTAAAAATGGAAATAATGAAACTTCGGCACTCCATAAATCTATCCTACTCTAATATTTAAAATATGATTTATTTGGTTTCTCTGGATTAGTTCACTAACGGCTTAGGTACAAAACGTTGAATCAAACGGTTGAAGAAACTTTTCAAAAGATTCATTATTGTTATGGTCCATTTTATCTGCCATTTTATTCTGTGCATAATAAATTAACTAAAGAAAAGAAAGATTTATGCTTCTGAAATCACTCATAAATCTTTTCTATTAAAGTATATTTAAAATTCTTTACCTCAAAACAATATCCGGTATAAATAAGGCCTAACAGATAATGTAACTATTTTTGATAACAACAACCTTATTTTGTTATAAAAATGAGATACATTTTCTATATAGAAACATTTAAATCACATCTTAGACTAAAAAAAACACACACTCGCGATTAGAACATCTTGTAATAGCAAAAAAAAAATCTTTCTTTTTATTAGGCGCATTGTAAAGCATATTATATGGCTTGAGGAAACTCCATTTATGTGTTCTACATCTTGTTATTTTGACGTCTTTATAAATCTATTTAAAAGTTATAAATATCAATATACACTTGGAGGAAAAACATTTTAAAATGTACACTCAACAAAATGCATTAGTAACCAGTTCAGTAATGTATTTCTTTGCACTGCTGATTGTGTAGAATGCGTAACATTAATAACATTTTAAACGTAAGACCGTTCAGACGACAAACTATGAGCATAAGCACAAAAAACTGGTCCTGGTTACCGATCTCTTTTGTTAACTACAGTCAACATCAATAATATCGGGAAAATGAAATATTAACTTGACATGACACAAGGAAGGTTTCAAAACTGAAGACAGTACCTACACGACAACTGACATTCTGACAAAAACTTTATGCAATTGAAACATAGTTTAATTTTCTTAATAGTTGTTTCATTTTGAACAGTGTTCATCTCTAGTGATATCTTTGACGCTGACTGTACTAAGGACTGGAGTAAAAGCAAAGGCCTTTTGAAATAAAGACAACCTAGACGTAACGAGACGATGTAATTATTTTACAGATCCCAATTCTGTAATGTGAGGGTAATAAGGATTGTTTGTATATGTTGGTTCGTCGAATACTGCCAAAAATGTATGTTTAAGATAGTTGTAAGGAGCGGTTTGAGGATGACAGAGCTCTCTTTACGAGAATTCGTAGTTTTAATACTTGGTCCAAAGCCAAGTATGTCAGGAATAAAATTCGTTTAGGGTGTTATTATTAAACTAAATTATTTAAGAGGAGTTGTGGCTTCAAGATACGTAATCGAAAGGTCGGAGTTGCCATTGCCAGTGTAAAATTTGGAATGTGTTTTGACGATGCTCCAATATACAAACCTATAGGACAGATTTAATTGTAAGATAGTAGCAATGGTAACTTCCTAGGACTAAGTTTATTAGTGGCTGTGCATAAAAACTAAAACACCAGCCTGTTTCTGCACTGTAGGGCTAAGGCCTCTTTTCAAACATAGAAAGCACGAGCATTGATCACCACGCTTGCTCAAGGCAGATTGGCAATTTTACATCTATATTAATTAAAAGACATTTAAGCACAACCAGAGGGTCAATTTCTGTAATTTAAACCGTTCTAAATCTAGTTGCAATCTCATCTAAGACAAAATGTATGAAAACTGACGTAATTTTGACATATAGAAACCGCCATAAGAATAACAACATTAGCATGTTGTTAAAAATACGGGAATGGCCCTCTGTTTGTGTATGAAATGTGGGAAAACTTCAAGGCAGCTATTTAAAACAATGCAATTATTGTTGGTTTTTAATATTATTAAAGTTATTCCGTTTATTTATTTGCATAGTGTTATCGTAGCACACATTGACCTAAATGTGGTTCTTTAAACTATGCAATATAGTACACCTACGTAGGGACATCGTCGTACACACTGTTACTATGTGTTCAGCCGTTCGAATCAGTAAGAGTCATCCTGTGAAAACTTAGTGAGGTGAACTGTCCAGCATGCATTAAATGTCTAGCTAGCATTAGTATGGAATGACAGCTCAATTCGCCTTCACTTCACCTACATTTTTACCGCGTTATTTTTACAGATTAGCACCACTGTACATGATTCTGGGCAACTCAGCATTGAAATTTTACGTCTGTCTAATCACAATCATTACAATTTCTTTCTGATGTTATTTTAACTGTAAATTGTATAAAAACCATAGGGCGATCATAATTTATAACTAAGTCACTGAGATTTTTCCCTTAAAAGTAAATAAATAAGTCACTTCTTTTCTTTCATAAGAAATCTCATTGAGTGTTCTAAGAAATGATGGTTTTATGAAATTTGAAGTAAAAGCAAAATCTGACCAAACCTTAGAAAATAGCAAAAATTGGCGACAAATTTTAACGATGGGGAGTCCAGAATCATGTACAGAGGCCAGCGCAGCAAGCTACCCCAAAGTGTCAAATTTCTTTGATAATTTTTCAACTTTATTACAAATGGAATAAGGTTCATGTTTAATTGGGAAAATTTGTCAATTTGCTTGATGTGCTGGTTGTCTGTACGAAAGTTATAGAGGTGCGTCGATAAGTCCAATCTGTATCCTGAACAGTCAATCGAATACTCAAGCCGCGGGAATAAAGGTTAAGGTAAAAAATATCGATCGGTCATGAAAACGGAAGACTGAGGCACAAGACTAGTGTATTTTGGAGATATTTTACTTCATAGGGTCAGTATTATCGAATGTGAAGCGTAATGAGCGCGTACGCTAATATTATAGGAAAACTGTTCACGACACTCGATGACCGAGTTATGTACTGATTTGAAAGACTTTTTGATAGTTTTAAGTCTATTATTTATTTGTTTTTTTTTTTATAAATTGTGATGTGAATTCATAATAATATGTATATCTTAAGAGTAAGTAGTACATCTACATACTTGTGTAAGTAGTACATCTACATTTTTAAACCCAGTTTCTGAATTTGAAGAAAGGAAACGCAAATCTAGTGATGCTTTTGACTGTTGATAATTTAGTCTTCGAATAAAATTGCGTGACTCACGTTTACAACACTGTCACATAAATTTAACGATTATTTTTGTTCAAGAAACTGGGTGTCAGTCTCATATCATTTTTGCAGCATCAAGTCGATAAATATTTCGGAATTGTAAAATCAATTTTATATTTACACATTAAAACTGTACAATCTTTAAGTACATGTAACGAAAGTTTAGTAAAATTATCATTAACTTAGAATCTCATCTCGTGATAAACCTCATAATTTTAAATCATAATAAAACTGCCAAGTTCCGTCCAGTGCGTTGGAGAAAAACTACAACAATATTCGATTTAAAATTACTTATATTTATTATTTAATTTATGAGATTGCTACCATAATGTGTTTAAAGAACTTGGTCACTTGTTAGTTTCTGGAACTGAAATATCTAGTCTGAGCGATATGATTGGCTGTTGATAATTAATTCAACATTTTACTGCAATTATAGCGCACTCGATAATTTATAAACATTACTTTTGTGATTATTTCCGTTCTAGAAACTGTCTATAAAGTGTCGTGAAACAAATGTCGCGCTTCTATGTGTATACGGCTTAATTTGCTATTTGTTGTGATATTTAATGCTAATAACTTGTTAAAACGTTTCTATAAGCTTGAAGGCTTCTGTTGGTTATACCTATTTCTATATAACGCGTTGCCACCAAATGTTTGATGCGCAGCGCCAATGTTTTGTCAAATGTTTGCGTGTTTAGTCAAAAAGCAGTATTCAGCTGATCTTATTAATGTTTAGCTTAAATTTGTATAGCTTACTTTATTGGCGTCATTCACAGTTCGATAGGACTAGGTATTTAAAGGTTAAGGATGTAGTCTAAAGGTTTATGACTAGGTATTGTTGCTACGATTTGTGTAACTGAAAAAAGATGACTGTGAGCACGAATTCTTGCATTAAAAGTAACGGTCAATTCAAACAATTTTCAATTTGAGAATGCAACTATTCTTTAGCAGCATTGTGCAGCATCACCCATAGACAAAAATTAAATCTTGAAAAAAAGTTCAAAAATATTGTAATTTAAAGTATTTTCAAATCATTTGAACTGGGCGCGGTAAGTCAAGTCGGTCGTCGCCAGTTTCGTGCCCCCCGACATCAAAGAACGCTCAGAAGGATGCATTTACTGTAAGTTATGACGAGACTTAAAAGAGTTCAATCGTAGTTTTTGTATTGAAGCATGATAAAACTGTGAATGTTTTAGTTTCTCCTACGTACAGACGCCAGCACATCAAGTTACCCCAATGTGTCAAATTTTCCCAATTGAATATGAACCTTATTCTGTTTAACATAAAGTTGAAAAACGATCAAAGAAATTTGACACATCAAAGAAACTTGACGTGCTGGCGTCTGTACAGACGCCAGCACATCAACCTGCCATGATAACTTACTGATATGAATATCTTTCAGGACTGAAGAGTTTCTTGAAAAAGGCCAACAGGGTGAGAGTTGATTAGTTAGAAAATTTTACTCGAGAACTGTGGATGAGGGCCATCATAGTCTAATTTAGTATAGTAGGTCGCGTTCATATCAACACACGCACAGACCAATTTTGTATCTAGCTGTAGTTGTACTTAAACTTATTACTCTTACTAATAAAAATGAATGAACATTCATATTTTGGCACACAGCAATTCTAGGTCATTTTTCGAGATAAAGTGTATACACACTGCTACATATCAAGCTACACGTTTTCAGTATAAGCTGATCTCGCATTTTATAGGATTTCCGTACAGTGAGAGGCTCAGCTTATACAGGCAATGTAGCTTGATATGTTGCTGTGTACTTTGAAAGGTTCTCTAATCAAAACATGGTTATTATAGCTATGCGACTGAATCGTGACAGAAATCAATAAAAAGGCATCCATGTTCTTTAATTATTGCAAATTACACAACGTCAAACTTTTAAGTTGATGACTTCTGCCTAGCCTTTCCCAACTATGGTCGGCTTAACCAGATGCAGCTGAATACCAGCATTCACATGGAGCGACTGCCTGTCGGACCTCCACAACCCAGTTACTGGGTGTCACGATACCCTAGGTTAAACTGGTTGTCAGATTTTAGACCTGAGTATCTGTAACGACTGTAGATCTACAAATGACAGCCGGGACCGACAGCTTTACGTGTTTTCCTAGACATGGAGAAGTCTTGATATGTAATAAATGTTCACCCATCCACGGACCAACCTCGTCAAGCGTAGCTTAACCTTCAATCGACCCGTGAGGCTGTTATTAGACACAATAGCTCCTTCAAGGGCAAACTGTAAAGTATTGCCAGTGCCAGTTAATTTATTTTGACCCTGTGTCAACCTTGACCTTTAAAATGGCCGGCCTATCATGACAATTAGCTTTTATTCAGAAAATATTGATTTTTGTCAGAGCCTCTTATCTAATGATCGTTAAAAAACTACAAATTCATTCAATATTGATACTCGTATGCCGTGTGCCTATGATTGCAATCACTGCAATGAAATGAATTACTTTCAATAAATTAAGAAGCCTTTTGCGTTTGTTTATTTTTATAAGTATTAATATAAAAGTATTCTTATTTTGTTGTCCTGTTTCGCCAATTATAAATATCATGAGAATATATTATTCCTCCGCTTTGCTTAATCACAATTTAATACCATTTTTTCTTGAATTTTATGTTTTCTTTTTGTTTTATTTTCGGTTGATTGATAGAGCTCTTAGCGTTATGTAAATGCAAAAGAATTTGTACTTCTGACATTGTCTAAACTATGCTTGACTTGACTGAAGTAAATAGATTATTCTAAAAAGAAAATAAATCATTGAACGCCTTATACTGAATCCAAAATATTGTTGTCGGGTATACTTCCATGGGCTATTTGACATTTTTTTGTTGTTTTAATAATAATAATAATAATCATTTATTTTACAGATCATACAATCCAATTTGTTAGTAATACACAACTTAAACGCTAGTGTTAGTACATATAATTGGAAAATGTAGGAAGTAATACTAATGATTTCAAAATAATTAATAATGATCATGTCAAAATTGTTAAAAATAAAGTCAAAGTCACCATTAATCATGTCATGTTTTTAGTCCCTCATCTTGATTACAAGACAATATTCAACACATATTTTTTTTTTAAGTTGATGGAAAACTGCTTAGATTAAGCGCATTAAAGTTGAGGAGGGGGCTTGTAACATCGTTATCTAGTGTAAACTGTACTGGCTAGTGACGTCATGCGACATTTTGCCTCGATGTATCGCCATTATTTTTTGATTACGTGAAAAAAGAATCAATATGTGTTGCATATTTTCTTGTAATCTATAAGATGAGAGACTAAAAACTAAAATAGCCCATTAAGTTAATTTGAAACTAAGGCAGCTTTTTGGTGTTACCACTGTACATCAAGTTGAAAGTAAGAAGAACTCAAGAGCTCTAAACATTAACTCTCTTATTCATAAATGTAGATTACATCAAATGCAAGGTATGGTATGTATGTATGCCGTAGGACTTTATGTACATATACTAGTTCAGTATACTCTACGTTTATGAATAATGGGGAAGATATATGTAATCATTGTTGATTGTGGAAAAGACAGTATTTTTATTTGTAAATTAGACAGCTAGTTCGGAATTCGGTAATGGACCAAATTGTTTTTTTTTTTCGCGTTTATTTATTGTACTGCGAAGTGTCGATAAGTAACATTGCATCGTGTTATGCAAATAAAGTTTGTATGTGCAAATTGTGTTTTATTTATAAGGTAACCCGCCTCGCATGTCACGTACCGTATACGCAATGTGCTTTGTCTGGTTGCACCAGTCCTGGTGGATTTCTTCAGCATACCTACTCAACATAACAACTACCTGTAATATTCAAAAAATGAGCAGAACTCGCAAATATCACCCGTTTTTTTTGTTCCATGTCCCAAATGCAAACTTTAGACTGCTTTTGAGATATTTCTAATGGAATAAATCTCACTTTTCCCGACTCTGGAATTTAAACCAGAATCATTTGCGACCACTACACTAACGAGTATATACTATACCTTGGTAAGATTCTAAAAGATCTGGTTGCGCATTTATGACCATAAACGAAGAAAAAGAATCATAATAACTGGCTTTCTGTAAATTCTGCCTGCTCCTATTAGCTAAAGGCCTGAGTTGACATAAGCATGTACCACTAATATATACGCTGGCGCACTTTGTCCATCGGAAGATTCGGCAAACTTGGGGGAGTAAATGAAAAAATAAAAGGTAAATTATCAAATACTTTATTTTTCCAGCCAAAACCAAAATACATAATATCACAATGTATACATTACTAGCATAGATAATTGTTGCACTTATTAATTAGCAGCTATTTTCGCTGACTTAGTTACCTACATTATAGTTTACGAGATTATTTGTATACGAATAATAAAATTGTAAATAAAATAACCCAACACTTTTTCATGGTGGATTAATAAATTAAAGCCAATTTGGATAACACTGATTAGACATAAAAAAAAATATATAGAAAAACAAATAAGTACAAAATTTATTTATTTAATGACTGTTTTAAATAAAATTAAATGTTTATTTATATTACGGCAGTTATTTGTGAAAATTGCATTTAGCATTCGTGTATCAAATGTTATTTTAGATATTACCTAATTTGATATTATGTTATGATGCAAGGAACTCTATCCATTATGCTTACATACTTGATACGAGAATAAGACTACTTTTGAAAAATAAAATAATTAAATAGTGATGTATTATTAACATTTGTTTGCATTTCCCTATTTAAATCTTTTACTCCGTTCATGTTTGTATCTACGGTTACTGGCAGATAACATTGTTTTCTTTATAAGTGAATTTAAATAAATATCGTTATTTAACTAACCGTTAATCCTATATTCTTTAGATCCAAAATAATAAACAAAACAACTGATAAAAATGATTATGTTAAAAATTGTGACACAAAAACTATTGAAGCTGCTAACGGCGCTCTGGTGCGCTGACATGTACTATTTTTATTCTATACAAAATGTAATAAAGAGTGCGCGTACGTGTGGAGAAGGTCAATATTCTTGTAATAATTTACTTCGTCAAGCTTTAACCTAATATTGGTGCCAAATAAGCGTAAAATAAATTTAGATCCCTTGAAATACTACAATTAATTTAATAATACTTAATTTGTTTTTTAAAGAAACATAATCACATACTGCTTATGTTTTGGAATTAAACATCCGATTTGTGACCTTCACTTTCTAAACATCGATATGTAAAAATAATGATAATTTTTATATTTTTCTCGATTCAAAGTTAATAAATTTTCCTTACATCCCTTAGATTGACTTTAGTTGCCAGATCAGCGTGAAAAAAAAAATACTTGTCATTAATAAATAGAAATTGATTTACAATTATTTATGTTGACCAGTTATCTGAGTTTATTAGAGAGCTAACGTAAGCACACGTATTTTCAAAAGGATCACCTACACATAAATATACACCTTTTCCAAAATTGTTCATTATAACTAATTCATAATTGAAAATCAATCCCTCATACCAATCGCGAATCATTTGTTAAAACATCGCTAATTGTTTCTCTTATTATAATAAATGCGGTATTAGGACACTGTCTGGTCATATACATATTTCATTGCAATATACGGAGTGTAAGAGACATCGACACATAATTCTGTGGCCCTAGTGAAAAGGGGTATAACTCCAATTTTGTCGAAAATGAGTTAAGTGTACCAAAGTGATCAGAAAAAAATGCTCTATCGTTTGGTGAAGACAGATCTAAGCTATCTCTAAAAATAAGAAAGTTACTTTGTGTAAAAGGGTCCAACTGACACCTAAAAAAACTGTAAAAGTCGGTTTTCTGATAACTTTGGTACACTTAACTCATTTTCGACAAAATTGGACTTATACCCCTTTTCACTAGGGCCACAGAATTATGAATTCAGTTCTTTTTTACAAGTCGGTCAAAAAAGTTAAAGTTAGGTTTTAGTTCAATTCTTGTCAATAACCTCAGTGGGTTTGATAGAAGTGAAGTTTCTTTAAGGTTTAAAACAAAGAGGGGAAAAGAACATACAAACCTGGAAAACCCAACGTAAAATTTTGAAGCTGGGGTCCAGGATCACGTGGCTGAACTCATGATTTCCATGTTTTCATGTGTGTTGATGTCCCTTTCATCCAGAATTATACTCGTATCCACAATTAGTCATGGATTCAAATTATGGATACTACCTTTAAAATAAGATTAGGTACAAATAAAAATAAATCTTATTCGGTACAGTCTGATCAACCGATTTTGAGTTCTATTCTATAGGCACAACAATGGCATTAAAAGCAAAAACGTGGTTTTAATACCAACTGTTTCCTGTAGCTGCCATTATTCATGCCACCAACGCAATAGAAGTCAAAATTGGTTGAACGGACTGTAATAAAGGTTTTTTTAAAATTTTCAATCTTATTTCAAATGGAGTGTTCTTACTCTATAGGAATATGTGAACATATAGCATGAAATCGAGACATTTTATAGTACATCTTTATAAGCCTAACTGCATTTATACAAGTGTTCATAACGGAATTCTGGCATACCGCATACATTAAGGTGACGTACGACGATACAAAAATACGACCTACTGTCGCCTATTTTTCCTCTAGATGGCGCTGAATTATTTTTTTTAGTTTATTTTGGTTTTATGTGTAATTGGCACTTTAATAAGTCGTAGCAATAGTTGATGCGGACTTTATTGAATTTGCTCATAACATTGACCTATAATTTATTAGCATATTTGCAATGGACTATCCGACAAAATTTTAGTTTGGCCCATATCTAGAAAACAAGAAAATATTCGACACATATTTTTTCTTTTTTCACGTATAAAATGAAATAATAACGGCGATACATCGAGTCAAAATGCCGCATGACGTCACTAGCCAGTACATTTTATACTAGATAATGACTCAATACTCAATACTCAATACTCAATATCTTTATTGCTTTCCATATGTATTCTTAGGTGGTAGGGATATAAATGAGATCATTATGGACCCTGTAGGGCACAGCAAAAAAATGGTAGGAGAGAGGAAGCCTTGCTTAACGTGATCATTTCATTGTAATAGAAGAATTATTTAAATATTAAGACCATGAACAAATTAACTATTCTCAAATATTTGGGGTTTATTAAAATTCCATTTATTTATTTGACATTACCCTCGATATTATTAATTTATTGTTACCTACATTATTTACTGAATATTAGTAGTATTGTTATATTTAATAGATATTAATTGTATTATTGTTATTTATGATTTATTAATTATTATTATGTATTCATTTATTTATTTTGACATTAATATATTGAAATTGGTGCGTTTGAATAATTTATTTAGAAATTCAAATAATTTTATCCTCGTCCTGCCCATTGTGATTTTAAAATCACAAAACATACTTCACGGTTCCTGCCCAGCTAAAATATTGTAAAGTACAAAATTCCGCCCACTGTCCTTCAAAAAGCACATATTCAAATTTCGCACCTAGCATTTATATTTTCTACTCAGCCGTCGTTTTTGAAGTTTCCTGTGATTGGTTAGGTTATAACCAATCAGTGAACCTTAAATCTATTCGGGTAATAGACAGCAGATTAACGTCGAAAGCCATTTTAGTGTTAAAAAGGGAGTCACGTCGGAGAAGAGGTATGTTTAATCTTTTACTATCATTTAGATCGGTGGCTTTTCTTAATTAAAAATAAACAAGATTAAAGTTAAATAATCAATACTTTGAATTTAGTAACTATTTTTGATTTTCGTTAATAATTGCATTTTTAGTTAACATAAATAATATTATGTGATCTAAAAATCACATTGGGCAGAACATTTTGGTAAATTGTGTTTTTTGTTTGCAGAATTGGACCCTTAATCCTTCTGCAATTTGTTAGAAGGTTCTGATACTGGGAATTTCAAACGAGTTACACTTGTTACCAGTAGTTATTCTTTCAAAAATGAGCCGTCGTATGTCTGAGGCAAAACATATGCCTATATTGGAAGAGAAACAGTCCAAGTGCAGGTCCTGCCATTACAGCAAAACCCACTTCAAATGTGGTTCATGTCGTATAAACTTGTGCTTAACTAAGCAAAGAAATTGCTTTGCTGATTTGCATGCCTAACTATTTTTTTGAAAGGATTTTATTTTTTAAAGTTTTTAAAAATTAAGAAAAGGTTTCGTTTTATTTTTATTTTTTGTTTCAATTGCTTAATTATTTTTAAGTCCAAAGAATCTGTAATAAAAGTAGATACATTTTTTACTAAATACAGAGAAGAAAGTTCAAGACTGATTAACCATACATAATAAATAACATAAAAAGTAACTTTTGTTTTATTTACCCAATTGTACCCAGTGTCTTTTATGAAGGACAAATAAAGTACAGCTGATTTTGGTAATACTGCCCAATGTTCTGTAAAAAGAACAAAATGTATGATTTTAAAAATAGCGTGAATCGGTTCATTATGATCTATTTACTGCCATAAAAAAATATAAAAAATATATATCTTATACATGACCTTTTTTTTTGTTCTACTTATTCTGGGCAGGAAGCACTTGTAAGATTTTGTACTTTGTAGAGAACAGTGGGCAGAATTACCAAACAGGTTCTAATTTGCTTGGGCAGGACGAGGTTATATTCATAAATATATTATTGTAACTCTTATTATTTAAGTTTATCAATTAAATATTCATTTATAGAGTAATAACATTTATTTATCAGGAAATTTTTCAGCTTTTTCATAAATATATTTAGTTTTTCTTCTCTCTTTATTATGTCAGGCAGTTTGTTATATATTTTTATCAACATTACGTAGGGGCTTGTAGAGTGCATTTTAAGTTTAGATGTCGGTATGTTCAACCTGGTTCGGTGTCTGAGTGTGAAACGAGATTGGATATCTTCACGTGTTGTGTAGAATTCTTTATGCTTGCGCACAAATTTGCATATTTCTAAAATGTAGATACTCGGGAGGGTCAAAATGTTGAGCTCTACAAAATAAGGTTTGCAGCTGCTAGATTGGTCAATATTTACTATTATTCTGATTAACTTCTTTTGTAGGGTAAATAGTGTAGGTGCATCCGTACTATTGCCCCAGAGAGTTATGCCGTAACCAAGCCATGCATTGGCATACGCATAGTAGGTGGTTAAGGCAGTTTGTAAATTAGTGGTCTTCTTAATTTCACGGAGAGCGTATGAGAATTTTGCAATCTTTGAGCGGGTTTTTTGTATTTGTGTTTTCCAGTTGATATGTTTATCTAGCGTTAAACCAAGTAGTGTGAATTCAGTAACAGTCTCCAATATAGATCCGTTAAAGGTGAGATTTAGATGTAGAGGAGCTCTTTGGTTTGGGTGGAAAGTAATTAATTTAGTTTTAGTGTAGTTAATTTCTAGGTTATGTGAAGTCAACCAGTTACGTGTTTTAGTGAGCGTGGAAATAAGTTTGTCTTCTATATTTGTGTTTTTTTGACATGAGACTAATAAAGATATGACGTTACAAGCCCCCTCTCCTTAACTTAAATGTGCTTCATCTAAGCAGTTTTCCATCAATTTGAAAAAGAAAAATATGTCGAATATTTCCTTGTAATCTAGATGAGGGACTAAACACCAAAAAATTTGTCAAATAACCCATTACAAAAATGTTGAATACAGCGCCAACTAGATGAAAAAGGACTGCAGCAGGTAGTATGGGCAAGGTAGAATCACCTTAAGGATATAAACGATGTGTCTTGAGAAGCTTACAAACTATTTTGTAATGTAACTTAACGACTGCCTTACGAAGTTGATGGCTCAATTCTTAAATTCATAATCGGGACGCATACAACTTATACTACTAATTGTTAACAAATAAGCCTCCAATACTAAATGCAAACCCTTGCATGGAAACTAATACTATTTTGTTCTTGTCCATAACAAACTATTGACTATTTATTAGTGAGAGTATAAAACTAACTTAGGTATTTATTTGAAAGTGTAAAGATCTCATTGCAAATGCATTTTATTATCGGATTCATATTACAGCCTGACGATACATTATCGGTAAGAAAGTTACATATTTTCTTTATAAGTCACCATTTTGTAAATTAAAACTGTTATGAGATCTATCTAATTCATCAACAGCAGCTTTTAAAAAATGTTATATTTGACATGAATTATAAATGTGACGCGCGTGTGCGTGTGAATTTCATACATAAAAACACCAATTGCATTTAACTATCATTGCAAATCTACAGATTGCAGTGTCAAAACAAGTGATTATACATTGCTTAAACACCTTAATAAATACTTTCTATTCATATGTCATCCAAAATTTTAGGTGTATGGTTGCACAATCTATGTATGCTTGGTTTCTCAAAAAATAAATAATATAAATATGTTTCTACTTTGATTTTGTTTTGTGTATAGTTTTCAATACAGCCCGTTTTTAGTAACAACACCTAAATGAATGTATAATCATAATAATATATTACAGGTTCTTAGGTGTAATGATGGACATACTTTGAGAGAGTGTAGTATTCACAAAGAAAATATTAGTGGCTCTACACTTTCCAACTTGGCTTTAGTTGAAAAAAAAAAGGAAAACAAATGTTTTTTTGTAACGCTAATCCAGGGTAGGTTCTATAGCACTTCCTTAAAGTTGATATCGTTTTGCCTAACGCCCTGTATATTAGTTATTACCTTTTGTAGTTATCATCGTCAGGTATAGTAACTGTGCCAATGTATCGTTGGATTTTCAAGTCTCTGCACTGATCCGAGAGTAGAAAATCTAACATTCCCTTGTATAAAACTAAGTTAATTTATCAGGCTCAGAGCGGAAGCTGAATTCCGCGAACAATAGGTAGGTAAATTAATTGTATCTGGAATTCCAGTAGTTGACGATTTAAAATTAGATAATTGATATCCGGAGACAGACGATGACTATATGAACTAAAGATGACAAATTAGTGTTTTCCTTGAACTTCGCCATGTTAGTTTAGAAAACTTAAGTTTCACTTAAATTGGCAGCTCTTGTAAATATCCTTTTCATATTATATACGAGGGAAAAATATGATTTGGCACCAGTGTGCATTTATTTCAGTGTGGCTTAGTGTTGGTAAAAACGAGCATAACTATGGACTATTCACATTTCATAATACATTACTTTGCTTTACATAAAAAAAAACAATATTATTTCGGATTGCACAACAAAAATCTGGCGTCTAACTTCATAACGTATAAAACAAACCAGATTTCGTCATCATTTTGTATCAGATTATTTCCCAATCACTGTCTAAGTGGTCGTCGGGGGACAGCAGGGTCCTGTCCTTGAACCCGTTGTGTTTCGTGTCTAGTTTCAGTTCAATATTCTCTAAGTTCCAAGTGTTAGGTAGTTGGACTACTTTCGGCACCAACTCCATGGGACTTGGGTCTTTAATAGGTGGTTTTGTAGGCTTTTGTATAGGTTTTGTTGTGATGATTGTTACCTCGGGCAGTGGGAGTATGTCGACGTGCCTGAACGTGGGCGCAGGGTCTGGGGGCGTAGGCGTGTCTACCTTGGGAGTGTCTATACTAAGCGACTCCAAGTTCAACATCTTGGCGAGGATCTTTTCCTTCTCTTCTATTTGCTTCTCGAGTAGTTCGTCGTTTTGTTGCGGTATGGCCCTGGAATGTTTATAAAAGTTGGTAGACATTAGAATATTACTTGATGATATTTAAACAAACAGTTCTTTTGTATTCATTTAATTAACTTTGACAAAAAGTTAGTAGTAATCAAGTTTAAGCTATCGATTCCGAGCTTTAAGTTTTTGAAGAAATGGTGACTTATATTAGAGCGAATAGGACTAGCGGACTAAGGGTTCCGTACCGTGTCAACAAGGTTTTTTGATTTTTAAGTTTAATCATTTTGTGACAATCTTGCTAAATTTCTTATTTCTTCTTTTTTACAATTCTTTCACTTGCAACATACAACGGCAAGCATTTCACAACTGTCCCAAGTCTATGGCATTAGAAGTTTCTGAAATCAACAGCTTGGAACAGAGACAGAGTCGCATAAAGGAGACTTATTAACCATTTTGGCGAGGAACCCTAAAAATAAATACTAGTACTCACTCACCCATAAACGCTGACATTCATGACACAAGGGCTGGTATAGCTCACGTTGTCAGCGGCTTTCCTGACCGGAGTCGCCATCCTGGGAGTACTGCCCCCCGACCCTCCATCCCTCCTCCGACTCCGTCTACTACTATGGATCAGCTCCCCATCGTACTTCTTCTCCATAATACTGTTGTACAACTTCAACTTCCTCTGCAGTTCCTCTGTTTTAACCCTCCTAATCTCTTCAGCATCACTGGAGACATCTCGGAACTCATTCACAATCGATTCTAGAACATTCTCGGATAAATCGAGAGGTAAATGTTTGATGGGGGGCAATTCGAAGCACTCCTCTGCGCTTGCTACGGTGCCGGTCTCAATGTGTTCGTTCTTCGTGAACATCGAGATGGGCTGTTCTAGAACGCTGGAGATGTATGGGACCGTCTGGTCGATGTGCGTGAAGTCCCGGACTGAGTTCACGGCGTTCTGGATAGAAGATGTGAGGGACTTCGTCATCATGTTCACCGGTTCTTCTGTCGAAGAGAGGTAATAAATAAATAAATATTCCAAAACTTTTCACACAACACCATTTAGTCCCAATTTAAGCTTGAGAGCTTGTGTTATGGGTATTAAACAGCTGATAAACATACTTATATATTTTTAAATACATACATATTATAGATAAATTACACCCAGACACAGAACAAATGATCGTGCTCATCACACAAACATGTGTCCTGGGTGGGAATCGAACCCACGTCCTCCGGCATAGCAGTCTGGATCACTAACTACTAGACCAACAGGCCAGTCATAGATACTTGTTTTGATAAGGTTTATAACTCTTTGACCTTACCACGACAAACTAAAACTACCCAGCACGCCAAGCGTCCTGACTACATGTCAAATTTAAAGGATTAATTTGTAGCTGACGTCGAGTGCCCGTTTTTGCTTTTTTGACGTGGTGGTCAAGAGGTTTATTACCGTGGTTATCAAACTGAAAATATATAATTCATGTTTTGGTATACTTTTGTAATACTAAATTAAAATCATAATAAATGCCATGCATACTGATACAGAATTTACATTGCTAATGGTCGCCTATTGGTCAAAACTCGACGCTGCTTCTCCAAACAAGTATTGGTATAGATAGAGATATAGATTACCTAGCTCGTAAAGCAGCTTTTTCCACCTAAGGGTTCAGACCCATTAATCGACGGCCTTTCGCATTTTGCCGATTGAACAGGAGCACAGTTGTATGCATTTTGCCGATCCACCGCTTACTGAGGTCGACGACGACCGATCACGTTTTGTGTCAGTCGGCCGTCGGAGCGCGTTTGCCGCGTCGATGAGAAAGGATGCAGACGTCGTTTCACACTTTGGTCTCTTTTTGTACGGACAAACCAACGAACGCCGTCGATAAACGTGTCCTGAATCTTAAGTGACAAATATCATCACCAGTGTTCGCTTAGTACCCTGTCGAAATTCACCCCATTCCGCTTTTTTCACTTCCGGAACCTTACAACAAATTTTTATTGGAATTTAGTTTGCTGATTTTGTTGCTAGGATAGTTTAAATCGATTATTGACTTATTGTTTTTTACTAAGAATTAACTGGTTGGGCCCCGGCCGACTCATCGGTAAATCGCGGCTAATTTTTTTTAATTACCCGGGCCTTGACCGGTTAAATGAATCTGTAATAAGTTCCATAAGTTTCTTACAGACGATATGCGGTAGTGTAACTTAGTTTCTCAACAGCAGCAACGTGTTTCCGAGTCAGAAGGAAATCGTCATCATCATCTGCCAAGCCTTTGCCCAATTATGTTGCTGAAAACCAGTATTTACGTGGAGCTTTTGTAACTTGCAAAAGGGGACATTGTTTTCATAACCGCAAACAAAATATCATATCAATAACCACTCCTTACATTTGATGGGCGACATCTGTATTACCACAAAGGAACTAAAAACTGATGTATCCTAGATAACGATTTTGAAGTTATCCGAGCCACAACAACGGTCGGGCAGTAGCCCGCCAGACATAACACCCGTCTGGTCGAAGGATCCTTCCTTGGGGAATCCTCCCCCACGGGGAACTGAGGATCTTTACTCTCGGTTCTTTACCCCTTTAACACAAATATAGGGTGATTGTACTCATGAATACGAATAACTTTCCCGTAGAAACTTTTTTTTATACTCATTAACTTTCAATTAATTTAATTACGTACGTACTGCACAACGGGAGCGCTGGGGCTGGCGAGAGAGCGTGTGACGCTACTGCTAGTAGATTTTTCTTCCCAAGGTCAGACTATCAGCTGATTGATAACAGGCGCGCGTGCGGGAAATTTTAAAGAGCGTTTTTGTTATTTCATTGTGTTATAAGTTATTGTGTATAAAAAAAGTTTCTTTGGGAAAGTTTAAATTATGAATACAATCACGTGGTTGAGTATCGGTCACTAATTACCAGTCACCCTATATATGGGAGAAATTTCAGGTTTGGTCCCAAAGTGTAAGTTGTTCCTAATAATTATTGCAATGACACCTTTTTGGTCATAAAGTAAACAAAAACGAAATTTTATAATAAAAAGTTAGCATAAATGCATGAATCAGCAGTGTTATTTGCAACAAGACAAGCAGACAAACAAAGTCATTGCTTGTATATATAAATATACAGAAACAAAAGCGGAGGTGATTGGATACAAAATAAAAATGCGAAGGTTTGTTGTGCAAGTGTATATTTATATATAGGAAAGTCAATGGCCATGCTGACATACAGACAACGCATTTCCATACACTTCCTTGCAAAAACATTTCAAACATAAATTAGTCCATGCATAAATTTTACAAAATTATTTTTGAGAATAAACATTTACATTTTTTTTTCAGTCAAACTGGGTAAAAAGAAAGTAAATTTTGGTATTTCGCGTTAGATAAAAGTTGGTTGTTACAGACAAAAAGTCTATATGTCTTTAATGAATTACAATTAATAATTTCAACACCTTGATAATAACATCGAAATTACGTGAAAATTCCCTTAGTTTTGTTTCTATTTACCCATATGTTACTATTTACCCCATATGTCGGTACTAAAAAAAAACGGAAGGTAAATTCGTGTTTAAAAAATAAAAAGAAAATTCAATAAAAATCTACCACACACAGACAAAATTAAATACAATGTAGATTCGTTGTTTTTGCAAGTAAGTGTATAAAAACTCAAATAACAAAAAAAAATATCAATCATCTCACTACAGCGGGTAACTAGATACAGGATGTGAATAATTCTACTTATACTCTCTACCCTGTAAATACATACATTAATTTTTAACAAGCTCAATAGGTACATCCTGTATACGAAGCTTTAACTAAGCGACAGATCTAAACTACAATAATTGTAATACAATAATTATAAGATGGACATAGACAGACATAATTATAATCATTTATAAAAATAATACAAATGGTACAGACACCAGTACATCAAGCTATCCCAATTTGCCAAATTTCTTTGATAGTTTTTCAACTTTATAACAAGCACATTAAGGTTCAAGTTCAATTGGTAAAATTTGAGAGTTTGATGTGCTGGCTGACTGTACATGAATATATTTTTTTATTTTACAAGAAAGACTAGCTTTTCACTTCTGGCCCGCGCTACATGGCGGACGGAAAGGCTGAGGATTTTTAATTGAATCTACTGAATCAATTATTATCAATTTAATACTTATCCCGTTGAAATAAGGCATATAATCATCGCAGCGTTGTTTTATTTAGGGCTTCCGCGACATTCAAATATGTACCTTTTTTCAATGCTATAAGTTTTAAATTCAATTAATAAATTAAAAATCCTCTGTGTAGGCCATTCTTGTTCCTTTTTCTCAAAGAACTATCGAAGTGATACTTTTTTATTATTTTCACTCTTAAACCTAACGACTTAGCAATACAAATAATTAATATAATCAAAAAGCATAATCGAGCAAAAGCGCGCACTACGATCTCTGATTATATTAATTGATATTAACTAGATGTGATCGAGGATAAAAATACTCGATCACGTGTAATGTGATGTGATGTGAATCAAATCAAATGTAATGTGTTTACTATGCGTTTCAAATGAGAATAGGAACGCCAATGACCTCTATCTGTCAGATGTCACATGAAAAGTACGGTCCACACAAGACTAACTCATTTAAGAAGTTTTTTCATTTTGTATGACTGCAACTCGGTAAAACAAAAAACCTAAAATAATTGATTACACGAATAAGGTTTCGTTGCAGACCGTACTTTTCCACTGAAATCTGACAGATAGAGGTCATCGACGTTCCTATTCTCATTTGAAATGCACAGTAAAAGCGCACACTAAGGCACTATACTTAATATTACTTTGACAACACAAAACTGTACGTTTGATTCTGCACCTATCTTAACTTCTAGTTTATTAAAAAGCACCAAAAGGGTGTGTACACTTACGCAGACAGAATATCATAGATGTGTGCACACCCATAAACATAGTTCGTCATGACGTCACAATAATGACGTTACCTCACAATAATTATACAGTGTATAATAGGAATGTATAAGTACACTATCTGTCAGTTTAAGTACGTAGTCTTAAAAGAAATAAAAGTATTTCGCACTACATTAAATACTTTGTTTAGATTCAAAATGTAAGATTTAAACTTATATCATTGATGGTAAATGGTAGTCATATTTTTCTAAAATTAAAAATATATACAGTATAAACATATTCAGTTTTCTTTTGTTCACCAACTAAGCTTAATTGGATATAGCATGCTATTTTAATCTCGCTCTAACTTATCTGAAAGATACATTATACAAAATGTAAAGGTTAGGTACATTAACCATTGGTCCATTTTGTATGGACTGTGTCTGAATTAAATAAATTATTATTATTATTCTGGACCTCTCAGCGTCGAAACTTTTTGTGTTTTACTTTAAATACGTGGTCAAAAGTAAAAAAAAACCTATTCTTTTTTTTCCGTCGGTTAAGAAGAGCAGGCCTCGCATTCGGTCGACTACACTGTAATTCAATTTTAGTTGGCGAAAAATAGAATCAGCACTTTTAATTGGATGCAGATTATTATAAAATCCTACTTACTCTTAGCACTAATTACAACAAACTATATACTATATTATTGTCTATTATATACATATAAAGATGTATGAAATACATTGGTCGCGATTTGGTATGATTAAGGCACTTGAAATTATTACTAACTTATGCAATATTTTCTTATTTCTATATCATCACAACTACGTTTTTAAAACTACCGACTTTCTGCATAATTCCGAATTCTGCATGTTGCGAAAGTTCATATGACTATCACGTCGGCTTTCACTAACACTCGGCTAATGCCTTTACATTATTACTCTGTTGGATTTTCAACTCTCAGCGTCATCGCAGAGCGTTGAGAATTGTGCGCTTTTATTTAGGCATTCGCAAATAAGACACGGATGATACTACAATCTCAAACATTTTTAAGAACACGTATGTCATATTTTCTGTATGAAACTAGAACTCCAGCTCTTTTATTTATAGACGTGGAATAAAGTTATTATTACTATGATCTATTTCAAATAAGAAAATAAATTTAAAGAAACCGTTTTACAGTCCGATCAACCGATTTTAACTTCTATTTCGTAGTTTTAAGGATGGCATTATAAGCAAAAACGCGGATACAATACCAATTGTTTAATGCAGCTGCCATTTGTCATGCTACAAACGTAATAGAAATCAAAATCGGTTGAAGGAATTGTAAGCAAGCACCGGCTTACGAAGTAGCAATGGTAAACTGAATCGTGGAAAAAAGTATGGTTAATAGTAACTTCACTACACGTTTATTCATACTAGTGCCGTTAATCTTGTTTGTGAAACAACCTTACATCTAAAAAAATAGCACAGGTTGTGAAAATATAACATACTATTAAACAAAAATTATTTATTCCACCACCACCTAAGGTACATATTGGCGGTTGATTACTTATAAAAAATGATATCTTTATAAATAAAAAAAGCTAAAGTACTGCGAAGCCGATCTAAGTTTTGCATTTACTTAGGCATCAACTATGCGGCACCATTTAAGATCTGTGTAATTTTGAAAATGTTTTATTACAAAACTTGAATAAAATGGCACTATACCTACTTACTTATGACGTATACAATGATATGTTAGTAGTACAGTAGACCGCACGCCAGCGGACAGTAACCCATTTAATGCTAGTCTAGGCTAGAGTGGAGTTTCAATGGAATAAGAGACAAGCTTATACTGTTACCACTGACGTGCGGTTTACTGTACGAAAATGACTTAATTTAATAAATATTGCTATTTTAAAAGCACCTTTATAATTGACACTAATGGAAAATTACAGTATTACACAAAGGAAAACAACCTACAGAGTTTTGGTAAAACATTAAATACTGCTACCTTTTATTATTCATCAATTTATTTTATTAGTCGTTTATTTTATTGATCGATCGATCCTTTTATTGGTCGACTTAATCTTTGATCATTGATTGATCAAATTAGTTGTGCCAGTGTCTGTCTATAAGTTTCGTATTAAACTTGTAATATTATTTATACGCGTGAAAAAATAAGTACAAACAAAATAAAAGGTGGATTTTGAGATGGGGCAGCGACATAGTTTTTTTTTTGCAATTTGTTAGTTTTGCAGTTTTCTAAACACACGTTGGTCTTAAATACTTTACTGTAAGTATAAATTATCATTTTTCTATATTTTAATCGTTTTAAGGCCCGATTTTTAATCGTTAGATAACTTTTACTTGAGGATAAAAAATGGTGGATTGACATTTTTTGTGTAGAACATATGTCAACCCAATCGTAGAATAAAAGTTATCAAACTATTGAAAAATCAGGCGTTAATCTAGCAATCCAGTTAAACATTACACAGAAAGTTATGGATGTGATGAAAGAATGATGTCAATTTTTTTAGTACCTAAAACAGCTAAGGTCCACTGCTGGGTTTCAAAAATCCACCCTTTATATAAATGCCTGCTTGTTATAGGACGGAAATAAGTTCATAATACTTTTTAGTTCACAACATCGTCTTGAGCACATAAAACCAACCGATTAAATACTATCATGTCTATCGTAGTATAACAGAGACGAATTATGTGACAGTTCACTGAGATTATATTCGGGTACATTACAATGATTAAAAAAAAAAACCAGGTATCACCCAGTTTTAGTGTAAACGGGGTTTAATACAAAATAGGGTTTGTACAGTCAGATATGAAAATGAAACGTTAACTCAATAACACAAAATGTGCACGTGGTATGGAATGAGATAGCTGTCTGATCACTGTCTCAAGTTTTATGACCACCCATTCCACATTCTTATTTCATAACTAATTTAAAAGATTGTAAGCAAACTTGAATGATAAATCTCAAGTATTATTAAACTGGAGTTTTGATGTCAACCCTATTTAATATATTTCAGAATGTATAACTATTTTCCCGAGCTCCGCCTTGTTTATTTCCAAACATCGCCTCTTTACAAGAGTAACGTGACATCTCATAAGAACGTTTTTTATGAGATGTCACGTTACTCTTGTAAATGTGTCTTAAATACGTCAATAAACTTAAAACTAATATCATTCAATATTTTAGAACGAATCCCGAACAAAACAATAGTCAAAAATATTTCTCTACACATCTAGATTCAAGAATCGTTCTAAGATACATGCCAAATAAAATTATAAACAGTCCATATTATAACAAATAAATTACTTGTAACCTGCATTCACTGTGCTCGTAAATCATTCCAATAAGTTTGTAAACGTGCTCAAATAAGTACGACAATACATCGAAGCAGAGCATTTAAGCTGGGTGTGACACGCGACTGACTAAAATAAAAAATGTAGTGTTACAGATTAGACAACAAATGGAGTGCTTATTCAGACTGGCCTGGGGTTTAGTAGTTAGTGACCCTGACTGCTATGCCGGAGGTCGGGGGTAGGATTTCCACCCTATACAAATATTCGTGTGATGAGCACAACCATTTGTTCTGTGTCTGGGTGTAATTTATCTGTGTGTATTTAAAAATATATAAATACGTTTATCAGTCGTTTAGTACCCATAACACAAGCTCTGGTTAGCTTGAGCTAGTCCCATGGCGTGGTGTGTAATAGTCGTGGAATATTGACTGGCCTATTTGTCTAGTAGTTAGTGACCCTGACTGCTATGCCGGAGGTCGTGGGTTCGATTCCCACCCAGGACAAATGTTTGTTTGATGAGCACGATCATTTGTTCTGTGTCTGGGTGTAATTTATCTATAATATGTATGTATTTAGAAATATGTAAGTATGTTTATCAGCTGTTTAGTATCCATAACACAAGCTCTGCTTAGCTTGGGACTAAATGGCGTTGTGTGAAAAGTTGTAGAATATTTATTTATTTATTATTTATTAATATTATATCCCACCAAAACATTTCATGTAAAATGTTGCCTAGACATACGGTTGCACATACGGTTTGCCTTGTGAAAAAGATATAAGATCTCATGTAGAGCCAAGCTTCTGAATCTACACGGCCTAACCTACCGACCCTAACTTCACAAATTCTACATCTATACTAATATTATAAAGAGGTAAAATTTGTAAGTTTGTATGTTTGTAAGTTTGTATGTAGGGGGTAATCTTCGGAGCTAATGATCCAATTTTAAAAATTATTGTACTGGTGGAAAGCTACACTATTCCCGGTGGACATAGGCTACTTTTTATCCCCGTATTCCCACGGGAACGGAAACTACGCGGGTGAAACTGCGTGACGTCTGCTAGTTATCAATAAAAATGTATGACTTGGCTGTTTCGCTACCGTCGTGGAGGTGATGCGAATATTTAGTTTCTGAAGTACTATTAAGTAACAGCCGTTAATTTCATGTTTTTATCTGTTACCAATACATATAATTTATGTCTTTCTTTCAAATTTGGTAACCCCACCAGAGTAGTCAGTCAGGGGGGCTTTGAGCACTCCATTTGTGTATTATCTGTGGCAGCTGTCAATCGCGACACGAGTGTGACGTCACGGCCCAGCCCGCATGCGAGTGCTAGTGCAGCTTGCTGAACAGACCTGCGGCCAGCGCGGCGGGCTCGGGCGCGTGCGCCAGGCGCAGCAGCGAGCGCGGGCCCTCCAGCACGAACACCTCGTCCTTGTTCACGGACACCGACAGGATCCTGCGAACACAGTGTGTATATTAAATGTCTTAACATAAAATAAATCTCGCGTCAAGAAGTTTGACCACTACAAACTTCGGAATGGAACGGTTGGCGCAGCGGCTGAAGTATTAGCTGCTCGCCGCGTGGCTCGGGTTCAATTCCCGCACAAGAAAACAAATAATTGTATCAGTATAATGACATCGGATGTCGAAGTAGAAAAATTCCAAGACGGACTAATAACTAAAATTTAGTCCGCTAGCCTATTAGTTTTTTGTTACTATTTTATTTATATTGTATAGTTAGCTAAAGTGTAGGTACATATATTAAATTTATTATAATTAGTTTTATTATTTATTTTATTAATTTACAGAAATAATAAAGAGAATGTATTAAGTTAGTTGGTACCTCCTCAGATCATCGACGACGGCGACGGCGGTGAGGGAGCGCGGGTCCAGTATGTAGAGCACGTGCTCGTTGTGCGACACGAGGAAGTGTTCGCGGAACACGTGCAGCGGGCCCAGGTTGTACTCGTGCTGGCTGTGCGAGTGCTTGTGCTGGCTCGGGTTCAGCAGCTCCGCTATCGTCAGCGGGTTCGATATCGCCTCCTGGAATAACATTCAAAGTCATTTATTCAAATAGGGTGTTTGACAGAATATGAACAGCAAAATATAATAAGTCCATCTTACATACATACATACATACATAAACTCACGCCTTTTTCCCATGGGGATAGGCAGAAACTACAGAGCGCCATATGCTACGATACATTCATACATGTTGTCATACACACACGCCGGTTGCGAGTACTACGCACCTGACCTTACTGAGGAACCTCACCAATAAGGTCTATGTATGTCCTCAAGGCGTCCCCTCCCGGCGTTCCCACTTACATCTGCCTTGTAAATACCTTTCGTTAGCCGCCTTTCATCCATCCTTTCAACGTGACCAAACCATCTAAGCATACTCTTTTCAATTTTTGTTACTACATCTTCTTTTAAACCACAACGTTGCTTTATCACATCATTCCTCAATCTGTCATTAATTGTTACACCACACATACTTCGCAAGGAACGCATTTCTACAGCATTTATTCTACTTTCATGTCTCTTTTGCCACGCCCAACATTCACTTCCATACGTTAGTGTAGGCACCAGCACACCATCAGTTAGATTACAAATACACAAGTATTTTTTTTCTTTTTTCAAATTGATGGAAAACTACCTACTTAGATTAAACGCATTAAAATTAAGGAGGGGGCTTGTGACGTCATAATTCAGTATAAACTGTGCGGGATAGTGACGTCATGCGACATTTGGACTCGATGTATCGCTGTTATTTTTTTATTACTTACGAGAAAAAAGAAAAAATATGTGTCGAATATTTTCTAGTTATCTAGATGAGGGGCTAAAAACTAAAATTTTGCCAAATACTACATTAGACTGTAGATCAGCACTTTTAGAACGTCGAAATTTTATATGACATAACGTAACATAACAGCCCGTAATCCGCGAAGGGTTAGGCAGAGGTGTACCTGTTGTAGTACACCCACATTTCGCCAGTTATATTAAAGTCCCATGTACCTAATAGGGGGCGAGCCTATTGCCATCAATCCGCGGGCAAAACCCAGACTCCGGGCTACTACTGGGAAATTTCAGATTTATAAATTCAATAACACTTTGCCTGACCCAGGGATCGAACCCGGTGTTGTGACATCTCTAATTAGTTAATTAGTAGTATGCACCTCACTAGATATTATCTATGTATCCGCTTCCTAACGAGCGTCACTTCTTGGTCTGTCCCCGTCTGTGAAGCTGCTACTACTTACTGTACGACTGTGAATATACTGTGTGTCTGAATAAACCAAGTCAACCTCAACGGTGTCTTATTGAAGAAGCCTACAAAACATAACACCCGGGACCTCATGCTCAGCAGTAGCGCTTGTTACCACAAGACCAACGAGGTAGTCAGTTACGTTAAACAGTCTCCCAAAAAGCCCGCCCTTAGCCTCTTCCTAGTGTTTTTGCTGAGAACAAGAAGTGGCGGAATAAACTCCCCAGCAAGTTTAAAGAATTGATCGTTTAGAATTCAGATTATTAAGTTCTAGTTTTTTTTTTTTTTGTATAAGAGCCATACTTCAAAATAATAGGGGAGGATGTTACCTCTCCAATTAAAATAAAGATGGTGAGGACGGTAAAAAAATAAATGTGTTGTACTGAATCACCAATATCGTGTCGCTTTACTAACAATAGTTGTAAATCATGTTTTTGTAAATACTAACACATTGGATCTTAGTTATCTGAATAAAGAATGTTTCATTTTATACACATCAATCTGTAAGAAATGGGTTTGAGCAATAAGGCTGCCCATTATAGCCTACTGGCAATTCTCTCGCGAACTTCAACATCAATTCCACCCGCTTGTTGTTTTTTTAATAAAATATAGACTATGTTACTCAGTAATATTGTCAAGTAGAAGAGCTTCTTCTATTTTTGAACTCACTATTATATAGCCTTTTAATGGTGAAAGTTTTTTAATTTAATCCTTACAAAACAACAAACATTATCAAATCTTTCTTTATATAATATGTAGCTGTGAAAAAAAGATAATATGCAAGTTTTTATGATGTAACTACAGTAAATAGTATTCTTAACAGTTGCACAGTGATAATTCCGTTTTAGAATTCCCTTAGTCAAAATATGATTTAGAGCTATTTATTTTTAGATTAAGATAATGATTAAGTATCAGTGGTAGATACCTGTTTTGTTATCAGAATGGTTTGAGGAAATAACGTTGAAATTAGGTAAAACCGAAAAAAGAAAAAAACGAATAATAATGACTCACAGTATGAGAATGTTCGAAACTGCGACGATGTATTCAGAGACAGTCAAAATTTCCCAATGGAACATGTACCTTATTAAGTTTGGATTAAAGTTGAAAAACTATCAAAGAAAATTAAACGCATTGGTGTAGCTTGAGGCACTGGCCTTAGTACATAAAATACTTATATCATTTATTTCTAAAACTCAGAAATGTTTGCTTCGGCTTCATTTGTACACAAATTCCCTGCAGTACATACAAGTTACATAATATAATTATTCGCAGGTTCTATGTACCTTGAACAACAGCGTGCGCAGTACATTCCCCTGCGCGTCGGCTCGCCACAGGCGCAGGCCCGGGCGCGCGCAGTAGGCCGCGGCCGGCCCGCCGCGCGCGTACGAGTGTTGGAACACCGCACCCAGTGCGCACAGGCTGCCGACAAAAACACAAACATAACATCACGCCTGTGCTCCCCGAAGGTATAGGCAGAGGTGTATCCTGGTGGCAGAGGTGTAAGTCCCATGTAATAGGGGGCGAGCCTATTGTAATTGGGCAAGAATCCATACTCCGGGCTGCTACTGAGAAATTCTAAATGGAAAAACTCAATGACACTTTGCCCGACCCTGGGACCGAACCCGGGACCTCATGCTCAGCAGCTGTAGTGCTTGCGACCACTAGAACAACGGGGCAGTAAAAAATTAAAGGTGTAAAAAACTTGTTTACAAAAAAATACAAAAACGACTTCATAAAAACACTAACCGGTGATTTTTTGTAATCTAATAAAACTGTCACTCAATAGGATCATATATATTATAAACTTATAGGGTTGTGATTTTTTTTAGAGTTGTGGTTATGATTTTAATGATTATAATATTTTGTTCAACATACAATATGACACTGAACGATTATTTGTAAAAAAAATTGAATTTCGCATCTGTCAAGGATGCCAATTTGACGTAAGTATCGTTTTCGTCTGCCTATTACGCGTTTTGCTAGGACCATCATCGGTTGCTTCAAAAGCGGTGAAGAAAAACATCGTAACGAAACCTGACGATGCCTGAGAGAAATTTCTCGATGGTATGTGATGCCAAGTTAGATGGCCATGGGCGGCAATAAAACTCTGTCACCAGGTTAGTCAATAACCAAATGATAAGGAGAAGAAGATCGGTATCGGATCGGTAAACAGACACTCATATATCTTAAACCTACTTCCGCAATGTTCCCTCTATTTTTTTATTTTTAACCCCCGACGCAAAAAGAGGGGTGTTATAAGTTTCACCGCTATGTGTGTGTGTCTGTCTGTCTGTCTGTCTGTCTGTCTGTCTGTCTGTCTGTCTGTCTGTCTGTGGCACCGTAGCGCCCAAACGTGTGAACCGATTTAGATGCGGTTTTTTTTATTTGAAAGCAGGGTTTCTTGCGATGGTTCTTAGACATAATTCATTAAAATCGGTTCAGCCGTTTCAAGGTTATCAGCTCTTTTGTGTTAGCTACCGTTGCTATTTTAGACGTCTATGGGTATTAACTTTACTTATGAACATATGTGTGTCTCAAAATTTCAAACACCCATGTCTGTAATATTAATAAGCAACATTATGGTGTATTTGGTCTGATGCAGCCAGGATATCTAGCAGACTAATACACTCTTCGGAAAATAACAGCAGATATGTCGTGTTTGGATTCATTTTAATCTGCATTTGATGCTGCACACAATGCACTGATGGCAACTGGATGAGCTGATGCTGCAGTCAGGCTATCCAGCACACCAGTAGGTAGACTCTTGACAAAATAATAGCAGATATGTCGTGTTTGGATTCATTTCAACCAGCATTTGATTCTGCACACAATGCCCTGATGGCAACAGGATGAGCTGATGCTGCAGCCAGGCTATCCAGCACACCAGTAGGTAGACTCTTGACAAAATAATAGCAGATGTGTCGTGTTTGGATTCGTTTTAACCAGCATTTGACTCTACATACAATACACTGAAAAATTCTCATAACTGTAAACTCTATGAAACAAAATTAATGCGTTTAAAAATTATAAAATAAAAATTAAATTAAAAATTTAAAAAACCCCCACCGCAAAAAAGTAAAACATTTAAAAAGTTAAAAATAATACTTTAGCCATGAAATTTTACGTAACGTCGGGGTACCGTTAAAATAAGTACCTACACACCTACAAGTAGGTACTAGAAATATTTCATGGCTAAATTATTATTTTTAACTTTTTAAATGTTTTACTTTTTTGCGGTGGGGGTTTTTTAAATTTTTAATTTAATTTTTTACTTCTATTTTCTATTATTTTTCTGTGACATTCAAACTCTACCGACCCGGCCACTGTCTTCTCTCACAAATGTTCATTTTTGTGTGATCACTACTGTTGGAAGACTAGTAGGTACTCATAACAAAAGTTAGATACTTTGAGTACCAGAGTTCAAAATACACTAAATCTATACAAACATAACATTGTTAGTGAAGTGTTCACATTATGCAATATAAAGTATTGTTTTTTTATGTTTTTTTATGTCTCTCCCAGGCGTTACGTACCTCTTGCGCTCCTTCTTGCCCAACTGATTGACGTGCCAGCGCGCGTCGCGTCGCTCGCACACGATGCTGCGGTACACGCTGGAGACTAGGAGAGTGTTCTGATAGTAGCTCATCTGAACAATCTCGTGTTCTTCGTTCACTATCTCCATTGATTTGCAGAGATGCTGCGGAAGGAATTTACGAATTTGAGTAGGATAGCTAGGTAGGTCGGGTAGATAGAAGGTTTAACTGTTGGTCCCGGCTGTAATGTAATTGGCAGATCTTTAAAAATCATTACGGGTAGGAACTTAGTCAGAGCGCCCAAAGTCTGACAAGTTAAACCAAGGGGTATCGTGTTACCCAAGAACTGGATTGCGGACGTCAGACAGCGGCTGCGGCGGCTGATCTTTGCGTTATACTCGTGAACGGGTGCTGCTTGTGGTAACTGGTCGTCTTGCTGGCTTTGGCTTTGCTATTGTTTTAACTATTACCTGTTTTTTTATGATTTCTGTTTTTTTATGTTTTATTTAACTTCGACTGTTCAGTTTTTTTGGGTTTTTGGGTTAGGTATTATATTATAATGTTCTCTCCGAATGCTTTTACGTTAGTTTGATGCCTTACTAGTTAGTAACTATAATAAGGCTTTCTTTCACTAAAGTTTTTATTTGCTCTATCCTAGCTGTGACTTTTTCTAAATAATTGTAAATTTTTATCTTATTTTGCATGCTGCTGTGTCAACGAGACTTGGAGAATTGTTTCAAACTCATTTTAACCTGGTACCGTGTTTCTAGCAAATAAATAAATAATAATTATTACTAACAAAATCCATATAGGTACGAAAGCAATTTTTAAAACTCTTTAACTTATATTTATTAATTAATAAATTAATTAATATTTAGTATATTTGTTAATTTTAATTTTAAGAAGTTTTAAGGTTGTGTATACTTAATATACTACTGTTTGTTATCTCAAATGAAATAAATAAACTTAACGATTGACATAAACTCGTGACCTATTAAAGAGGCCTTAAACAAATCAACCTTGCCGGAGCGTTGGCCACAGTATTATCATTGTTTCCGTTCAATATTATTATCGAACGTAGGTAATTACCCCTAATGATAAAAATGTATAGTACATTATTGTATAATTCAGAATCTTCCCCGACGAGTCCAAGGAAAGTTTAGAGTGTAAACATTTTTATAATCGGTCGTTTGAAGCTGTCTTTGTTAAAGTATTTATGCACCCGCGATACTGGAGTAATAGAAATTCCTAATGCGTGGGCAGCCTTTTTAATAATATACAAAAACCGAAAAAGGACATAATTACGAACAACTGATAGGTACTATGTACTCCATTTATAATGGATAATAGCATTAGACAGAAGTTAAAAAAGGTTATTTATAATGCACACTTTGTAACTAAGGCGATTCTCACACTGGCCCGCATGATGCAGCGTAGCGCGTGGATGCGTGTTCTTCCGTTGCTTGTAAGTATCTCCGTTTGTATGGAAAACACGCACAGTCCAACACACAGAAAATGCATCCACGCGCGTTTATTTCAGTTCAGAGACACGCAACACGCAGCGTGATGCGTGGCAGTGTGTTAACCGCCTAAAGTACAACCAAGCATATTACAATTACAATAGACGCCGATTTTTTATAATCTTTTTTCACAGCAGCTGTCACACTAATTAATAGTAACCATTGCAATAATTTATTTTAAGAAATGATATGGATTCCGTTTTGTTACATTATTTTATTTTAGTTGAAAATTACAGTGTCAATGTTAAAAACCTCAAAGAAGCAGGGATGAACAATACACGGACACATTCTTCGTTTCACTTTTATTCTTCTAAATTTAAAATAAAACATTTTGAATAAAAACTGCTTTCACTTATGTTTAAAGTAAAATGTTCCGCATTCCTGCTTCTACGAGCCTCTTTTTTTCTAATGCTATTATAAATGGAGTACAGACATGTATAGCTTGATGTGTAGCCGTGTATACTATCGGACGAACTCTGAATCGCGAGAAAAAGCAGCTGTGCCATACATTTTGACTGGCATTTTGTACTAGTGGTTAGTGCTGCTATGCCAGAGGTCGTGGGTTTGACCCAAAACAAATGCTTGTGTGATGGGAACGATAATTTCTTCTGTGTCTGGGTGTAGTTTATCTATACATATAATAAGACTGTAAAAAAACTGTGTCTGTACATTGAATATATTTAAAAAATAATAGTTGAGGGGGGTTTAGAAACAGTAATAGAGCACGAATCCAAAAAAAAAAGTCTGTCTGTTTGTCTGTTTGTCTGTTTGTCTGTTTGTCTGTTTGTCTGTTTGTTTGCACACGCTAATCTTCGGACCTACTGGATGGATTTGAATGATTTTTTTTTTATTGTATAGATATTAAGTCTGGTCAACACATAGGCTATAATTTATCTTGGAAACTGGAACACCTGATGCAGAACCGCAACAGACCAGCTAAACTATAGGCGATACAAAAATGGTCCCATAGCAAAAACTGTTCCACGTGATGAGCATTTTCTGCTGAGAGAATAAATTTGAAGATCCGGAACACCTGATGCAGAACCGCAACAGACCAGCTAAACTATAGGCGATACAAAAATGGCCCCATATCAAAAATTGTTCCACGTGATGAGCATTTTCTGCTGAGAGAATAAATTTGAAGATCCGGAACACCTGATGCAGAACCGCAACAGACCAGCTAAACTATAGGAGATACAAAAATGGTACCATAGCAAAAATTGTTCCACGTTATGAGCATTTTCTGCTGAGAGAATAAATTTGAAGATCCGGAACACCTGATGTGGAACTTCAAGAGCCCAGCTACACTATAACGTATATTGGAATGACGTCTTAGCAAGAGTTGTTCAGCCTTATGAGCACTCGCTGTTGACGTATAAAAATCGAAGATCTGGAACACCTGTTGTGGAACTCCAAGAGCCCAGCTACACCATAACTCAAATAGGAATGACGTCTTAGCAAAAGTTGTTCGGTCTAATAGGCATTTCCTGTTGACTTATAAAAGTCGAAGATCAGAAAAATTTGATATAGAAATTAAAGCTATCACTAATTTCATTGCATAATTATAAAATAACATAAGTAGGAGGTACTACGCGGTGAAGGCGGGAACAGTTCAGGACTGATTTTCGATGACGATGGTATATCGTTGAAAATTAGACTCTACTGGCTTAAACTCCCATTTTTTTATCGTATGCCTTCGGGCTTATGTTATTTGAGTGTTTAATTTCCTTTTCCATTTATCTTCGTTACACGGTAGCTTACCCGGTAACGCAGGGGAGCAGCCACTTAGATTTTAATTGATCAGGTATCATCACAATAAAACTAGAACCATGCCTAGAAAGAGGTCAAATTTTTCCCAATGTTCCAAAGGTGCTAAATGATTAAAGACCATAAGATCCCAACAATCTACCAAAGAGCGTTAGGAGAGACTTGATGCTGTTCGAGAACATGAGGCTGCAACTCGCTCCGTGGAAACTTCTTGGGATCGCGAAGCACGCCTGCATTCTCAGCGTATTTACGCATCTACATCCAGGTCTCTAGAGACCAGTGAAGAATATGTGCGCGACTGACCGCTGATCGTGAACATCATGCACTGTCTCGCGAGTTGGAGACGTTCACGGAAAAAGCATGACGCTTGAGTTTTCAGCGTATATACGCATCGACTCTAGAGATAAGTGGGGGAAGGAGATGCGCGACTGACCGCTGATCGTGAACGTCACGCAACATATTATAGGCTATAATTTATTTTGGAAAATGGAACACCTCAAGTGAAAGAGATATAAAAATGGTGCCATTGCAAAAACTATCCCACGTGAAGAGTGTTTTCTGCTGTGAGACTAAATTTGAAGATCTGGAGCACCTGTAGGGGAACTCCAAAGCCCAGAGACAATTTAACATATACATAATAGAAATGGCGTCTTAGCAAAAGTTGTCAAGTCTGATGGCATTTCCTGTTGACCAACAAAAATAAAAAATCTGGAACATCTTGAATCGTCTCGCGCATCCCATTGATTTCCCGTCCCCGGGCTTATAGAATTCGACATCAGATGTTTCAGATCTTCGATTTTGACGACCCCGTTGTCGCTGGCATAAGCAACAGGATCCGCGTACGAAGTCGCGGGCAGAAGCTAGTCAATAATATGTATGTATTTAGAAGTATATAGGTATGTTTATCGGTTGTCCAGTGCTCGTAGCACAAGCTCTGCTAAGTCTGGGACTAGAGCGTCGTGTGACAGTTGCCCAACCAGCAATTCAGTCCTATTATTTCAGTTCATAACTCTAAAAAGCTCTATAAACGATTTATTAAGGTTTTAGCGGTGCCAGGGTGTTGTATAAAAGCGTTCTACAGTACGTTATTGCTCTAAATGCTTAAAGAGCTAAAAATACCTATAAACAAAGAATGTAAACGTATACTACGCCATTTTATACAACCGTTATAGTCAAGTTCTATAGCAAGTGCTAATATAACTGGTACATAATAATATTGCTCTATAAATTTGTTAGCAGGTGCCTTTATTTATCTGATTAGCGTATTAAGGGTTCCAAACGTACTGCAATAGTAGTTTCGTTATAGCAGCGATGAACACTCAACTACAGGGTAATATTGTGATGTTGTGGATATTCAGATCGCTGCTATAGTACTTGTGCGTTAGTAGTCACAAAAGACTTTACAATAGAGTGTTTTTGTGATGTAGTCAAATATCAGAGCACGCTAATAGAACGTTAGTGTATTATAATAGTTTTTAGATGCATATTATAATTTTGTCGATAAGCATATCACACAGACACTATTATAGAGCAGAATTTTTGTATAACAACTTTTTTGGTGCCTAGCAATGCGCTGTTTGGTATTATAAATGGGTATCTATCACTTTAATGACGCAAAAGTGGCACATAAACGTAGATAAATGTTTCTATTAAATGACAGCTAAGTCCCATACAGGATTATTGGCTCGCTTTTACAACAATATTCAGAGATTTTGATACGGAATTAATGCAAGATGCATTCTGCCCTAAAACCCTAAAAACAAAAAATAATAATGGATTTAAAGAATTGGAAAAGAAATATCTAAACGCAGTGGAACTTATATAAGTGAATAGACGATTTTGAAAAAGCAGCTTTGTTTTTTTTTTCACCATCAAACAAAGTAATAATAGTAGCCAAAATCAAGTTAGAATCACAATTACGGGAAACGGTTCCGTACAAAATGTGCCTTACAAAGATATTATTTCTGAAGAGAGTCCATATTCCAGCGATTTTTCTGAATCTTCAAGCAATAATTCAACATTCGTAAAAGACCAACAATTTCGTGATGGCGTAAACACTGGGTCATTAATTATAATATTTCGCATGAAGCAACAAAAAGTTTAGTACGATGGTATATATGATGGTACATAAATAAAAATCTTTTTTAATTACATGGTTCTTTATTCTAAACTAAAAAAGAAAAACCTTTCATTTCTCATCTTCTAACAGTCTTGATATCACGTTAAAATCAACCCACATAATTAACTCAGCTTGTACGATATCAGGTACTCGAAACAATGTCAAAAACATAAAATGTTAGAATATTCACTTCACAGGAATACCTATTCAAATTGAAGCTGCTGCTGCTGCATGCTGCTATGAGCAGCATGAAATCGTCTCGACTAAAAAAAATATCGATATCCATATTGGCGTCCATTAGGTACCCTGCAAAAATACAATGTTGACTGCAGTTTAAATTTATAAAGGTATTGCTTCTATAGTTCAGTGAAATTACAAAGAAATATAAACATTAGGTACGTAAAACTTGATATAAGTACGTAAGTTCTTCCTAAGGAAATAAAAACTGGTTACATGATCAATTCTCACTATTCGTCAGTTAACAGTCAGTCAGTTTATAATTCATTTTTTTTTCATTAATGGTCTTCAGAAAAATAGTAAAAAAAAAATGTGTATTATAAATATATTCAGTCATGCTCACACAGAACCCCAATTTTAGGTTGAATCCACGATGACTGACAGTGAAAACATTATCACGGCAAGTACTATAATGGCTCTTAAAATATTGAAATCACTTTATATGATAAATATTTTAGTAAAAGCTCAACAATTCGAGGGGGGCACTTTAAATTCATGGTAAACCTATCCCTAGTTTGTCAGTAAAGCTGCAGTCGCACGTCATTTCCACCGTAATAGACTATTATTATAATAACAAAACATTTTTTTACTTACCTCAGATTACTTGTATCCTTTCGTAAAATTATTTTTATTATTTTGTGCACTCTGAACTATCACGAATGTAAAATAATGAATGGTGAATGAAAAAGGTGAGGTAAAGAAAACTAAAACTCTTGTATAGTATGAAAAAGTACTATAAAAGGTCCTACAGTAGTCAGGACATCATTATTTTGAGACCTGCATCACTGTTACAGAGATTTTATTGGACTGTTTCGTCATGAGGAACACTGCAATACAATTATTTTGTCACTGAACAGAGATATAAATGCGCCACTTCCGAATAATAGAAACGTTCTTTGGGGTTTTATAGGACCAAGTACAGTTTTTTACAAAACGTTCTATGGTTCTTTATAGTACTAGTTTTTGCTGCTTGGGTGTGTTGTTATTATTATTAAAAAAATATATATCCTACAGCTTGGCAAAAAAGTGTAGAAACGGAACTAAATTTTTGACTGTTGGCAACAATTCCAAAATAATGACATCTCATAATAAACAAAGTTCACGATTTCGTAAAATTTTAATTTCGACCACCAAACGTTGATTAATAACCGTAAAAAGTGAAGAATAATTAATAAAACCATTCGGAGTGCTGGCAGGGATGTTATTTATAAGGTGTACAGGCGATGTCTGGCGGAACATGAGGCCCAAACAATTCTTTTTGAACTTCACAATGTTTACCAAAGAAACGCTGATAAGACAGGTATGTAAGAATTTGTTTTGTTGATTTTAGTTGATTCACGTGTTAATTGATGAATACAAAGCTATATTAATTCGCTTGCATAAGGAATAACTAGAAATTTGAAACAATAAATGTCGAGCACATAGGTTATGTTTACATTTTTTCTGCATTACTCTGGTATAGCGCGCTGAGATAAATTGATACTTTGGTGACTTTACTTTTAACTGAATGAAAATTAAATTTCTTCGTAAATTATACTTTAAGTGGGAGATAATTATTTGTTCTAGCGTTTGCATTAGAAATGTAAAAGAAATTGTCATGCCATAGTCTAAATCTATTATTTAATTCAGGGAAATCTGTTATCGTTCTAAGCAAAATCGTGCTGGAAGGAGATAAACAAAGGGTTATTTTCTATATCTGGCTTATAAGCAGTGTGTGATAAAAATGTTTTACTATTAATATTGTTGGGGATAAATGAAATATTTCGTCTTTACAGGAAGCAGCTGAACATGCATTCCAAGCTATTACCGAGGAGGATTGGAAGAACTCGTGCTAACATGTAATAAAAATAGAAAAGGATTACTGGAAAAAAAAATAACTATGAACGAGGAAATAGAGCGATTAGTCATAAATCTAGAAGATGATAGCAGCTTCACCTTTCAACCCGAACATGACTCGGATGAGTTTACGGCGGCCTACGTGTTCGGGGTAGAATATTTAGAGGAAGATTTACTAGAATAAAATATAGAAATTATGTTATACAATGTAATGTTTTCTTTTTTTATAATTCCTAAACAATGTTGTGATCTCAGGAGTATTTACCCAATTTATTATTTTTAGGTAAGTAATCAGTTGCGTGACGAGAACACGTCCTTGTTCAATAATTAATTCATTACACCCAAGAGGACACCGGTGTCCACGCAGTCATTGTCTTTCTATTGTGTCTCTAATTGACAAGATTAAAAGTGATTACTTACTGATTTAAAGAATAATACAAAATTAGATTAATATGTCTAAAAAACAGCTAAGTATCAAGACTAGGTTGGTACGCTATGCGGTTGCCACGGGTTGCCATACGAAGAGCACAGTGGCGCCTCCATTATTTTCTACTCTTTTTTGCCAAGCTGTATTATTATTTTATATTTATACACGTACTGGCTGTCATAATTTTGGGATTCTGAATACTGTCAACAATAGGCAAATGACAGCCCAGATCACCAGCTTATCGGTATTTTAATGGTAAGGTGGTGTTTTTATAGGTAGTTAAGATAAAGTACGAAGAAAAGTAGATCGGTAACAGAACTGGTCTACACAATTTCTTAGCTAATAAAAAGTACGTCTGAACAACTTTCTAAAAATAGTTCAAAATGGACAAGATTGGTATGAACTTTAAATACCGGTCGTGTAGGTAAAAACGCAAACTTTTTCTACGCCTGACAGTAGGTAAAAAGCCGAGCATAACTCTACCTGTTTTTGAACAATGTGATAAACTCAAGATAAAGAAAAAACCAACATCATAAGTCTTTACTCAAGTTAGGCTGAGATTCAGCACTTTTTGTATGTCAAAAAAAAAACATGAGACAGTCTGTCAAAACGCGCACCCTTCACCACTTCCTAGTGTTTTTGCTGGAAATAAGAAGTGGCGTGGCACTCTCCAGCAAAAACTTGACAAGTTGTCAAGCTCACCAAACAGTCAATTACAAGTAACTTTTGTCTAATAATTCATGATGTGTCGATAAGTTCTATCCAGACATTTGATGGTACAGACTCAATCGTATAAAGTTACCCCAATGGGTCAAATTTTGCCAATTGAATATGATCCTTATTCTGTTTGACATTAAGTTGAAAAACGATAAAAGAAATTTGACACATTGGGGTAACTTGATGTGCCAGTCTGTACAATGTAAAAGTGGTAATTCGTAAATAATTGCAATCTGATCGGATACTAACACGAACGCGGATCATGAACTCACTTAGGGTCTTATTGCTTTTTGCCAGTAGGCAAAGGCAAAGCAGAGGTACACCCACATATCAGTAGCTATGAGAGTCTAAAAAGCAGTAGACTAAAAAATTTATTACGCAATAAATCATCCCACACAGCAGTATGTAGCAATAGTATTTTTTGTATGAGCATAAAAATATATAATAAGTTACCGATAGATATAAAGAACTTCCTGATAAAAAAGGCATATTACTCGGTGAAAGAATTCCTTGATGAAAAATAATTTAAAATTACAGCAAATAATGATGATATTGATTAATTAATGTAACAATTTTATTGAATCCGGACATGTGGCGCGCCTAATACTATCAACCGGGCACAAATCCAGATCGCGGCCTACTATTATGAAAGTGCTGATGGAATATCCCAATATCATTTAGCCCGACCCGGGAATCGAATCTGGGACCTCACGCTTAGGTACCAAAAGACTTACGTCGTATATTGGTTAAATAGTAGCAAATGTCACTCACCATATAGAAGTCTATCTCGGTCATAATGATAGCGCCGTTCTTATCACCGGAGAACAGCCTCATACCATTCTTGGACCACTCGATAGCCGTGATTTTACTCTTGTGCAAGTCTCCTATTGTGTATCTGAAAATAAAAGAATTTTTAATTATATACGTAGCTCTTTTATGAGTGTAATTGCTTCAAAAACTGGGCCCGAGCTAAATGGATTGTGTTGATGCCGAGATAGGGGCTTTTTGGCCTCGCACAGATTTTTGTTTTTTATTAGTACTGTTTTTTAAGTTATACTTCTTTTGGCGCGTTAGGGATAAATGATGATGGTAAATTTTCACGATGCGCGCGCACCATCACGAAAAACCGACACCTTGAAGTTAGCTATGCGTGTTTAACACTTTGACTGCCAGACTACCAGACACAATATAAATTCAATTGTTCGAGGTCACCGGTGACCTACGTGGCATAGAAAGTGTTAACTTCTAATGCGTGTAGGTACAGACGCCAGCACATCAAGTTACCCCAATGTGTCAAATTTCTTTGATCGTTTTTCAACTTTATGTCAAACATAATAAGGTTCATATTCAATTGGGAAAATTTTACTGTACTTACATAAGTACACACACTTTTTATTTACAATATGACGTTCAGTATAAGGCTGTGTGTTGAACAAAGTATGATTTGCGACTGTAACACATATGTGCTTACAGAATAATGAACTTTAAATTAATTATAATAAGAACTGAACCGGTTGTTCCGGTAAAGGGAACGTATTTGGCAATTTATGCTATGCGTCTTTAATATTGACATTGACGTCTTATCCGCGAAGCGTATCTAGTTTATTTGAAATAATCTTGCCATTATTATAAACTGTTGTCATAATATTGTTGTTTAGCTGTGTAAAGTTGTGGTTTCACAGAGGTCAGGTTTGTCATGACCGCAATAGAGTATTACATCAACAAGGTTTTATTAAAATACGCAGGATGCCCCCCCCCCCCCACACTATTCTAAAAATTGAATCAAAAATTTAAAAAACCCCCACCGCATAAAAAAAAAACATTTTAAAAGTTAAAAATAAAACAATCCTATCGTTGAGCCATCAAATTTTACGTCACGTCGGGGTACCGCTTAAGCAAGGAATGTTCCTAGTACTCGTAGGTAGGTACTTATTTTAGCGGTACCCTGACGTCACGTAAAATTTCATGGCTCAAGGACAGGAAAATGTTATTTTTAACTTTTTTAAACATATTCTTTTTATGCGGTGGGGGTTTTTAAAATTTTTGATTTAATTTTCAATTAAAAAATTTCAAACGCATTATTTTAGTTTACAGTTTACAGTTTATGAGAATTATTTAGTGCATTTGTATGTAGAGTCAAATGCTGGTTAACACGAATCCAAACACGACATATCTGCTATTATTTTGTCAAGAGTCTACCTACTGGTGTGCTAGATAAAACGCAAACTAAGGATGAAACGCAATGAAACGCGCCACCGCCGCTGCCTTCCGCTCCCGCTAACTTCGTGACCGAAACCAGACAAATGACAAAAATGAAACCCATTTTTTAAATAAATTAGTCAAATTGAGATTATTTTTCTTACCTTTCAACTTTGGGCTCTACTTTGGGCTTGAAGGTGTCCGGCACATTCTCAGGGTGCTCCTTAGGGATTTGGAACACGGTGACCTGACCAGCCGCATTGCCGGCCCCCACCATGTAGTCAACTGTACTCACTATCTTTACATATGTTATGGGAGATGAAGATGCCTGAAAGAGAATTAGAGATTAAATACCGATTATAGTTTTTAGGGGATGGCAATACATTATTAACATTTACGAATATTTAAAACTAGCAGACGTCACGCGGTTCCACCCGCGTAGTTCCTGTTCCCTTGGGAATACAGGGATAAAAAGAAGCCTGTGTCACCCGGGGATAGTGTAGCTTCTCAATGGTTATAGAAGTTTTCAAATCGGTTCAGTAGTTTCGGAGCCTATTCAATTCAAACAAACAATCAAATCTTTCATATAATATCTTAGTACCTACATATAAATATATATAAAGATCCCACTTTCTGCATCGCCCACGACTTCGTCTGCATGAATTTTGAACTTAAATTGTCCCTTACAACCTTAAAGGCTTGATATAAAAAATAAAAAATGATTATCCTATGTTAATTCCTGACAATTAAGCTTTCTTTTGGTGAAAAATGGTTAAAATTGGTTAAGTCATTTCAGAGCTTATTTGATACAACAAAAAATGTTACATCTTCAGGTACCTACCTACAAAGCAAGGCCAGCTTTAGTTCAAAGTATTATTCGGTGTCCTCTCGGGGTTTAATAAATTAAATGTGGCCTTCTGTAGCTTCAGATGTTTAACCAGTAATAACCAGTTGGGCCCCAGCCAAGGCAAAGGTGTGTTGTGTCACACACGGCCATTGTTTTTTTGATAGCCGGGTCTAAGGGCCTTAAGTGGTTAAACAATTTATTTACATAAGTAATCATCTATACAATTACACCATGTTCATAAAGAAATCAAAATAATCTTATCTTTTCATTACCATTCATTACCTTGTTGACTCATAATGTTTACACCGCCGGTTTGTTGTACAGAGTTTAGAGAAATGTGGCAATTTAAAAAAGGTACTTATTATATGGGTCTATTTCATTATTTTCTTTATTTATTTACCTGCTAAAAAATAATTAGCTACTGGAGAAAAAAGCCTATTATGAGTACATATTAGACTAATTTTGCCAAATGGCATATGCCTTTTCACATAAGAGATGGCATCAGAAAAAAAAGAAGAAAAAAGCATTTTTTTAACCCAAATACAGGCACATGTTAATAATTAAAATACAAAAGACAAGAATTAAAGTTAAAAAAAAAACAAAAATAAAAACAATGTGCCCTGCGGCTGCACCAATCAGCAGTAACCACCATGCTTTTCTTAGACTTGTCATAATTATTATTATTTTATGGTATGACTGTATATCCAATTGGTTAGCCATTAAGTTTTATTGTCTGTAGGTACTCAAGATTGAAAATATTCTTTGTCATTTTTTATGGTGTACAGTTACAAAGAGTAGGTATTTCATTCTTAAGGTATCAATTTATTATGTATTATTTTTATTGTATTGTTGTTATGGCCCGTTCCTTTATATTTTTTGTAGGACCAACAAATGAAATAAAAAGAATAGCGCAAGTTTTTTTTTGTTATAGTAATAGAAGGTAGCTTTGTGGTGATAGGATAAAACTGAAATATTATTATAGGTATTGGAATATTCTGCGGAAATAAATAAAAAACAAATTAGTTTAAGTCTACCTACCAGAGCCACAAATTATAATTCAAAATTATAATTCAAAATTATCAATATCCTTAGAAAGTGCGTTTGGTACTGGATGCTCGTAAGGCCACGATTGTGTGGGGAAACCCTGTCCATGACACACTGTGCTTAGAGAGAGTCTTACCTCGCATCGCAGTCTCTGAATATTTCCTTTCTTCCGATCGTACCAGTACACCAACCCAACATTTGTGCCCAAAGCTATGTATTCGCTAACCGCGTCTACACACGTTAGGCACAGCTCGTTAGAAAATATCCCAGTCTGTATCCTAGGCGGGATTAAATTTAAAATATGCGAACAGGGGGCCCATTCCCTAACGAAACCTTCATCTGCGCCACCCGACACTTCCATTTGAATGAATAAAATATCACTTCTTATAATATATCTTGAAAACTGCAGTTAATGAAGCACAGGCATGTCAATTTTGAAATAAATACCGAATAAATACGAGCGAAAAATTAAAAACGAAAGTGTACTGGTGTTTGACTCTTATTTTGACATATGGTTGTATGGAATTATTGGAATGGTGGAATGCATTGCCATTTGCCAATATAGTAAAAAAACCGGTGAAATCGTACTTTCATTCAACTGAAGAAATACCACTAACATCTAGTTAAATAAGTTATATACAACGAGCTAATTGTGGTATAAAATTAAAATAATTACTTTTAATATTTTTTCGGTTTTGTAATAAATTGATTAACATTTCAACAGAATCGTACAATCTCTAGCTACAGTACAAATAACGAGTGACCAACTATAAAAACTTAACTGTACACTTGTCATTTTCTTGTCAAACTCGGTCCGGAGTGCGAAACCCGTCTCGCCACGCATTTTGTTAAAAAAATACTGGAATACGGTTGTCAGATATGGTCTCCCTACTCCCTGTTACGCATTACATAAAAATAGTCTTGAACGCATTCAGAAGAAGTTTATAGATCACCTTAATTGACAACATTTCAAAATTTTAACCTCCATGTTTTATTATGTTATCTAAAAGTAAATCCAAAACTAGAGGACTCATATTTTTTGGTTTTTTGAAATTATGTACTTTTCATTCATAAATTTAACTTTGAAATTCGGTGCATTCTAAAAAGACGTAAGCGCCAAATGACGTCATTCATTCGGTGGAATGGCGATAATTCCTTTGTTTTATTGTGATACGTCAAAAAAAATCAGTTTCTTAGATGTCACTGTCATTTAGCAGTTGTCAATGTCACACATTGACATTAGATGTCTTGTTTGACATTAGATATGTCATTTTTGACATTAGATATGTCTTTTTTGACATTAGATACGTAATTTTTGACAGAAATGTCTTGTTTGACATTATAGTTTTCATCTTAAAAATTAGCTTGCTTTCGCAAAGGTAAACACCTCATTCCACCGTATGAGTGACGTCATCGCATGGTTTTTGGTTTTTATTTTTTTTCTCAGAAATTAAGCTAAGTATAAAAAATTAAAAAAAATATATATTTGAACTCAGCATACAAAAATGAAGAAACGGTATTTTTGTTTTAGAGTCATGTCAATTTTGAAATGTTGTCAATTTCAAATTTTATCACTGCGCACAAGAAACTGTTGATTTTATTTTATTTTTTTATTCATTTTGCTCCATTAGTGTTATTGCTGTACGGCGTTCTGATGCGAGGGTAAATAAATAAATAAATAAGACTACACAGAGAACTGTCGGGAATGCAATCTTTTAACTCTGCAGGAGAGGCGTATTCTCATGGATATGAGATAACTATATGACATTTTACGGGGACGTACCGATTGCCCTATGCTTTTAAATCTTAGATGATATACCTCTAGATCGAGCTACCGCGTGGCCGCACATGCGACAGCAATATAAAAGTTCAGTGTTGCTATTCCTTAAAAAAGTCCCAAAATACGACCAAAATTCTACTTACAGCTTGGCAAAAAAGTGTAGAAACGGAACTAAATTTTTGTCTGTTGGCAACATTTTCAAAATAATGACATCTCATAATAAACAAAGTTTATGATTTCGTAAAATTTTAATTTCGACCACCAAACGTTGATTAATAAAGGTAAAAAGTGAAGAATAATGAATAAAACCATTCGGAGTGCTGGCAGGGAGGTTATTTATAAGGTGTACAGGCGATATCTGGCGGAACTTGAGGCTCAAACAATTCTTTCTGAATTTCACAATGTTTACCAAAGAACCGCTGATAAGACAGGTAAGTAATAGTTTGTTTTGTTGATTTTAGTTGAATCAAGTGTTAATTGATGAATACAAAGCTATATTAATTTGCTTGCATAAGGAATAACTAGAGATTTGAAACAAAATATGTCGAGACATAGGTTATGTTTACATTTTTTCTGCATTACTCTGGTATAGCGCGCTGAGATAAATTGATACTTTGGTGACTTGACTTTTAACTGAAAGAAAATTCAATTTCTACGTAAATTATACTTTAAATGCGATATCAAGGGAGAGAATTATTTGTTCTAGCGTTTGCATTAGAAATGTAAAAGAAACTGTCTTACCATAGTCTAAATCTATTATTTAATTCAGAGAAATCGTTCTAAGCAAAATCGTGCTGGAAGGAGATAAACAAAAGGGTATTTTCTACATCCGGCTTATTAACAGTATGTGATAAAAATGTTTTACTTTTAATATTGTTAGGGATAAATGAAATATTTCGTCTTTACAGGAAGCAGCTAAACGTGCATTCCAAGCTATTACCGAGGAGGATTGGAAGAACTCGTGCTAACATGTAATAAAAATAGAAAAGGATTACTGGAAAAAAAATAACTATGAACGAGGAAATAGAGTGATTAGTAATAAATCTAGAAGACGATAGCAGCATCACCTCTGAACCCGAACATGACTCAGATGAGTTTGCGGCCTACGGATTCGGGGTAGAATATTTAGAGGAAGATTTACTAGAATAAAATGTAAAAATTATGTTTTACAATGTAATGTTTTCTTTTTTTATAACTCCTAAACAATGTTGTGAACTCAGGAGTATTTACCCAATTTATTATTTTTAGGTAAGTAATCAGTTGCGTGTCAAGAATACGTCCTTGTTCAATTACTTACTGATTTAAAAAAAATAATACATAATTAGAATAATGTGTCTAAAAAACAGCTAAGTATCAAGACTAGGTTGGTACGCTATGCGGTTGCCACGGGTTGCCATACGAAGAGCACAGTGGCGCCTCCATTATTTTCTACTCTTTTTTGCCAAGCTGTACGAAATTTCTAGAATATCGTTGGAGCCGTTTCCAAGATTTAAATGATTTATACAAATTTAAGAGAATTTCTCGGCAAAGGCATTAGTTTGATAGTTTATAGGCTATTTTAAAGAACTCCCACTACCACAGTTGGTAAATGGCTGGTTTTTTTTTGATAATAAATTATTTAATACATAAATATGATAAATATATTATCATCTTTATGCCGATGATCTGCAACTCTACTGCCAGGCAAGTGTTGACAACCTATCTTTCGCAATCGGGGAGCTAAATCGGGATCTAGACAATATAAAAAAGTGGTCTGATCGTTTCGGGGTAACGGTTAACCCTTCTAAATGTCAGGCTATCATTGTCGGGAGCCCTCATAGCATGAGAAAGGTGATAAGCTCTACTGTACCGCCGGTCGTTTTTGACAACACTGTCATCCCGTTTAGCTCCGACGTCAAGGATCTTGGTTTGCACGTTGACAATTGCCTTGGCTGGCGGAAGCAGGTTACAACCATCAGTCAAAAGGTCACCGGAACGTTGCGGTCTCTTTATCGTTTAAAAAATCTTCTTCCTCCACACATTAAGGCAATGCTTGTACAGGCACTTATCTTTCCCATAATTGACTATGCTGATGTGTGTTACTTTGACCTGAATGCAGATCTCTTCAATAAACTAGACAGACTTCTTAATAACTGCATTCGATTCGTCTTCAATCTACGCAAGTACGATCACGTTTCCGCGCATCGATCACTTTTAAAATGGCTACCTATTCGGCAGCGCAGAGCCTTGAGGGCTTTGATAACCTTATTTTCTATACTTCACAAGCCCACGTCTCCAACATATCTGACTTCTCATTTTAACTATTTGTGTTCGGCACACGATATGAATCTTCGTTCCACAAATAATCGTCTTCTACGATGTCCTTCTCACCGTTCTGGTTTCATTCACTCTTCATTCTTCGTCCAGGCGGTTTTTCTTTGGAATGCGCTACCTCTGAACATCAGGATGGCAACCAGTTTGTTCACGTTTAAAGTGATGGCACGTGAGCACATTCACAAGGAGTTGGCAAACTTATCTTGAACTTAAGTTAGCAGATTAGTATTTCTCCAGTAATATATCTTTTTTTTTCTCTTGACATCGCTTGTATTTGGATGTTATATTATTATAATATGTATGTATCTATGTATTTATTTATTTTAAATTATTGTTGATTTGTCTTTATAGTTTTTAGTCATCCTCTTGCGCCTACCATGTTCTGTCTCTGCATCACCTTAAGGTAGACTGGTAGAAAATGCCTAAGGCATTAAGTCCGCCTTTGTACAGTGTCTTTTACTAGTGCATAAAGTTTTAATAAATAAAAAAAAAATAAAATAAATATTTTTCATTTCTTTAAATATTTTATTTGTATTCACTAATTCATATATACTAATAGATACATTGCATTTGTTATTTGTAATTATATTTATCTGTTTTTATTTCTTACATTATTATACTGTTCTCTTCAAAGTTTCCTAATCATCTTTAATCTAAATAGCATTCTGCCGTGGATACTGTTATTGGCTACTCATGTAATCTTTATAACACAGACTACAATATAGTATCGGGCTTGATAAGTACTTAGTTAAGAGTTGAATGCTGTTGTTATCCCTAAGAATAAATAAAAAAATATAAGTATACGAAATGGCAGAATCAGCGGCGGAGCTCCCTATACACATTGAAGAGGCTGTCAGGGAAACGGCACAAAATGTTACGGAAAGGCCGCCGACGAGTATTGAAGGCATCGCGATTGCATACTTGAGTTTAGTGATTATGGCTGTGTTACCTATTTTCTTTGGGGCTTTCCGATCAGTGAAATATCTAAAGGAGCAAAAGGTAAGTCCAAACAGATTTTCAAATGCTGGGATGTAATTCTATCACATACTTCTAGAATTTGGTTGGATTTAACTATTAGGCGATTAACACACGGCACCGCGCACCGAGGCGGTTCTGAAGGTCTGGCGCCCCGCTCGACCGCGCGGTCGGGCGGTGTACGTGTGTAAGGCATCACCGGATTTATTATAGAGCCCAATGTGAAACGAGATCCGCTTCACCGCCTACCGCGGCGGTGCGCGGTGCCGTGTGTTAATCGCCTTTTGGGACACGTTAAACGTCGTGGCATATGTTGCCTGTCAAATGTGATATTTGGGACCTTGCTTCAAATTCAAAGAAGTTCAAAACATAATGTGACGCTCTCGGCTCAAAATGCTAGTCCCCGCTAGTGGTCGTCACTGATAATGCAGTAGGTAATGAAGCCAATCAGTGTTTCAGTTCTGTCATCATAATCTTTTTAAGGTTTTTCATATTTTTCATAATGAGTCTTGAGACAATGTCTCAAAATTTTGGGAAAAACCCAGCTGGTGGCGTGTCTTAGGGGCGGAGCCAATGCTGATTTATGTTAACTAAAGATTGGAATAGTGACCCAGAAATCGAAGCTGCTGTTGTAGAATCGAATAAAAAACTGAAAAAATATAAAATAAATGATTTGAAATATCCTGTGAGACCCCGAGAAATTTGTATACTAATGAATGCCTTAAAAACACGTAAGGCTCCAGGTATTGATAATATAGATAACTCCCTACTTAAAAACTTGTCACAAAAAAGGGTTGTTCTCCTAACTAAATTGTTTAACGGCTGTTTTCAACTGGGCTACTTTCCCTCCCCTTGGAAACTTGCTAAAGTCATCGCTATCAAGAAACCCGGTAAAGACGAAACTATTCCTTCTAGCTATCGGCCTATAAGCCTTCTTCCTAACTTAGCCAAGCTATTTGAGTCTCTGATCTTTAGCCGACTCTCTAAACTCACTGAGCATCTCCTTATCCCGGAGCAATTTGGATTTCGGAAATCTCACTCAACGACCCAGCAGTTGGCTAGAGTTTCTGAGCACGTCATTGACAACCTCAACCTAAATAGATCCACAGGCATGGTGCTGCTAGACATTGAAAAGGCTTTCGACACGGTTTGGCACGCGGGCTTATTCCATAAACTAATTATTAACCATGTCCCTCTGCTGTCCCTTATAAAGCTTCTCCAGTCATATTTAGCTGAACGTACCTTCACTGTGGCTATCGGTAATCATACATCCAATCAGAGACAACTGTCTGCGGGGGTACCACAAGAATCAATATTAGGACCGTACCTCTTTATTTTGTACCTTAATGACATCCCGAAGCAAAGGCTAGCTAACACATCTCGCGATGTACCTATGCCGATGACACTGCATCTTATACCTCATCTGACGACATAGACCTAATAATTCAACGCCTTCAACTTTCAGTTGACCTTCTCCTTGATTTTTTTTCTAAATGGAAGCTTAAGGTAAACGCTACAAAAACGGATATCATTATGTTCTCCAAAAAACGCTCACTTCCTTCCCGCCACGTTAAAATTGATGGTTATGACATACCATGGAAAAAATCTGTCAAATATTTAGGAACAACGTTAGATGACAAAGTAAGCTGGTTGAAAAATCTAGACGAACTCCACTTAAAGGGAGTAAGTCGCTAAACAGCTTAAAATCAATCCTCAACCGTAAATCCAACTTAAGCCCTCATACAAAATTACGTATTTATTCGACACTGGTTAGACCTTGCATGACGTATGCATCCCCTGTCTGGAGTGGTATAAGTGACAGTAATTACAAAAAACTTCAGATAGTTCAGAACAAAGCACTCAAAATAGCATTCAACACACCTTTTTACACAAATCTCACACAACTACATAATAGCATCAATTTTCCATCCATTAAGGATTTTATTCTAAACATATCCCGGAAGTTTTACCTCTATAATAACCCACGTCATGGGAATTCTCTGGTCTCCAACATTGGTAAAAGTAGACTTAACAGTACCTATTCCTTATGCCAGGACTTATAAAAAGTACAAACTGCCTCATCACCATTTTCTGGTGGAATAACGTTGGCTCACTTACCACCTAACAAGCGTAATTGCTGTCGTCTAAATTAGTAATTTTTGCACTTTGCATTATTTACTGTTTCTTACAGTTATCTTTGTTTATCTGTAGTATACGAATATGTATTAATTATATAAAAAAAAAGGGGAAGGGCTTGGGTAATTTAATTTAAAAATGTGGGTCTACAAACCCAACATAGCAAAGTAGGTAAATTAAATTAATTCTTAAGACATAATTTGTAATCAAATATGCTGTGTGTTAAAAGAGGTGCTTCAGCCTACTTAACGTTTTTAATAAGATCTTTTTGTTAACTTGTAATTACTTTAACTGTTAATAAAGACCTTTAAAAATAAAAATAAAAAATCAAAGCTGATTGTAATTGTATATATTTAATCAATAACCTCCGATAAAAAAAATGTCGGCTGTCAATACATTTACTCTTAGGCTAAACACAAGTCCATACATACATACATACATAAACTCACGCCTTTTTCCCATGGGGGTAGGCAGAAACTACAGAGCGCCATATGCTACGATTCTTACATACTTCTTTTGCTTCGTTTACATTCATACATGTTGTCATACACACACGCCGGTTGCGAGTACTACGCACCTGACCTTTCTGAAGAACATCACCAATAAGGTCTATGTATGTCCTTCTTGGGCGTCCCCTCCCGGCGTTCCCACTTACATCTGCCTTGTAAATACCTTTCGTTAGTCGCCTTTCATCCATCCTTTCAACGTGACCAAACCATCTAAGCATACTCTTTTCAATTTTTGTTACTACATCTTCTTTTAAACCACAACGTTGCTTTATATCATCATTCCTCAATCTGTCATTAATTGTTACACCACACATACTTCGCAAGGAACGCATTTCTACAGCTTTTATTCTACTTTCATGTCTCTTTTGCCACACCCATCATTCACTTCCATACGTTAGTGTAGGCACCAGCACACCATTGTGAACAGCCAGTCGTGCCTTTTCGGACATAGACTGGCTGGTCACAACGCCATGTATAGCGCCATTCACTTTATTTCCTGCATTCACTCTCCTTTCCACATCCGCCTCAATCTTTCCATCCCTTGTAAACAGACTTCCCAGATATACAAAGTCATTCACTTGTTCTACACTAATATCGTTTATTTTTACATTGCACAACGACACGTTTTCGTCTCTTTCAAACACCATTACTTTCGTCTTATTCACATTAATGTTCATCCCTTTCATCTTATATATTCGCAATTAAAAATTAGAATTGGAGAATAATAACTCTCCACTACAGTTCTCAGGATGCTTTTGAGACTATCTTTTACTCTACTGAGTAGCGAGGCACCTTCTTACGAAGAATCGCGTAAAACCTGCCGGAAGAGCTTGCGCAACATTCCCGACCCACTGCAGTAACGAGGCAGGCTGAGTCAACAACATCCTGTAGGCACTATTACACTGATCGCGCAGGACATCCAGCGACCTTTTGTTGAAATTGACCCATAGATTAAAAGACTCGGCAATGATGACTTATCAATCCACGTTTTATTGTCATCAGGAATCAGGCGAGCGCGCAGAGACTATGTCGAACAAGGACGCCCTGTTGTTGCCGCTGATCGCCTCCTCAGCACTCTACGGCCTGAACATCTTCTTCCAGGTCTTCTCCAAGGAGTACATCAACCTTCTGCTCACTGGATACTTCTTCTTCCTTGGAGTTCTTGCCTTGAGTCATCTTCTGAGGTAAGTGCTTTCATACTCGTACTCGTAACTCATTGTTGATTATTGAGAATATTAATTCTGAGTTGGGCCAAGGGTTGCCGGACATTTGGCCCTGATAGTCTGAAACACTAATTAATAAATGAAAAAAAATCCATTAATTTTGAATTTATGATTCATTTGAGGCCAAAAGCAGGTTGTCTAAAAGCCGTACAGCGAGTACCTACCTACATGTAAATTTTCCGTCGGAAACTCGTCGAGAAATGCCTCTCGGGCCGTTTTCCTCACGATGTTTTCATGCGAAGTGATTATTATACAATATGCACATGAATCCGAAAAGTTAGAGGTGCGTGCCTTGTGTATACTCGGCTATACCGCAGACATGAACCTAGATCTCACTATTACAGTGTTATTTATTATCGGCGAAGGAAAACATCGTAAGGAAACCGGCATGTCCTAGAACCAAAAATTCAAAGACATGTGACATCTTCCAGTTCGCACCGGGCCCGCGTGTTAAATTTATTTATTTATTAAAATCTCCCCTAAAGCTATCATTACAGGTCTGTACCTGTACCTAATGCGATAGTGCGGCCTTAAGATTAACTTATTTACAAAAGAGAAGACAATTCTTTAGAAGAAGATATACACAACACTTAAAATATAAAAAAAAACAATCTTATAGCCTATTCTAATCTACATTATTATAACATAAATTAAACAATAATACTTTGGCGAATTCACTCGAGTAACAAGCAAACACATCAATCCTTATTTGAAGATCGTTAATAACCCGAATTGCGCGAGTCAATGGTGTTTTGGCGAGAAGGTTGGTCCTGGCCACCGCTGCACCGGCACGGCCAGCAGCGGCGGACGGCGCCGCTTCCACACATAGCGGTCAGGGACACAGAGACTCAGGCGCTGCAGTACTCCTGGGTTATGCTCAATGCCTCGAAGCAACCTCACCAGATATGATACCAGCGCGAATTCCCGTCGCACCCTCAATTGGTTGTACCCGACCATACCGAGAACAAACAGAGTGGGGTACATCAACGGGTAAAACGGATATAGGTACCTCATATAATTTGTTGTACAAGAAGCGAGTGAACTTGTTCTGTACGCGTTCCAGCATTAGCGAGTACCTACTTGGACTCATGCGGAGCCCATATGACAGCACTATGTTCCAGTTGACTTCTGACAAGTGCGTCATACAGGACCCTGACTGTAGCGACTGTAGCGATAACACTCTGAATGTGTTATCGTAATTTTAGCAAACGGAAGAAATATAAAAATTGTTTTTACTTTTAAATTTCGTGTGACGTATATTAAGGGTACCTACATAAAGTGTTTTTCTATGTTCTTTAACTAAATGTAAAAAAAAAACTATTTCTTCTTTCTTTATACAGGAAGTTCTTGTTAAACGTAAGAAGAAATAGTTTTTTTAATTTTAAGAGTTCTTAGTAAGTAAGTAGTTGGTGAAGTATAATTATTAATTAAGAGATTTGGAGTTTTTATTTTTACTTAGTCTATAACTATAACTTATAGTTGTGCAGTTTTAGTTGGTCCTCGGTTATTACCCACTGCTCAACCATTTACAGTTGAGCAATTACCAGTTGAGCCGTTGGTATTACCCACTGCTCAACTTTAAGCAGTTGAGCAGTGGGGAAGAAGCCGTCGCTACATAAAGCTTACTTGCCACTACAACATATCACCTAGGTCTGTACGATTAGCCAAAATCAAATTCTATCTAAGATGTCATGTCACAGGCGATAATCAAGGTTGCGTCTACTAACCATAATATCCAACAAATAAGGAGCAAGCGCTACTGGTGTACATGAGGTCCCGGGTTCGATACCCGGGTGGGGCAAAGGGTTATTGATTTTTTCCATCTGGTATTTCTCAGTAATAGCCCGGAGTCTGGATGTGTGCTCGATTGATGACAATAGGCTTGCTCCCTATTATATGGGACTTTGACGTAACTGGCGACATGTGGGTGTACTATCACAGGTACACCTCTGCCTAACCCTTCGGGGATTACAGACGTGATGTTAAGTTATGTAATGAAAAAAAAACACCGTCTCTTTTGCTTACTTTATGCTAGTGCTTTCTAATTGTATTTCATTTTCTTTCCACCCCGCAGCCCAATAATCTCATTCATGGTGCCAGCGTCGGTCGCTAACGTGTCTTACCACATCCACTTCACACGCGGCGAGGCCGAGACACGCGCAGACATCATCAACTACAAGTTCACGACTTACGACATCATCTGCATCATCATCTCCCTCGGAATGGGGGGCTGGTATCTGCTTAAGAAGGTGAGAACCAAATTTCTTTAAACTTAACGTTACGGCGCCAGTCTGTCTAGCACGCAAACGGGCGCGGTAGGCACCTAGGCACGCTCCTCTTCTCTCACTCTAAACCACAGTGCAAGCCGTATTTGGGACAGACATTTCACCCTTCGTTCATCTACTCAGTGTTTAGTGTGTGGAAGAACAAACTTAAATATTAAATAGTTCAACTTAGATTAGTATAAGTTATCACATCTATCGGGCATCCCGAACCCCCTTTTTTTATTAATAAATTTAAAGACTCTTTTCCTTTGAGACTTTCAATCTTAGGTCTGTACTTAACTGATGACTCAGATTAGCTGATTTAAAAAACACAATACAAAAGATTTTCTTTGACAGTTGTTACGAGTAGATAAAACTCCGATAATCTAACAACATAATAACCAGTGCCTAAATCTAACAACCAGTTACCAAAGGGTTTCGTGTTACCCAATCACTGAGTTGTGGAGGTTAGATACCTAAGCAGTTGCTTCATGTAACACACTGATATTCAAGTGTATTCGGTTAGACTATAATTGAATGCCCTACGTCCGTCGCCCCCACGTATATATACATATGAGCTCGCCCGACTTAGTCGTCGCGGGGGGAGTTAAATACCTCACTCCCCTCGCTGGCTTGGCGAGGCACGCAGTCGGGGATTGCGGAAGTATCTTCTGTTCCCGTGACCACCGGCACAGGTGTGAAACAAAATACCGGGGTGGTTTGTAGTCAGTAAGAGTCTGACAGAACCCTCTGCCCTCCCCGGGGCGGTGGACATCCATGAGGAAAAATCTTCCACAGAGTTATGAATTACGTAAGTAGGTATGCGACAAAATCTCAGGTCTTTTTTATAGAAATCAGTCTATTTCGATTTTTTAAATTCCTATCTGGTAACCCTACCCGCGACCCCAAAATTGTTGGGAAATGGCAAGCGATGAACGCCCTTAAAGTTATCAAACTAATAAAACATTAAACTTTCCATCCAGCACTGGATCGCAAACAACCTCTTCGGTATCGCCCTCGCGGTGAACGGTGTGGAAGTGTTCCACCTCAATACCGTGGTGGACGGCTGCATCTTGCTGTGCGCACTCTTCATCTGCGACATCTTCTGGGACTTCGGCAGCAACGTCATGATGACCGTCGCAAAGTCTTTCGAAGCTCCCATCAAATGTAAGTGCTGGATTTCTTTATTTTAATTATAATGCCATGAATCTGTCGGCGGAAAACTGTTGTCGCTTACTTTATTTAACACTTCCCAGAGTAAACACTTGGAAGTGTTAAAGGGCGGTCTTCCAAATTCGGTTTTTATGTTGTACAAATAGAGTATTAGTCGTAAAAAAATATTTTAAAATCTTAATCTGAAGTCAAACCTTATTAGTCTGATCAAACACCAAACTTAACTCATTAACAAAGACATTCAATACCTACAGACCGGACATCACGAACAAAATTTTTGTCCAAAACTTGTGTCGTGCTGGACACAAGTCTATGAGTTTTTTTTAGTACGCTCCGCTGCCGCTCCAATATTCATATATTATTCTAGATGGCGTTACTGAGTCATGGGATCAAAGTTTTTTTCAACATTTCTTCGCATGTCCGCTCTATAGTATTTTAAACCTCTTTGCTCATTAATAAACGAAGGCCGCCAAGCTTGTTACAGGAAGGAACGAAATACACATGAAAAATACTAGTTTTCACACCTTAGTCTATGTTTGTTTGTCTATGTCAATTGTCGCTTTTGTTTTTCGAATAAAACTCACATAATATTTTTACAGAAATATTTTCATTTAATTCATATCGCGGAAAGTCTAAACCAAAGAGATTTAAGATAAGAACTAAATAAAGAGGACATACGTGGATATCACTGCAGGATATTTACAATTACAATTAAGAGGGGCTAACACATGTTGTGCAGTGAATTTATGACGCTTTTGAAACAACGCTACTTAGTATTAATTTTGCCCCTCACAAAATTCCCAATCGGTTCATAAGCAAAACATACTTTGGCGATTACAAGGTACGTCCCATTGTAATAGGTAGTACATTGTGATATACTTAAGTGCGGTAGGTTGATAATTACAGCTTACAGCCGAGGCAATATTGCTACAAGAATGCAGAGGCTGTATTTTGAGGGCTGTAATTATCAAAGTGCACGTATGTCATTACGACGTTTTATAACATATTTGCAAGGAAATAAATAAAACACGGACTGAAATTTAAAAAAAAAAAAACAATACAGCGAAAAGAAAAAGCGCACGGAATAAGTTTACCTTGATCACAAATTGGAGCTGGGCGCGCATCAGTTTTTTTTTTAAGTCATAGGCACAAAAACAGCCAGGAAGGTTTTGTTTTGGTTGCTAATGGTTGTAATTTATTGTGTAAATTAATAAAATTATTAACGAATTAAATGTTTATTTTTGTATTTTATCTCTCTTAAGTTAATTTTCTTCATAAAATGTTGACCACTTTTCTGACATAAAAACTCTGCAAAGATTTTAAAAAAGGAACCGTTCGTTTTAATTACCATTACGCACTAGTGCGTAATGACTAATGAGATACAAGACTTAGGCGGAATAAGAGACCCTTTACGAGCAAATGTGTTACAAAAGTTGTTTATAATGAGTAAGACTAGACTTAGGCGGAATAAGAGACCCTTTACGAGCAAATGTGTTACAAAAGTTGTTTATAATGAGTACAAAAATCATTTTCGGGTTTGGGTTATTCTAATAGGTATAACACCCCTCTTTTTGCGTCGGGGGTTAAAAATAATGTTGTAAATCATATTGGTTTAGACCAACGACATTCCATGGGACATCACGACCAAATTTTTTTTTTACATGTGTCCTAGTGGACACAAGCCTGAGTTTAATTTAGTACGCTCCGCTGCCGCTCCAATATTGCTATATTATTCTAGATGGCGTTACTGAGACATGGGATGACAATTTTTCTATGACATTTAGGTATACGTATTTAAGAAAATGCTTTATTAAAACATGAGCATTACTTTTAAGACTTAATATTATTGCTGTACAATAGTAGATTGTTTATCTAGGGAGCAAACAACTATTTTTAAGGCGAGAGTGTTTTTTTTAATCCAGAGCGGAGCGAAGGATTCTAGAGTAGAATCCCGAGCGGAGCGAGGGATTCTTTACTAGAATCCTGAGCGCAGCAAGGGATTAAAAGTATGCCACTCGAGCTTAAAATAGTGTTGCTCCCGAGGTGGACACTCTACTTTTTATCACCCTCTATGAGAAAATAAGTAAGTGCAACTTATGAACAAGAATTTATTTACGTACAATTCAGAACCATAAGATATAAACACATTTTCCGAAAAAGATTTTGCTCTTCTTGCATTTTTCCAAAGGATGAAATTGTTGTATGCTTTGACATATTGTTCACGGGATTTTGTAGGTAACTTTCCATCACATTTTTAGTATCCGATACAATATTCTCTGGAGTCAATATAATACTTTCACTTGAGGAAGACGCACTCATTTTTTATAATTCTAAAATCTGAATATGAATCAACTACGAAAGCAGAATGCATTTAATTATTAATTTCGCGCGTTGTTTATTTTTCATCAACTTTTTTTAAATTTGGCGCGCTCGCAGTTTTTCAGCCAGTCACATATTCAATACATTGTTCACGCATGGTTTGTGATTCACCTCTTTGCTGATTGAAACATTTACTAACAATATCCACATTCCAAATTCAAATCAATTTTGGTCCCTAGGGATTAATGAGCTATTTTGGTCCCTGTTTACGAGGAATAAACTAGCTCTTTTTGAATAGATGTGATAAAAAAATATCTGTTATAATATAAGCAGTAGGTATTTACTAAGACCTCAAGTCGACTGTCAAAACTCTATCCTAAACTAGAAACAGTGGTCAAATCACTTCAAAAGTTTTATTGCCTGGATACAAAGACATTCAATAACACTATAGACCGGACATCACGATCAAGATTTTCGTCCGAAACTTGTGTCCTGCTTGGACACAAGTCTATGAGTTTTTTTAGTACCTATATTGGGTCGAACGAGCTTACCCAAAAGAAGCCTATAACTCGATCATATGAACTCGGATGTAACAAGTCTTCGATTTTTTTGGTTCTAGAAAATGCTGGTTCCCTCGATGTTTTCCTTCACCGTTTAAAGTACCTTTTGTGCTCGCACTAATAATCTTAATTGATATAAAAATATTGTCGTAAAATAAATTATTTATTACAAATGGTCACTCAAGAACCTACCTAGTATTAATAACGATAGAGTAGATAATTTAGTAAGTGGTGATGGGGTGTGAATTATCTGAAAGCCAATTCACGTTATTAAAACACATTAAAACGTTCAAAATATAGTTGCTATGTCATCTCAGCGATAATCAATGTCAAAAACGTAAAAAAACATTGATTATAATGCAAACGTTCTTAAAAATACGGCAAAGGCCCTCAGATTCTATGATGTATATTTTTTTGGCTTTCCGTAATAAAAACAAACGGCAAAAATGACAATACAATTGTAAAATAATCACAAAAGTAAAAAGAAAGTGCTTTCTTTCCTCGACGAGTGAACGATAACGTGCTTCCGTTCTTTTGTGAATGGTTTAGACGACTTTCACAATTTATTCTTTCTCATGGAAGCCTGTCAAAGTCAACTTTAAGAACTTTTACGTAAACGAAGCAAAATAATGATGCCTTTGTGCTTTCCAGTGGCGAAAGGTACAAGTTTGTATAGGGGAAGCCGTGAAAATTGTGTGGAAAAATGAAAACAGTGGTAATTTATTGTCGTGTTAATAAAGGGTTGTATTAACCCTTACTTAACTAGATATACTGTTAAATAGTTGTTTTCCCACACCAGCGTAACGATTTTGTTATGGTACAAAAGCATGGCAAAAATGGCAGAAACAAACGTTATTTTTTGACAATTTTATTGACGGTAAATAGTTCTGCCGCGAGAAATCAACTCATAAAACTTTACGCTGTTTACAAGATTATTTTTAGTAAAATACAACCCGAGAAGGGTTTGTTCTACTCATCATGGGACACGCGCTGCCCACTAGTGATCGAGTGTATTAAACTATAATGTGTCTATTATTTTTGCACTGAATAAATGATTGTAAGTAGGTAGGTAAAACCCGCACGCAAAATACGCGCTTTGACGTGGAGTTGCGGACACCGGCCCGTTATACTATACTACTATACTAGTCGGCTGAAAGATAAATTATCCAGGCGAAGAGATTTAAAATACTATAGAGCGGGCACGTCAAAGAAATGTCATAGAAAAACTTTGATCTCTCAGTAACGCCATCTAGAATAATATATGAATATTGGAGCGGCAGCGGAGCGTAGGTATATAAAAAAAACTAACTAACCCGCACTGGGCCCGCGTGGTAGATCATGACCCACTCCTTCTCAGAAAGAAGAGGCATGAACCCCTGCAGTGGGAACATTATGGACTGATTCAAGTTATATGCTACATCACATATCTTGTCTGTACAGTGGTATTCCCTCAAGACCTGCTGATCAATGGTTTGGACGCGAGCAACTTCGCCATGTTGGGTCTCGGCGACATTCTGGTTCCCGGCATCTTCATCGCTCTGCTACTCCGTTTTGACAAGAGCCTCAAACGCAACAGCGAGTTTTACTTCAGGTATGCTAAGTTAAGAAAAAAAGAGGAAGAAATGAACTCATTTTAACCTCCCACTCCTCCTTCCTTACTTTGCCACCTTATTTTAATCATATTAGTAACCGTGCCTCCTGATCTTATAAATTATCACTAGCGTTGTCGTGATTTAAATCAATTTGGATAAAAGTGTTTTGCTATATAAATGTTGAATAGATAGAAGAATTTTCTCGGATAAATCCAACTTGGTTTTTAATGGGTTCATTAAATACATATGGTGGAGTCAGGCCATGTACATATTGTATTTAGTCAGTTTTCCTCTAAGAGTCAGTTAGTTTAGTACAGTTATGTTTAAATCCCTTATAAAAGGGAACGGGTCTATAATATTTTAATCAACGATTTTAGAGTATTTATTTTATAATATTATAACTCTAAAGACTTCTTCATAACCCATGAACCACCTAAATCGGATTTATCCGACAACTATTTTCGGCCAGTCGTATTTATACGACCAAAAAATTCTATCTAATTTTATTTCTTGGTTCTACTTTACATTCTTCCCAAACATAGATCATTTCAGGCATTTGGTAAATGTATTGAAATCTCCTTGGTATTGACTATTTAGTATATTGTGCGCTGGGGGCACGGTAATCGATTTAAAATCAGTCGGTTAAAATGTCAATCTCCTATCACCAATACAATGTGTGTTCAGGGCAACATTTACGGCGTACGTGGTGGGTCTGCTGGCCACTATCTTCGTGATGCACATGTTCAAGCACGCGCAGCCGGCGCTGCTGTACCTGGTGCCGGCCTGCCTCGCCACGCCGCTCTCGCTCGCACTGCTGCGCGGAGACATCAACGCGCTCTTCAAGTGAGTATAACCTGCTAGCATTAGTAAGGAACGACAGCTTAATTTATCTTCACTTCCACCAAATTTTTGTACGGGGTGATTTTTACAAAATATCTCTGCAGTACGGGTAGTTACAACTATTAGGTTTACGCCGTCAAATTAAAGGGATAATACTAAATGGATAGTTTTAAATCAATATAATTATGTATGCATCTATGTCCGCGCGTCATTTCAAAGCGGGTGTATTAGATAATAACCTTTTTAATACAGTTGCTCAAAAAGTGGCGTATTGCAGGGACGTATAGCGTTCGGGATGTGGGCTATTACATACTCGTGCATTTTTTTACCTTTCCCGTACTCGTGCGTTCTCTTTCCCAACTGTCAAAATAATGTCTATTAGAGAGAAAAACTATGAAGTTTTTAGTAAAAAAATTCGTAGAAGTTTTTATGATTCATGCAAATACGTATCTATATTTCTAAAAAGAAGCTACTAATTTGTTTCAATATCAGTTGTTTACCGAGGTTTTAAGTGAGATAAGTGCAATAATTGCGACGTATGATGTTGAAAACATTTATATATTGGGTGATTTTAATGCACACCCAAAAGAATTATTTTTTGTTGAGTTGTTAAGTTTTTGTAACGATCAGTCCTGGGTCTGTGCTGATACAAAAAAGTTAGGGGCTGATTCTAACTATTACACATACACTAGCGAGGCTCACGGATGTAGGAGGAGGTTAGACCATTGTGTGGTCTCTACGTCAGCCTGGCAGACAGTTGAATGTGTAGGTATTGATGAGGATGTATATGTGTCTGACCACTTACCTTTATATATTACATGTAACTTTGATGTATTGAGGCCAAAATTGTTGTGCGAGGCTATACCCCGCAATGCTGTTGTTTGGGGCGTCAGAAATAAAAAAGAGATCGAGAGTTGATTGAACAAGATGTTTTCTGATAAACTGAGGGAGGTAAACTTCCCACAGGAGTTTGTGGTGTGCAGTCTTGGGTCTTGCAATCTGGAGGATCACAAACGTGTCCTTGATATGTTCTACAAGAATATTGTAGATGCCCTTTGTGAAGCAGCGAGGGAATCTAAGAAAGCGCACATAAGACCTAAGCGGGGTAGTCCGTTATGTGGGTGGAACAAACATGTTCGAGATGCTCACCGGGAGGCCAGGCTTGGATTCCAACTTTGGGTTTTGGCTGATCGACCAACCTCAGGGACTGTCTACGAACGAATACACCAGACGCGTAAAATCTTCAAGAGGCTAAGGCTAAGGTACTGTCAAAATAGGCAAAATCAAGTTAAAATGAATGTATTAGCAGAACAACGAGCTTCAAATAATTTCTGTGTTTTTTGGAAGTCCACTGGCAAGTTGGAGGCTAAGCCTGGTCTTGCGGCGGAGGTGGATGGGGTTGCTGACCATGGAGAAATAGCTAAGTTGTTTAGGGACTATTTCAAAGTAAGTTCTCCACTTGGCCCTTCGGTATCTGATGTCGTCGGTATCTGTGTGTCTCATGTCCGGGGGCAGGATCTGCTACTACGCATCACCACGAAAGAAGTAAAGTCGGTGATAAATAGTATGAGTAGGGGCAAATCCCCTGGACATGATGGGCTTAGTATAGAACATTTAAAACATGCAGGGGTGCATATGCCGAGGGTTCTGTCCTTGTTCTACACGATGTGCATCAGCCACTCATATCTGCCAGCTGACTTAATTAAGAGCATTGTAGTACCCATCATAGAGAATAGGACCGGTGGCAACTCGGACGTGGGCAACTACCGTATTCCTCTCGCAACGGTTACGGCTAAAGTGTTTGACAGTGTGGTTGACTCGTTGTTGGCCAAATATATTAAGTTGCATGATGCACAGTTTAGGTTTTGTCCTGGACTATCAACAGAAAGTGCTATCCTGGCTGTCAAGCATACTGTCAGATACTACACTGACCGTAGGACAACGGTATACGCCTGCTTTCTTGACCTCTCCAAGGCGTTCGATCTCGTTTCTTACGACGTGCTGTGGGGTAAGTTGAGGAGTAGAGGTATACCGGAAGAACTGCTCAGTGTTTTGCAGTATTGGTATCGTTGTCAGAGAAACCGTGTTAAATGGGGTAATGCGCTCTCGGAATCATATGGGTTGGAGTGCGGTGTGAGGCAGGGATTGTCCTCTCCTCGGCTCTTCAATCTTTATGTTAATGATCTTATTGACGAGCTCAGCAGCATGCGAGTCGGCTGCAGGGTGAATGGTGTTAGTTGCAACAATATTAGCTATGCAGACGACATGGTGCTGCTGGGCCTGTCGCCGTCATCGTGGAGTTGCTTAATGTATGTGAGACCTTCGCTCCTGCACATGGTCCGGTGTATAATGCCAAAAAGTGTGAATACATGGTCTTCGGGGTCGCCGGTATGCGCCGGGAAAGTACTCTTGAACTTGCCATAAACGGTACGCCAATACGTAAAGTAAACCGTTTTAAATATCTTCGGCATTTTCTTACCGATGACCTCAGAGACCATGTTGACATTGAAAGGGAGCGTAGGGCTTTAGCGGTCAGGGGTAATATACTGGCACGAAGATTTGCTCGGTGTACTAATCAAGTAAAGATAACGCTTTTTAAGGCTTATTGTCAGAGTTTTGAGAGTTTTTACACCGGTAATCTTTGGGTCAGCTACTCGAAGAGATCGCTGGATGTCCTACGCGTCCAATACAATAATTTTTTAGGATGCTATTACGATTGCCTCGTTTTTGTAGTGCCTCAGGAATGTTCGCGGTATCCCACACTGATGGGTTTCATGCCATTATCCGCAAGAAAACGGCATCGCTCCTGAGAAGAATAATAGGCAGTCACAATAGTATCCTGAAGGCTGTGGCGGCCGATACTTCCTCTATATTTATAAGGCAGTTTGTGAGAAGACTTATACCCTAGTTCGAGTTCTTTATTCCGGTATCAACCAGAACAGGGAACTTGGGCAAGGGCGGTCTTCTTATTAACTCGTCGGTAGTTTAAGTTGCTAACAATAGTTTTTAAGTGTATGTTTTTTTACTTGTTACTAACAATTTTATGGATCCTGCAGTTGTCCGAAATAAAATTATTTTATTTATTTATTATTTATAACACAAGCTCTGCCTATCTAGTAGTAGTCCCACTTTGTGGCATGTGGAATGTTTATTTATGTGAGTCGGCTTGCAGAATAGTTGGCAGATAATTATGACATACTATTTGTAATGTATGACAATAAAAATTTCATCTCTACAGTTACGAGGACCGGCCCGCGATAATAGAGGCCGCAGTAGAAGACACGAGCGAGTCAAAAAAGACTGAATAGACACAAACTGCCAACGTCTAGAGTGCCTAGTGCGAGTTTGTTTTACGTTAACGTGATCGACACGTTCATGACGTTCGGCGCTCCGATTAGCCCGCTCCAAGCTTTTAACCAATCAGAGAGCCAATCGCGGTGAACGTTTCGATCGCGTTAACGTAAAAACAACTCACACTTAGGGCACAGAGCACAAACTGCAGCACACCGGTACCGTTTAAGTACATTCATGTTTTATCACGCAGCTTAGGCGGGGCTAGCTTGTGACGTCACTTGTCGGTATGGCCAGCTGTGACCACGTTTGACTCTCACGGACCGCTTTGAAATCGTGCAGTGTTACCCTTTGGCTGTGTATTGTTGTTATTTTATTCCGTTTGATCTAACAAAAGGGTATTTTCAAGTATGTATGTGTGGGTATGTTCATGACAATTTATTTTAGTATTTTTACTTGTGTTTGTTCATTATTGTAAAACATCTGTCGCCATTCTAACATTACCAACATATTGCCCCTCGTCTTTACTACAAAATCGGCCATGAAAAAAGATATAAAACTTTAAAAAAAACTTAATAACTTCCAATTCAAAAAAACTGTTATTAACTGGCTAGATAATTATGATTATGACGAATCAGAAAATCTTTTCGTCAGCATCACATGACCCCTGTCGCATTTGCACACACTTTCACAACACACACACACACACACACACTCTCACTCACTCACTCACTCACTCACTCACTCACTCACTCACATACACCACACACACCCAATACACACCAACTCACCCCAGACACACTCACACACTCACCCACAGTCCTGAACGAGAACGCAGTGATTTTTATTTTTTATATATTTTGTACTATTGTTCAAATTCAAACTATTTTGTTATTTCCTTTTTTTTTTGCTCTGCTTTATTTTATTTTATTATTATTTTTTTTTAACATTTGTTTAGTAAGCTTAATATCTATGATGTATTATCTGATTTAGGTCTATCGCTTCTTTAAATATTCTGTGTAATTTGAGAGGTCTGGCTCTTGTGATACAGGAACTCCTAGTACAAGAGCCAGAGCCACACTGATGCTTGAGTTTTTTTTTAAGTGAAATAAATAAATTATTATTATTATTATTATTCTGAAACTATATGAGTTTCTCTTTTTAAATTACCTTCTAATCAAATCAATACAGATATACGATGCATTTGTAATAAATTTTCCCGCTCGATTTTACTATCTCGCGATTAAAAAGCTGTCTCTAAACACGGCACGGTTTGTGAACGGTCCAACATCATGTGATGGCCTGTATAATAAATGTAGTAATGTACGTATTTGTTGCTATTGTAATAAAAAAAATGAAAGGGTAATTTAATTTAGACTTTCCTCATATCTTCCATCGGTGTTTCGTATAGTAGAAAATAAGAATTCTACTAAGTAAATGTCTTAAATGTACAGACGATGATGTCAGGTTGTATAATTTTTTAAACTAAAATTAATATTTAGGATTTGCGCGTCACCAATTTTCTTGAAAATTTACACGGGCATAAAAGTTGTTGCAAAATTTCACTGCATTTATTTAGTTACTAGCAGACGTCCGCGGTTTCACCCGCGTAGGTCCCGTTCCCGTGGGAATACAGGAATAAAATAGTAGTTTTTACGTGAAAGAGTAACAAACATCCATCCATCCATCCTCACAAACTTTCGCGTTTATAATATTTGTAGAATATAGAATTTTGAAGAAGTTGTTAGCGACAAAATTGTGTGAAAAACCAACGGAAATGTGTCAGTTTCCACTCCAACGTCCGAGTTTGACAGCTGTCAACCCCTTGTACGTCCGGGCTACTAAACGCGCTTGAACCGCGTCGAGCGCCCTATGCCATTACTGATTCAAAGTCTACTTACTAGCAAACTATTGCAGCTATAGCAATGTAAAAAATACGAGTATAAAGCTGAATTATTAAGAAATCAAAATATGTACAAAGTAAAGTACAACAATTAATCTGAAATTCCTAAAAAAAATAATGAACCTAACAATATGCGTTAAATTTAAGTAAAATATTTCTTTTAGCAAGTTTTAACAAGAAAATTTGTCTTTATTTCTCTATGTTTTTATTAATTATTAAACTAGATTAAATAACCTTTCTTTTGACACCAATATATCATTACATAAAATAAATAGTGTAGCACATTAAACCAAAACAAACAACGCATTCCTGCAGCAATCTCATACAGCCATTGACAATGAAATTACGGCAAGATGGCCGCCCGCCTAAGGATTCGCACACACAGTTTTAGGATTTGTTTTCATATAATATATTTTTTTATTTAAAATTTAAATGATAGTCAAGTATTGTTGGTATGTTATATATTTTTCAAATAAGTAATAAAAAACAAAAAATAAGTAAGTAAGTAATAAAAAATAACAATAAATATTCAAAAAAAATATAAAAATCAAGTCATTTATTCAAATTAGGCTGAGGATCAGCACTTTTAGAACGTCGAAATTACATAAGACAGTCCCCCAAAAAGCCTACCCTTTGCCACTTCCTAGTGTCAAATCATCAAGTCATTCCAGTCAATCATCAAGTCGTATAAATCAAGTCATTTATTCAAATTAGGCTGAGGATCAGCACTTTTTGAACGTCGTAATTACATAAGACAGTCCCCCAAAAAGCCTACCCTTCGCCACTTCCTACTGTCAAAAAATATTCAAAAAAAATATAAAAATCAAGTCATTTATTCAAATTAGGCTGAGGATCAGCACTTTTAGAACGTCGAAATTACATAAGACAGTCCCTCAAAAAGCCTACCCTTCGGCACTTCCTAGTGTTTTTGCTGAGAAGAAAAAGTGGCGGAACAAACTCCCCAGCAACACATGTGATAAGTTAGAAGAACTTGAATTTACACAGTACACATAAAGTTAAATAATACAAAAAAACAGGTAATAGTTAAAACAATAGCAAACAGCAAGCCAGCAAGACGACCAGTTCCCACAAGCAGCACCCGTTCACGAGCATTACGCAAAGATCAGCCATAATATAAAAAAAATATCAAGGCTTGTGATATGCCTTGAAGCATCCGTCGATACAGAGGTTGACGTCACATTCCTCGCACTTCCAGATGGTCCTGGTTTTTTTAGGGCACATAAAGCAACAGGTGCTCTTTGTCCCTGTTCGTATTGGGAAGTGATTGGCTTCAAGTCTCGGTCTGGCTTGCGTCTTGTGTCGAGCGTTGCGTCTTAACGTCGTCGTCATCACTTGTCCAGTCGTGTTAGATCTGACATTCAAACGTCGGCTTTCAGTAGTCAAGTCAATTTGTCTGTGTCTTTTGAGTAAATCTTCCGCCAATACAGTACGAAACTGACGATGTGATATTTTCCGGTGAAAACTGGAAAATATCACAAAACAGTTAAAAATTGCCGCATTGTACAATCGGCGGAAGAGTTTTTTGTACCAAACCCTGTTCCTAACACGTTCCATAGGTTGAGCTGATAGGAACTGGTCTTTCCTATCAACTCCTCCCATGCTCCGGTTGTAGTCCAGTACAAGGCTCGGTTTGTACGTCAGTCTGTTATATTTGTCCTGAGTTCCGATTTGGAGATTATGGTATGTGGAGATCATACTAACTAAGCTAGCATCTCGCCATACCAGAATTGCCAAATCGGAACAGTACGTAGCCACTACTTCACCTTGTCGAAGTTCTGTCTTCGTCAAAGTCTTGATCGAGTCAGGTACGAATTCTCTGTTAAGTCGTAGTGTCCCGTAACAGTCAGTCTTTTGTCTTTTCAGGCTACGCAGTAATAATGGACTATTGTAAAAATTGTCCATTATTACGGTATGCCCACGGTGAAGCAGTGGCTCGATCAAGTCATATACAATTTTTGCAGTAGCGTTCGTGGGACGGTCTCCGCTATCTACAGTCATAATTGTATTAGTCGGTCCGTCATTATCGGGTCTGTCATTTGTGTCGTCATCAGTGAATCTCGTCGCCTCGTCCCCGACTGGTCTGTCATTTTGTACGTCAGTGTTGTCAGTAGTCGTAGTGGCTTTGTCTTTTCCAGCATATACAAAAAACTTCCAGAGATAGCCACTGGAAGATTCGCACAACTCGTAAGTTTTCACTCCGACTTGTGCGGCCTTCGACGAAATCTTTTGTGCGAAGTTCAACCTCCCGTGCCACTTCAAAAGAGATTCGTCAATGGCTATCTCTTGTGAAGGCATGTATAAGCTGGAAAATTTGCCGTTAAAATAGTCAACCACAGGTCGTATTTTACTCAGTCTAGTCGTGTCCTGGCTAGTCTGATTGTCGACGAAATGGAGAAACGTTTTGAGTAACAGAAACCTGTTATACGACATGATTTTGGAAAAGTAGGGCATAGTTCCAAAACCATTGTACGTAAAATAAGCTTCTTCCTCTGGTAAGGGGTAGAGACCCTGTAAAAGGAATATACCCAAAAAGCTTATCATTTCGTCCCTGTCAGTAGGAGTCCAACGGTGAAATCGGGAATGTGGAGCTAGTTTGTTTTGCTCACGCCACAAAGCAATCTTTTGCTCCGCATTCCGATTTGTCTCAGTGCAAAGATTGTCAATAAAACTAATTTCAAAGGTCTTGTCGAAAACGTCAATAGCTCGCGTCTGGTCAGTTACTTCGAAAGTCGGCCCCGATGTGCCCGTGAAGGTCTCACGTCGTCCAAAAAATGTCGCCCTGTCGTTACTCCAAGCGAAAGTGTAACAGTCGTCAGTCGAAATGTCACGAAGCGCTCGGTCATTAGCGTCATCCTCCCTTCGTAACACTTCCGCTTGAAATTGCGTCAAGTCACTGTCACATGCGGGTTCAACTGCAGCGTTACGCACATCTACAGTTGGGTTGAGGCATTCGTCAACGTCAGTGTTCAAGTCATCGTCGTTGTCAGACATGTCAGTCAGTTGCAGCCAATCACTCAATACGTCCTCGAATTTGTTGTCTTGGACACCTGGAATAAAAAATACGTCTCATAATTATGCAGTTACAGGATTGATTAATGTTTTGTCGTTCATTACTTTATGAAGTTCTCTGTATGTCAGTCTTTCATAATTACCAATTTTCGAGGATCCGGTGATGTGAGGCGAGGATGATGTTGCCACGACAACCTCTGCACCAATGTCCGATGAAACAATTCCGTCCAGTTCCCCGGGCATAGCTTCGTCAACTGTAACAATAAACACTTTTATTGTAAACCATTTTTTTAAGTCTTATTATGACATCGAGAAAACTATAGCTTACCGTATTCAATTACTATAGGGCAGGATTCTGTAACAAACAAGATAATATATTATGATGTCGTCTACCTCAAATAACAAATGAAAGAAGTCAGGCTAAAATAACTATCTTACCAGAAGAACGGGAAGTGGAGGCTACAGCTCTACCTTCTTCTGTAGAAAGGAGTTCTGTAACAAGTTATAATTTAAGCTTTAGTGAACAGCAAAGTAATCAGAAACTGAGTGCCTGTATATATATATTATATATATATATATATATATATATATATATTATCTTACCGGAAAAACAAGCTTCTCGGGAAGTCGAAGGTCGGGAAGTCGAAGGTTCAACCAGGACACATGGCCGACGTTCTGGAGATTGCCTTCTGAAAATCAAACAAGTTATTTATCATTACTTATCTTACAAATAGAATAGTGAAAAAAAATCTTACAAGTTGGAAAGAAATAGTTAGGTAGTTAGTTATGGCAAGGTGAATTGTTAAGATGTCCGTGATGAAAAGAAACAAAAATAAATACGAGAAGGAAAAAATTACTTTGTTTGTCGTTTGCGCGGTGGTGCGTCAGGCATCAGCATACGCTCCAGATGAGCCTCGCGCTTGCGGGCGACAAGTTCCGCACGAGTACTTGTCGGCAGAGAGGCGATTCGTCGTTGCGTAATTTGCCTCTCTGCCCTTATTTGGTGGAGAGTGTCTTCCAAAGTGGCGCTGAAAAAAAAATATACAGTCGTAAAACACTAAAGATAGTTTTTTTCTAAATTAAATTAAACTACGTAGTTTAATTTAATTTTTTAGGTATGATAAAAAAAAACACGTACGTTTGTTCAACTCCCCCTCTCCCACGCCCTCGACCTCGCCCTCTCCCACGTCCTCGTCCTCGTCCTCTGCCTACACCTACATCTGCATTACTTGTAGTTCTAAAATAAATTATAGTAAAAATCAATTTTCTTCTACCACTCCAAGTTCAAGAAATAATATATTATTATTATTATCAATATTGCATTCTTACGGTTGGCCTGGCGGGGCTCCATTTGAACGTCGGCCACCTCGAGTGTTCTGACTCTCAGACCTAGAACGTAATAGTAATTTAGATTCCGTTCTTTGTTTTTATGAAAACACATGCACAGCCACCACAACAATGAAAAGTAATTTTATATTTAATTCTGACCAACACCTCTAAATTAACAGCCGTAATTATAATTACATTTTGCAGAAAAACACATACACAGCCACCACAGCAATGAAAAGTAATTTTATATTTAATTCTGACCAACACCTCTAAATTAACAGCCGTAATTATAATTATATTTTGCAGAAAAACACATACACAGCCACCACAACAATGAAAAGTAATTTTATATTTAATTCTGACCAACACCTCTAAATTAACAGCCGTAATTATATAAGTTAAAAAGGTGCAAAGCCAAATAAAATAATAAAGTAGCAACGAAAAATCATATTAAATACACTCATGATTCCTCGTTTGTACCGACCCTTATTTTGGTTCATATCGTAAACGTTACGGGTAACCATGGAAGCCCACATGTAAATCCTGGGAACGAAAATATGAAATTGTAAAATCCTAATTATTTTCGTCATATTATGTTGCCTAAAGTCTACTACAATATGAATAATGACCTATTTGTCTAATTACAAGAAGTTTTTTACTAAAATATCTAAAATAACATTCAAAAACTTGACGAAAAACCGGCACACCTACGGCGAAGTTTTGGTCTGTCGACTTTAACACATGTAAAAACATTTTACTAAACTGTTGATGCATAGAATTGGTATTAATCTAAAACAATAAACATTCAACTTCATTTTTAAATATAACTTTACTACATTGGGTTAATATATAAATTGTTACTTACATTTATAGAAGCGGATCCCACAAACACTCAACAATATTTCACGCACGGCACGACACGACTTTTAAAAAATTTTTTTTATTCAACGCTTGCTGTTACCGACTTGCTGCTTTATCGATTGAGACACGTCAGTTAGTGCAGAGCCATCTAGTGGCACACTTATGAAGCTCTTCGAAAGGTATCATAGCTAAAAACGCGTTTTTATTGAACAATCCAGAGAGGTCGCCATAGTCACCCTAACGTTTCACGGCACAATTTTTTAGGTCGCTCTAGTTACCCGGACGTTTAAGTGGTTAGGTAAGTAATTTTTAAAACCGCGAACATTCCAGCGACCACCTGACCTCGTCGTCCATCTTGTATTTAAACCTTTAGATATAATCATAATCATAATCATAATCTGATGAATGTAATAATTAAAAAAAAAAAAATTATAGCAACACTGCGACAAAATTACACTACTACTACTGATATACTATTTTTCGTTAAGGTATTTTTTTATATTATGTTTTTGTTTTCTGTCGAAACTTATATTATAGTCTATACTAATATTATAAAGAGGTAAAATTTGTAAGTTTGTAAGTTTGTAAATTTGTATGTAGGGGGTAATCTCTGGAACTCATAATCCAATTCTAAAATTTTTTTAACTGGCTGAAAGCTACATTATTCCTGAGTGCTATAGGCTATATATAAATTGTTGCTATAACATGTATATTAACCGAGCTATCACAACTTTTGTCTAGCAAGTCGGAAAAAAATACCTCATAAAACAGAATTATTTGCGTGCGCTGCCTAAACAGTTGCTTAAAATTAAAAACAATGTATGGCTACCTGGATCGTCTTAATTATTTCTACAAAAAAGTCCGCGATACCATATCTCTATCTTTTATATTTTATGACTGGCCTGTTGGTCTAGTAGTTAGTGACCCTGACTGCTATGCCGGAGGTCGTGGGTTCGATTCCCACCCAGGACAAATGTTTGTGTGATGAGCACGATCATTTGTTCTGTGTCTGGGTGTAATTTATCTATAATATGTATGTATTTAGAAGTATATAAGTATGTTTATCAGCTGTTTAGTACCCATAACACAAGCTCTTAGCTTAGCTTGGGACTAGATGGCGTTGTGTAAAGTGTGTGGAATATTTATTATTATTATTATTATTATCTTTTATACTTCATTTATTGCATTAAAATTTTTTTTTTTCGGAATACTTACGTTTGGTTGATTATTTGAGCAACAAAATATTAATGCTTAAGACAATAAATTATTTCAGTACCACAAGAACATCATACAGATAAGATTTGCCATTTACAGTATATCAATTGGTCATACAGTTTCGGAGATAATATAAAATTACTAAAACGCAAAATGCCCCTAGCATAACTTTCATTGTGCAGACGTTTTACCTATTTGCCCATAGATGGCGTTCTCTAATTACGTCATTTTTCTGAATCGCGGTGTTAAGACTTTCCGTTGTCGTAAGAGTTAGAATTCTAATATTTCATGTCAGTTGCGGATTGGCTAGTGGCCTACAGTGTGGTGTTGTTTTCTGAGTGCGCGAAGTAAAGTGAGAGTTATTGTGGGTACCAGGAAAATAAATAACACCATATTTTCCGCACGGACCGCCAAGTAAGTTGACTTTTAACCACAGGGTTACAAAAATCTCCGCGACTGGTGTAACCACAGGAGGAGCCACCGTCGCTGCCCGGCGCACTAGCGCTGTTGCGGTCGCGGCTGGCCACACCCAACAAGATGCCGAAGCCAGGCGCCCGCGGGTCTTTTGACCCCGGTGACGCCGGCCCAACCAACCGTCCGGCGCTGGACCGGACGATGTCGCTGCCGAACATCGGTGACGCGTCGTCTGGTGCACCCCCGGCCGTGTACCAGGAGCGGAGGGAGCCTCAGCCGAGGGAGACCGCGTCGAGACGTCGGGTGGCCGCTGACACGGCGGACGCTGCCGTCCCGCCGACGGCACCGGCGCCTGCGCGCGTTGCGCCGCAGCCGTCGTCGAGCCGTCAGCACGCCGTGCCCGTGCGCCCCCCGGCGTTCCGCCAGGTGCCCATTCAGGCTCCAGGACCCGCCCCCAACCCAACCCGTGCGCCTCATGCGCGCCACGCTGCGCCCGTAACTCGCGCCTCCACGCCCGCTGCCCGCGCCCCTAACGTGCGCGCCCCAGCGCCCGCCCCGCGCACCTCTGCCCGCGAGCCAACGCGTGCGGCTGCCGCGACGCCTGTGCGCCCCGCAGCTACCGCTGCGCGAGCGCCCACGCGCCCCGCTGCGCAGCCCGCCCGCTCGGCCGCGCCCACTGCGGTCGCTGAGCGCACCACAGCGCCTACCACCGCGCCCAAGCCTGCGCCGCCTTTGAAGCGCACCCCCGTGCGCTCTCAACCGGTGCACACCGAGCCATCCCCGGCCCCCCCGCGCGCCTCGGCCTATGACTCGCCGGCGATGCTCTCCCCCTCATCCAGAGCGGGATCGAGCATGTCGCTGGCCTCCATGGGCTCGGGGCGCCAGGAGGCATACACCCCACTGTCGCCGTCGCCCCAGCTCGACTTCGAGTACGAGTTTGAGCTGGAGGCGCGACCACAACGCCGCCGCCGAAGTCCCGACGACGCTGCCACGGAGGAGGCGAAGCGGTACTGTCTCGATCCGCCGCGCCCGAAGCGCGCGAGGGCGCCCCGCGACCGGGACGCTACCGCGTCGCCCACCTTCGCGGACGTGCTGCGCCGGACACCGACGCCCCCAACACCGACGCCGGGAGCTGCAGGGGTAAGTGATGCCCCACTTACTTCGTCTGCACCGCTCCCCCCCCCCCCCCTGATGCCACCGTCGGCCAGGCTGGCAAGAAGCCGCCGACGGGGAACATAAGGAAGATGCGGTATCCTCCGCTGATAGTGGAGAAGCTGCCAGAGTGGGCCACCCACTTTAAAGCTCTGGCAGGTCAGTTGGGCCGGCCACCGAACGCCCGCCCCTATGGCGGGGGTTTCAGGTTCTCGCCCGAGTCCGAGGACGAGTTCCGGCTGGTCCAACGGTACCTGACGGATCTAGAGAAGAGGGAGGGTGTGCCCTGGTTCGCTTATTCGCTACCGGCGGAGCGCACCATGAAGATCGCCATCAGGGGGATACCGGCCGACACCGCCCCCACTGACATCGAGGAGGAGCTCCGCCAGCTGGGATACCAGCCGGAGTACGTGCGCCACATAAAGGCGCGCCAGGGAAGACCCGGCTGCGTGTTCCACGCCGTGCTCAAGCGGACGCCAGATGCGCGGCGCATCTACGACACCACCATATTCATGTTTATGCGTGGTGTCAAAATTGAAGCTTGGCGGAGCAAACGTGGACCCGCCCAGTGCCACCGGTGCCAAAAGTTCCGGCACAGTTCGCACCAGTGCCACCGACCGCTCGCCTGTGTGAGATGTGGAGGGCCGCACGCTGCACGGGACTGTCCCCGCCCGAGAGAGGAGCCGGCCACCTGCGCTAACTGCGGGGGCCCCCACCCGGCGTGCAACGTGAAGTGCCCCACATTTCAGCTCGAGATACAAAACAGGCGAGCGGGCACTGTCGCCATCACCGCTTCCAGCAGGCAGCAACAGCAGCCTGCCCCCAAGCCCGACGTCGCAACCACCGAAGAGGCCCAAGGCGCCTCACTGATGGCGGCAGCGAACGGGCCCACCAAGCGAGGAGCGGGCACCTCCTCGCAGCGGCGGAGGAAGAGGAAGCAAGAGGCAAAGGCCAAAGGCAAGAAGCCAGCGCCGGCGCCTCAAGCGACCCAGGAAGAGATTCCACAGAACAGGACCGCGCCTGTCCCTACAACGGGGGCGCAGACTGTGACCAAAGCCGGCAAACCTGTTGTCGGCACTAAGAAGCCACAACAAATACAGCAAGCAGCCACGAGCGCCGACACAGAGGCAGCCAAGAAGAAGCAGCTCACAGCCTGCGCCATCCAACTCTTGATGGACCTGATGAAGGCCATCAGGCAGGGACAGGATCCGGAGCTGATCATCCTCGACGGTCTGACCGCTCTACTAGCCCTGTACAGTGGCTAGGCCGCCGAGGGCGACCCGCTAGAACGGCCGCGGCCTTAGGAACAAGGTCGCCCCACTCCGCCTCCTCCTCAGAAGAGAAGACCCTGACATGATGCCTGATGTGGGACGCCTGCCCTGCGACTTGGACGCGGGTGCGGCGTCCCACCCCCACCGGATTGACGCTCGAGTAAGTCGTAACAGTCAACACACAGCTTACTCGTACACTAAGACTCCACACCTACTTGCATCCGGTAATGTGACGCGTGCTAAGTTAATATAGGCGTGTCACATAACCACACATACATTCGCAACCTTTACATACATGTAAACTCACGCGTCGGACAGCTGGTGCGAGCTCGCTGTTTCGATGCAAAACACGGGCGGTGTTACACAACACAATACCGCCCACACACACACGACGGCGTCTTAGTCTGAAACGTGACCGGCTAGACCTGGAAGCGGGACGGACGGACGCCACTCACTCTCTTTCCGCAGGAGCGCCCCCAAGTCGACACCTCTGTCGCTGGTCGTGCTCGCTGGGCCTCCCCCGGGTAACCGGGGGTCTCACCTGGCGGGTACCGACCGCCGAGGTGTCGTGAAGATATGGCACGTCACCGCGGCGCTGCTAGACAGCGTCGTGCGATGACAGCGCCACGGCGCACCTGCGGATAAACACATGCAACTTCTCACAGGCGCGTTGTTTACAACGCGCCATTACGCCGTCGCCCACAAGAGGCAACCCAGCGACAGACCCGTTTTAGCGGGTCAAGGTATCGCCTCCGCGATAGGGGGCTTATGCCCCGAGTTCGCTTGCCACGCCCCCTGACGGGGGCGTAGCGATTGCTTCAGTTTTCATGTCAGTTGCTTATTGGTTTCGGTTCGGTTGTTTCGTTCGTATGGTTGTCGTTGACGTTGTTGTTGATAGATACCTCAGAATCGAAAATATTGTAATTTCGTTGTACGTGATAATTGTTTTCAAGTCTGTGCGTAGTTTGTTGAGAGCATGCTTCTCAACTGTCCCGGCAGACATCTCAGACAATAGACGCTCGAGCGAGTACGCCGTACGGAAGAATCTGCCCCTGAAAATGAGCAGCGCCTCTCGAGAAATCTATACTTATAATAAAAAATCTGTAGAAGTAAAATTTCTGTACATTGAAAATATAAAAAAAATAGCGGGGGGTGTTACTAGACCGAAACCGAACCCAAAAATATGATTAAATTTTTTTTTGTCTGTATGTCTGTCTGTCTGTATGTTCAGGTATCACGCAAAAACTACCGGTTCGATTACGCTGAAACTTGGTATACTTATTCTATAATATCCTGGGCTTAACACTGGGTACTTTTTATCCCGAAAAAGTATATACAATAAAAAACAAACTTACTTTTGCGGTTCGATCCCTAACCCCAACTGCACCAACCGCAAATAATAAGTTTGTCGTAGGTTACGTCACGCGCAGTGGAGTTCACCAAGGGGCGCTGCACACGGCTAAGATACTACAATGTTTTATCTTAAGATACAATATAGTTCGCCATAAAATTCAATGGACTATCACACACTACTAAGATAATCTTCTTCTTCTTAGCGTGTCGATGGCAAACAAAGTCACTAAATTCTAAATTGAATGACTAACTAAAATAATAAATAATAATTATAATAAAACTGTACAGAAGTCAATTTTGAACATTGAATATATATTCAAAATTAATATTGGAGGATGATTGGTGATCGATACTGATGCCAAAAATGCAATCAGTAAATGTTTTGTCTATCTGTCTGTCTCTATGTGCACGCATGGTTCAAAAACTATTATAGGGATTTTAACCAAACATGGTACGGTTGTAATCAATACGCCTAGGCAGGTTGATCTAAGTCTCAGTTGTTTTACACATGGTCAGTTGTACGTCGCTCTTTCCCGGGTCAGTAGGTAGTTCCAGAAATCTTTATGCATATATACCGGAAGGATCAACTTTGAAAGTAGTCTATCCGGAATAGTCCGGTCTATTTAGACATTCGAAGTTACATAAAGTCCCAACAAGCTGAATTTCTGTGAAGTTGTTCAAAACATAATTATAAACAATGTCTAGAAGTTCCCCATCATTCCCCTGTAAGGAAAAAAATTAATTCAAGGTCAAAGGTCAAAAAAATGAGTTTTCGCGATTTTCAGCAAAACGGTAAGTTTTATCATAAAAGTACCTCAGACAAAAATTGTAGATCATAAAATTATCTATAAAAAATGTATCAATACTTTTTTTCTTACAAGCCACCGTTTCTCAGATATAACGATTCAAAAAGTTATAAAACTCGTAATCGTCATAATATGCACACGTTTCCACGCCACCTATGAGGTAGTGTACTTAGCGCGTTTTTTTTAAGTGGTTTCCCCAGTAGGCCTACTCCACGGGTCAGTTGTGATCCTGTTTAATGTAAACTATTGCAAAATAACAGAAATTTTCAAAGATTGGGAAAGATAAAAGCGATGTAAATGAAAAAAAAGTGTTGAAGTTTATTCGTCTTATTCGTAAGTTTCAAATTCTTGTTCTTCTTCTTGATCTTCTTCTTGTTCTTCTTCTCCTGCTAAGAAGCAGGAAATTGACGCAATTTACTTGCATCCAAAATGAAGATGAAGAAGACTTCATCTTCATTTTGGATGCAAGTAAATTGCGTCAATAGCGATGTATCGCATGATACTTCGTCGGAGTCAAACGAATCCTCCATTGTTTGTGATTCAATATTAGAGCACGACCGGCCTTGACAATTTTTGCATGCCAAAGAACAAGACAGTCCGACTTTTTTGCAACCACATTTAGCACTGCATCCCTTTTTGCAGTTGCAAAAAATAGTGTTCAGCAGTTTTTCCGGCGCAGGTGGAAGTAAAGTTTGAACTGGCTCTAATATATTGTTGACCAACTTCCAACCCCAGTCTGTAGGGTCTAGCTGATAACCAAGCCACACTTGAACTTGGTAATATACTCGAAAAAGATGTTGGTGAGCAGCAACTGAGGTTGGAGGAAGACAAGCTAATTGAACTTGTTTTTTATTTTTAGTATTTTTAACGAAACAGTATTTCATTTATTATAGCAGGTATAAGACCCTAGCCACGTATACAATAGAACAAGAGACAGATGTCTCGAAGTTACACTGGCTTAAAGATTAAGGGACTGGGTTTCATTTTACCTGATATTCTTGTAGTTAAAACTTATGTATATTTTATATTGTAAGTATAAGTTACAATGACCGATAGAAAAATATTTAAACATTTAATATATAATACATATATGTATGTATATATATATATATATACATATATATATTATATAAAATATTACAACTCTAGATGTATATACGTGGCGTACTCATGCATATTATGACGATAACAACTTTTATAACTTTTTGAATCGTTATATCTCAGAAACGGTAGCTCGTAAGTAAAAAAGTATTGATACATTTTTTATAGATAATTTTATGATCTACAATTTTTGTATGAGGTGCTTTTATGATAAAACTTACCGTTTTGCTGAAAATCGCGAAAAACTCATTTTTTTGACCTTTGACCTTGAATTAAATTTTTTCCTTACAGGGGAATGATGGGGAACTTCTAGACATTGTTTACAATTATATTTTGAACAATTTCACTGAAATTCAGCTTGTTGGGACTTTATGTAACTTCACTCTCATTTTTTGGTCTAAATAGACCGGACTAGAAGTATTATGCTAAAATTATTACGTTTCTAAATCAACGCACAAACCTCTGGTATTAGAGACATGAAACTTGAAGGGGTGTTCTTAGTGAAGAGTAAGTATCCACTAAAAAACGATTTTTGGAAGTTCAACCCTCAAAGGGAAAACATAGGGGACGGAAGTTCGAAATCCACGCGGGCGAAGCCGCGGGCAAAAGCTAGTAAGTTTATATTTTGTTAACATCTTAACCATGTCTGTTGTTTCAAAAGTTACCGACGGAAAGTAATTACTAAACATTGTATTATTTCTGAACATAGTTATGTTAAGTACAATAAATCTATATCTATACCTACATATAATAAGACAGTAAAAAAACTGTGTCTGTACATTGAATATATTTAAAAAATAATGATTGAGGGGGGTTAAGAAATAGTAATAGAGCACGAATCCAAAAAAAAAGTCTGCCTGTCTGTATGTCTGTTTGTCTGTTTGTTTGTACACGCTAATTTTCGGAACTACTGGACGGATTTGAATGATTTTTTTTTGTTGTATAGATATTAAGTCTGGGCAACACATAGGCTATAATTTATCTTGGAAACTGGAACACATGATGCAGAACCGCAACAGACCAGCTAAACTATAGGAGATACAAAAATGATACCATAGCAAAAATTGTTCCACGTGATGAGCATTTTTTGCTGAGAGAATAAATTTGAAGATCCAGCTAAACTGTAGGAGATACAAAAATGATACCATAGCAAAAATTGTTCCACGTGATGAGCATTTTCTGCTGAGACAATAAATTTGAAGATCCGGAACACCTGATGTGGAACTTCAAGTGCCCAGCTACACTATAACATATAAAGGAATGACGTCTTAGCAAGAGTTGTTCAGCCTTATGAGCACTCGCTGTTGACGTATAAAAATCGAAGATCTGGAACACCTGTTGTGGAACTCCAAGAGCCCAGCTACACCATAACTCACATAGGAATGACGTCTTAGCAAAAGTTGTTCGGTCTGATAGGCATTTCCTGTTGACTTATAAAAATCGAAGATCAGAAACATTTGGTATAGAAATTAAAGCTATCACTAATTTCATTGCATAATTATAAAATAACATAATTACCTCCACGCGGTGAAGGCGGGAACAGTTCAGGACTGATTTTCGATGACGATGGTATATCATCGTAAATTAGACTCTACTGGCCAAAACTCCTATTTTTTTTTATCGTATAAATATGCCTTCGGGCTTATGTTATTTGAGTGTTAAATTTCCTTTTCCATTTATCTCCGTTACATGGTTGCCTACCCGGTAACGCAGGGGAGCAGCCACTTAAGATTTTAATTGATCAGGTATCTTCACAATAAAACTATAACCATGCCTAGAAAGAGGTCAAATCTTTCCCAATGTTCCAAAGGTGCTAAATGATTAAAGATCATAAGATCCCAACAATCTACCGAAGAACGTTAGGAGAGACTTGATGCTGTTCGAGAACATGAGGCTGCAACTCGCTCCGCGGAAACTTCTTGGGATCGCGAAGCACGCCTGCATTCTCAGCGTATTTACGCATCTACCAGGTATCCAGGTCTCTAGACACCAGTGAAGAATATGTGCGCGACTGACCGCTGATCGTGAACATCATGCACTGTCTCGCGAGTTGGAGACGTTCACGGAAAAAGCATGACGCTTGAGTTTTCAGCGTATATACGCCAATGCGTATATACGCTGAAAACTCAAGCGTCTTGAGTCAATGACTCTAAGTGACCGCTGATCGTGAACGTCATGCAACTTGAAGGCTATAATTTATTTTGGAAAATGGAACACCTAAAGTAAAAGGTATAAAAATGGTGCCATTCCAAAAACTATTCCATGTGAAGAGTGTTTTCTGCTGTAGACTAAATTTGAAGATCTGGAGCACCTGTAGTGGAACTCCAAAGCCCAGCGACAATATAACATATACATAATAGAAATGGCGTCTTAGCAAAAGTTGTTAAGTCTGATGGCATTTCCTGTTGACCAACAAAAATAAAAAATCTGGAACGTCTTGAATCGTTTCGCGTATCCTATTGTTTTCCCGTCCCCGGGCTTTTAGAATTCGACATCAGACGTTTCTGATCTTCGATTTTGACTACCCCGTTGTCGCTGACATAAGCAACAAGATCCGCGTACGAAGTCGCGGGCAGAAGCTAGTATATAATATAAACGTGGTATGACGCTATTTTTACTTTTTAGTACTGGTAATTCCTTGTTACGTTGAATTCATTAGTATGTATCAATCAACACAGAACGAATTTCTGAAGTAGGAATACCTACCTATAAATGTATTTTATATTAGATTTCCTAAAATAGGTAGGTAATAATAATGACATACATAACTGTTAGCGTAGTGTGGGTACGATGTAGGTATACCTTGGGGAGTGCACAAACCCCTATAGATGTTTAACATTTAAAAGATCCCAAAGGCCAAAAATATACTTTTGAAATGGTTTTTAACGGCAGTTGCACAGGAAATGTTTAGTTTTCTCCTAATTATAATGAGTTAGCTAATCATTTCGCAAGTGATACTGTTGTACAGTAGGTATGTCACACGGCAGTAAAACGAAACTAGTCTAAAGCCTTGGACTCCACGATACGAGATGTGTCGTAAAGCACAGATCGAATTTGACTGTTGACATTTCTTAAGTGACCGGGCCTCTATAAAAGCTCCCTACAAAGGTGTGTGTTGCTATCAGCCTGTGGTCGACTGTCCGCACCTGTTTTTAATCATTTTCTCGGTTTATCTTAAACCGCATTTTGAGACACGCTGATTGGGAACTGAGTGATAGATCATTATTTTATTAGTAAAGTTGTATAAGAAAGAAGGCCAATTTCATCTCAGGGTGAGGCATGGCCTACCTCGTTCGTTTCTAATTTAATTTAACGCGATATCAAAGACTTTGGTGTATTATTACTTTATTGAATACCTACACATGTTATTCATTTATTTATGAACAAAGTAGTTTATTTCTATTAATAAGTTCATGGTTGTATACAATTAATTTAATATTAACTACTATAGCTTCTGCCCGCGACTTCGTACGCGGATCCTGTTGCTTAATGCCGGCGACAACGGGGTCGTCAAAATCGAAGATCTGAAACGTCTGATGTCGAATTCTAAAAGCCCGGGGACGGAAAATCAATGGGATGCGCGAGACGATTCAAGACGTTCCAGATTTTTTATTTTTGTTGGTCTCTGGATTTTGGAGTTCCCCTACAGGTGCTCCAGATCTTGAAATTTAGTCTCACAGCAGAAAACACCATTTTTATATCTCTTTTAATTTAGGTGTTCCATTTTCCAAAATAAATTATAGCCAATATGTTGCGTGACGTTCACGATCAGCGGTCAGTCGCGCATCTCCTTCCCCCACTTATCTCTAGAGTCGATGCGTATATACGCTGAAAACTCAAGCGTCATGCTTTTTCCGTGAACGTCTCCAACTCGCGAGACAGTGCATGATGTTCACGATCAGCGGTCAGTCGCGCACATATTCTTCACTGGTGTCTAGAGACCTGGATACCTGGTAGATGCGTAAATACACTGAGAATGCAGGCGTGCTTCGCGAACCCACGAAATTTCCACGGAGCGAGTTGCAGCCTCATGTTCTCGAACAGCATCAAGTCTCTCCTAACGCTCTTCGGTAGATTGTTGGGATTTTACGATCTTTAATCATGTAGCACCTTTGGAACATTGGGAAAGATTTGACCTCTTTCTAGGCATGGTTATAGTTTTATTGTGATGATACCTGATCAATTAAAATCTAAGTGGCTGCTCCCCTGCGTTACCGGGTAGACTACCGTGTCACGAAGATAAATCGAAAAGGAAATTAAACACTCAAATAACATAAGCCCGAAGGCATATTTATTCGATAAAATAAAAAAAATGGAAGTTTTGGCCAGTAGAGTCTAATTTTCAATGATATACCATCGTCATCGAAAATCAGTCCTGAACTGTTCCCACCTTCACCGCGTGGAGGTACTTATGTTATTTTATAATTATGCAATGGAATTAGTGATAGCTTTAATTTCTATATCAAATGTTTCTGATCTTCGATTTTTGTGAGTCAACAGGAAATGCCTATCAGACTGAACAACTTTTGCTAAGACGTCATTCCTATGTGAGTTTTGGTGTAGCTGGGCTCTTGGAGTTCCACAACAGATGTTCCAGATCTTCGATTTCTATACGTCAACAGCGAGTGCTCATAAGGCTGAACAACTCTTGCTAAGACGTCATTCCTATATATGTTATAGTGTAGCTGGGCTCTTGAAGTTTCACATCAGGTGTTCCGGATCTTCAAATTTATTCTCTCAGCAGAAAATGCTCATCACGTGGAACAATTTTTGCTATGGTACCATTTTTGTATCTCCTATAGTTTAGCTGGTCTGTTGTGGTTCTGCATCAGGTGTTCCGGATCTTCAAATTTATTCTCTCTGCAAAAAATGCTCATCACGTGGAATAATTTTTGCTATGGTACCATTTTTGTATCTCCTATACTTAGTTAAAATTATAGCCTATGTGTTGCCCAGACTTAATATCTATACAACAAAAAAAAAACATTCAAATCCGTCCAGTAGTTCCGAAGATTAGCGTGTACAAACAAACAGACAATCAGACATACTTTTTTTTGGATTCGTGGTCTTTTACTGTTTCTAAACCCCCCTCAATTATTATTTTTTTAATATAAGTATTCAATGTACAGACACAGTTTTTTTACTGTCTTATTATATGTATAGATACATATAGATTAGTAGACGTCACCCTCGTAGTTCCTGTTCCCTTCCGTTCGCGAAAAAAAAATCAGCTGTTTCATACATTTTCGTCGAGTCGGTATTAAACTTTTGTATGCAACAGCTGATTTTATTTTCGCGATTTCAGAGTTGGTCATATGGCGAAAGTTGTTCATATTCAACAGTAGAACAGCCTGTGGAAGTTTGTCCCACGGTCAAAATTACACCCTGTTTAAATATGTATATTATATTATAATATACAAGTTGTTTTTTTTTTATATCCCATAAAATAATAAATAATAGATTTAGACTATGGCACGACAATTTCTTTTACATTTCTAATGCAAACGCTAGAACAAATAATTCTCTCCCTTGATATCGCACTTAAAGTATAATTACGTAGAAATTTAATTTTCATTCAGTTAAAAGTCAAGTCACCAAAGTATCAATTTATCTCAGCGCGCTATACCAGAGTAATGCAGAAAAAATGTAAACATAACCTATGTGCTCGACATTTATTGTTTCAAATTTCTAGTTATTCCTTATGCAAGCGAATTAATATAGCTTTGTATTTATCAATTAACACTTGATTCAACTAAAATGAACGAAACAAACTCTTACAGCTTGGCAAAAAAGAGTCTGACGCGGTGACAGTTGAAACTAAAAGTGGATGATTGTGGCAACATTGATTTATTTGTCTAGTGCTAGTACATACCTGTATTATCTGCGTTTCTTTGGTAAACATTGTGAAGTTCAGAAAGAATTGTTTGGGCCTCATGTTTCGCCAGACATCGCCTGTACATCTTATAAATAACCTCCCTGCCAGCACTCCGAATGGTTTTATTCATTATTCTTCACTTTTTACGGTTAATAATCAACGTTTGGTAGTCGAAATTAAAATTTTACGAAATCGTGAACTTTGTTTATTATGAGATGTCATTATTTTGGAATTGTTGCCAACAGTCAAAAATTTAGTTCCGTTTCTACACTTTTTTGCCAAGCTGTATAAGTAAGGCCAAAGCCTCGTCTTCAGTACTTCAGTAGCCTAGTGTACTGTGTTCGACTCTTAATTTGACGTAACGTATTTTTTTTTTATTTGCCCTGTGGGCAGTGACATAACGTAACGTAAATGACGTAAAGGAATTATGGAATGGAATGCATAGCCAAAAAAAAAACCGGTGAAATAGTACTTTCTTTCAACTGAAGAAATACCACTAACATCTAGTTAAATAAGTTATATACAACAAGCTAAATGTGGTATAAAATTAAAAAAATACTTTTAATATTTTTTCGGTATTTGTAATAAATTCATTTTAATATTTCAACAGAATCGTACAAACAATCTCTAGCTACAGTACAAATAACGAGTGACCAACCTTATAAACCTAACTGTACACTTGTCATTTTCTTGTCAAACTCGGTCCGGAGTGCGAAACCCGTCTCGCCACGCATTTTGCTAAAGAAATATATACGAAATGGCAGAATCAGCGGCGGAGCTCCCTATAAACATTGAAGAGGCTGTCAGGGAAACGGCACAAAATGTTACGGAAAGGCCGCCGACGAGTATTGAAGGCATCGCGATTGCATACTTGAGTTTAGTGATTATGGCTGTGTTACCTATTTTCTTTGGGGCTTTCCGATCAGTGAAATATCTAAAGGAGCAAAAGGTAAGTCCGAACAGAGATTTCAGATGTTGGGATGTAAATCTATCACATACTTCTAAAATTTGGTTGGATTTTACGATTATGGTACACGTTAAACGTCGTGGCATATGTTGCCTGTCAAATGTTATATTTGGGACCTTGCTTGAAGCAATTCAAAACATAATGTGACGCTCTGGGTTCAAAATGCTAGTCCCCGTCAGTGATCGTCACTGATAATGCAGTAGTGAAGCCAATCAGTGTTTCAATTCTGTCACAATCTTTTTAAGGTTTTTTCATATTCCTCATAATATTGAGTCTTGAGACAATGTTTAAAAATTTTGATGAAAAACCCTTAGGGGCGGAGCCAATGCTGATTGTAATTGTATATATTTATTTAATCAATAACCAATTGGTATTTCCCTATCAACTTCTGTCAGTTTGTCATAAAAGATTTTATCCATTCTTGTTCATAGTTTTCAAATGTTAAGAGATTTGCTGCCTAGATTGTAATACATCTATCTAGATGAACCACAGAGTGTGATTGAAGTATAAAAGACTATTGTCTTGTATTGTTCATTGGGCTGATCTATTTCTTAGCTTGTTGATGGTGAACATAGGCACATAAAATAGAGCTTGAATTTAAAAACCCAAACTAAAACTCAAAATCTTTATTGCATTCATGTGTACATTTGATTTAAGTTCCAACATGAAACCCCGTTAGGGCACAGCAACATATTACATAAATTGTTTTTTGTCACTGCACACTGTTTTTGTCCAAAAATTCAGAAAATTCAATTGAGCTTGAATTTTCCAAAACGGCAAATTCAAGCTCATTCGAGGCAATCTAAGTTAGTACTCATAAGTAGATTGTTAAGGACCTCACTATCGCATTGGGAAAACCTTTAAGGATACTTGCAAGGGAGATTTTGATAAATAAATAAGCTCTATGTAGGTTTAGTTTCTATCTATCTATTTATCAGGGTTGGTTGCCGCACTTACTCCCAGGTTGGAAGCATTCTAATGCTGCTTTTTATCTCTCGGAAAGTCCCTACCTGGATTGTTAAAGTATTTTATTCTAAAAGGAAAGATGTGATCGATAAAACACTCAGTATATGAAACATTTGCATTAGAAATATTTGTTAACAGGAAAAATATAAGGAAAAGAAACTACTCTGTAACTAGTGTTGGGAATTTATCCGGATAAATACTCAAAATGGATAAATACTCATAAATATCCGTTTTTACTCGAGTATTTATCCAAAACGGCGGATAAATATTATACACGATTTTAGTAAGGGAAATTTTATATTTCTACGAAGAAAAGGATGAAATTAAGTGAAATTCTAAAACTTATTAAGAAGTTTTAAAAAAACAAGCCTGTCTAACCTATGATTACACACAATGATAAAAAAATTGGGTTATACTTTCCTTTATGGGTCATCGATTTATGGATCGGAGAGGGGCTGGGGAGAGGGAGGGGGAGATGAGCTACCCCCCTGTCGGATTCCCACACCGCGGAGCCCCATGGTTATGGAGATATTCATTGTTAAAGTTTGAGGTTAGGTTAAAACACTAATTTCCATTATTTTCACTCTAATTTCCATATATTTATGGACCGGGGAGGGCGAGGGTGGCAGGGGCCTACCTCGTGTACCATCTCCAACCCGCGGAACCCCAAGGTTACGGAGATATACGTATTTTAAAATTTAAAAGTTAACATTTTGAAATTAGTTTCGGGTATTTTTCGGATAAGTTGAATAAAGCACAAGGAATATTATTATTCTAATACCCTTCCTGCCAAGATGTCGCCGGAGCCGCTTGGCGGCGCTCCTACTTCTGGGTGGTTTAAAAAAATAACCACGAAGGAGGTGGAGAGGAGTCTGTGTTCGCTCACTCACTACGACCCCGCTACTTTTATTTTTTTTAGTGGTGGAAAATCCTCATGGATGTCCCCCGCCCCGGGGAGGGTGGAGGGGTCTGTCAGACTTACTGACTAAAAACCACCCCGTGTTCCTTCTCACACCTGCGCCGGGGGTCACGGGAACAGAAGATACTTCCGCGACTCCCGACTGACTGCGACCCGAGGGCCTCGCCAAGTCAGCGAGGGGAGTGAGGTGTTAGACAACCCTCGCAACGTCTAAGAGGGGCGCGCGTAAACACGACGCGCCACCACCTCGGGTCCATGTCCCATGTACATGAGGGCGGCGGACGTCCCGTGTCCGTCGCCCCTGAACCCATTCAAGGGGTTGGAAGAGGGCGTTGTCCGCCCTCTGCCTGCGCCCGGTACGTCTGCTGCGGGCCGGGTGAGTGGAGTTGCTCTCCCTCTCACTTTCCGCAGCCTCCATCTGCGAGACGACCGTTTCGCAGAAGGACACCACCGCGTCCCAGGACTCGACGCTGCCGGCCATCCTCTCGACCACGGCCGGCAGCGACAAGTCACTGCCTACTCCAGAGACGAGGGCACGGCACGGCTCCTCTCAAGCGGGCACACTTTGCCAGCGTATGCCACGCCGTATCCTCCCGACATTCGACAAAGTGGTGATACCGGGCGTGTTATTTACAATTTATATGGAAACTTTAAAAAAATATGTTTCTCTTTATTATTTTATTATAACTGGGAGTCTCCGCAACTTAAAAAAATGTAAAAAAACCTTCTGTTTATGAGTACTATCTACAAAAAAAAATGGACTTCCAACTATATGGCCCATAAAATAAAGTATAGCCCGAGCGCGTGTAATTTTGCACAGATTTTATTACGTCTATGCAGAGGAGTCGTCGGAGGAACTTGTGGCTAAATTATAACAGCCGCATGGGTTGATCGAAGGTTAAACTACGCTTGACGTGGTCGGTCCGTGGATGGATGACCATTTATTATATACCAAGACTCCTCCGTGCTTCGGAAAGCACGTTAAGCCGTTGGTCCCAGCTGTCATTTGTAGATCTTTGACAGCCGTTAATTGTGGTCAGAAGTCCAAAATCTGACAACCAGTTTAACCAAGGGGTATCATGTTACCCAGTTCACTGCCTTGCCTTGCCACTGGGTTGTTTAGGTCTGACAGACAGCTCCATGTAAAACAGTGGTATTCAGCTGCATCCGGTGAAATGGAAGCCGACCCCAACATAGTTGGGAAAAGGCTAGGCAGATGTTGACGTCTATGCAGAGTTTAATAAAATTAGTGAAAACTTCACATTTCAGTGCGTAATGAGCTAGCAAGAGTGTGCTAGCTCATTACGCACTGCTAGCAGTTTAGAGGCACAACATGTTGTTAAACATTTTTTTACTAAGTTAGTTTAGTACTGCGCAGCACACTATTAATTTGCTGGCTCATGACGCACTGAGATTTCAAAACACTCAAAACAAGGGACTCTTCAGTCTTTTGTAGGTTTCTAGCGTTATCAACAATAATAAAACTACACTTTTCTATTTATTTTTAGTAGTTTACTTATCCGCCGATTTTATTCAGTGTTTAAACCTTTAACAAAGAAAGGTTCAGCTGTTAAAACATACCTTGAAACGCTATAATCCAACTTCAAAATCACTTAAATGTCTCATAAAACTAGAACACTATCACCTTATAATAATTATTTTGTTGTTAAAAACGCACTCGCGCGTGCGCTATCTAAGACACATACCTTGGCACAGCGCAGGCGCGGTGGTGTGAGGGGAAAGGTAATAAAACAAAAGGAATGGGACAAAAGGAGGCCGGGATATAGTGCGGTGCGGTTAGAAACACGTTGCTTCGTCTTTACAATCAGAACTTGAAAAAGTAATAATGTATTAAGTATTTTCGAAAGCCTTAATAGTAAAACTAGCCTATCAATATAAAAAAAACATGCAAAATAATAAATATCCATCATTTTGGGTAAATATCGGATAAAAATGAGTAAAAACGAGTATTTATCCACTTCGGATAAATACTCGAGTATTTATCTTTCGAGTATTTATCCTTTGCCCATCACTATCTGTAACACAAAAAGTAGGTATTTCAAAGTAATTGCCACTTAAGTACCTACTTCTTAAGTGGCAATGAGATTATGCAAATCAATTTAAATATATCAAAAAATTCAGATAAAATGTAAGTAACAAGTAATGGTTCATTTTAAAATTTTCTTTTTTAGTTTTTCATAAGCGGGAAATAGAGTATGATAAAATCTTTTGTTTGTTAAACGTGTTATATGGTATAGAGCAGAGAGCCTAGTCTTGTGATTCTTGGACTGCGAACTCATATGTCTCAAGTTCGAACCAAATGTACACACAGCTACACATCAATCTATACTATACCAGTTTAAGATAAGCGTCCACCTGTCCGCATCGTACGCAACGGACGCATCGGACGCATCGGACTTAGGTATTAAATTAACAGATTCAGGTGGACACACTTGTGTGACTTTCTATACAAGGAATGCTACAATCCGTTTAATGCAATTCGTGTGATGCGTACGATGCAGACAGGTGGACGCTTACCGTTTGACACTGACCTTGCATTGTACGGAAATCCTATATCATGCGAGATCAGCTTATATATCTAGCTTGTAGCCATGTGTACAGTTGTACACACAATTATCACTTGCTTTTAAAATGGTAAATGTAATAGTGTGACAAAACCGACAACATGCCTGAGAGATATTCTTCAATGGTATATGAAGCCAATTCAGTGGCCCACGAGTGGCCTAAGACTGTTACACATGTTTTGCCATTAGATATAAACTCTTGATATCATTTTTATTTATATTTTAGAAAAATAATTTATAAAAACAACCAGTGGGACCTACCCAGTTCTCACTCTTAAAATTTGATTTAAAGTAAACTTTATTATTGTTATAATTATCTTTACTTTAAATCAGATTTAAAGAGGGGAACTGGGCAGTTTTGAGGATCTTACCACAGAGTATAATAGTTTAAATGTAGATGACGAGAATGAAACGTAAAGATAAGATTGTAAGTAATAGCAATTTGCTGTGTCATTCTGAACTTTGGCTTTTTTTTCTATTAATTTATTTGTGTAATGATAATGTGACTGATACACTGATAATGTACTGCGTATTTCTGCCTGCCCCAATCGGAAAAAGGCACGAAATGATGTGTGGTAAAATTAAAACAATGGTAGGTTTTACAAACACTAGAAGCCGTTGGTTCCCGCTGTCATTTGTAGATCATTGACAGTTGCTACTGGTAATCAAAAGCCCAAAAGTTTAACTAAGGGGTATTGAGTTACCCAGCAACTGGGTTGTGGAGGCCAGACAGACAGTAATTCCTTGTAGTTAGTTGTATCGGGTTAAACTGGAAAATAATAATAATAATAGTAATTTTATTTCAGACACAAATCCATAAAGTATTAGTAACAATATTCAATAACTTATTATCTAGTGTTACACTAATCACAATAAAAATTAGAATTGGAGAATAAACTCTCCACTACAGTTCTCAGGATGCTGTTGCGACTATCTTTTACTCTACTGAGTCGCGAGGCACTTTTCTTGCGAAGAATCGCGTGAAACCTGCCAATAAGAGCTTGCGAAAACATTTCCTACTCACTGCAGTAACGAGGCAGGCTGAGTCAACAACACCTGTAGGCACTATTACACTGATCGCGCAGGACATCCCGCGACCTTTTGTTGAAATTGACCCATAGATTAAAAGACTTGGCAATGATGACTTATCAATCCACTGTTTCATTGTCATCAGGAATCAGGCGAGCGCGCAGAGACTATGTCGAACAAGGATGCCCTGATGTTCCCGCTGATCGCCTCCGCAGCACTCTTCGGCCTGTACATCTTCTTCCAATTCTTCTCCAAGGAGTACATCAACCTCCTGCTCACTGGATACTTCTTCTTCCTTGGAGTTCTTGCCTTGAGTCATCTTCTGAGGTAAGTGCTTTCATACTCGTAAACGTAACTCATTGTTGATTGTTGAGAATATTAATTCTGAGTTGCGCCAAGGGTTGCCGGACATTTGGCCCTGATTGCCGGAAACACGGATTAATAAATGAAAAAAAAACACTTAAATTTGTATTTGTTATTCATTTGATGTTATCAGCGGTTGTCTAATAGCCTTACAGGGAGTACATGTATATTTGGCGACGGACACTGGGCAACTTGTGTACTAAAAATAAAAATTGTCGAGAAATGCCTCTCGGGTATGCCGTTTTCCTTCCGATGTTTTCCTTAACCGTTTTCACAGCAATATTAAGGGCTGCAGCCTTGGGTTTGAACTCGAGACCTGTGATTTGGCAGTCCACAAGTCACACCACTAGACTATTACGGCTATACCTTAAACATTAACCTAAATCTCACTATTACTACCTATGTTATTTTATGAATGTAGTTCAAAAGAGCTTAACATTTTAAGTTGATTTTGGTGTTTCTTCTCAGAGTATTCGGCGTAAAAGTATTGTTTTCAACCAATTTACAAAAGAATATTATTAGTTATTAACTACGTGAAGGCTATACGCATTCAAGGTCTGACAATAATGTTTTGTCCCTTTTTTTCAAATGACTTTGTTATTATTGTACGTAACTAGAATATTTTAATACAGCACTTGAATATTATAACGTAGGTGTTGAATATTTGTTAACAACAACCAATAGAACAGGCAGGTTTTAGAAGAGGCTACTCCGTACTCGATCATATCCATGCGGTTAGACAACTCATAGACAAATATGCGGAATATCAACTTGTATACTACCTGGCATTTGTCGACTATAGCAAGGCATTCGACTCATTAATACACACAAGCATCTGGGAGGCGTTAACTCGTTGACTGCGGGACTCACATACGCTGTGTTATCGCCGCCAGAACGCCAGTGCGGCTCGCGCACACCGGTTGTGATTTCATATTTTCCAATACGGCTGTGCGGCAAATCACGCCCAGCGTGTAAAATTTAATTATGCCGCGAGTGCTGATCTCGCAACTGCTGTGAGTTTTCACGTCTGTTTAGACGTTTGATAATTTCAAGTTTCAAGTCAATGAGAATTTATTATTTAAAATACAGAACCAGTAAGGGTTTCACTAGAATTTCTTATAAAATTACAAAAATCATAAAGTTGAAAATTGTATAATTAAGCTTTTTATGACCGGTATGCCAGGTGTCTACAAAGGATCCTAAACCCTATTGTGTTAGGGCTTAAGTTGATATTCGCAATATTGTTTTATTTCACTTTAGCAATTAAGATGCCAGGTGTTCACAAAGGATTTTAAACCCTATTGTGTTAGTTTGAGGGTCCTATTGTGTAGGATGGTCATTTTCTAAGTAACTTGTTACATTCGTAAAAAAACACAATAGCCTGTGTTTTGCCGCACTGGAGGATTAAAACACACCCAGCGCTATATCCGCACTGGCGTATTGTTTTCGACCATCCGATACGCCTGTGCGGCTCTCGCAGCAGGTGTGCGGCCGTCCGCACGGGCGGCTTGGCGTAGGCGATAGCGCCCGCAGTCAAGGTGTTAAGAGACCAAGGGATAGAACATAAATATATAAGATTGATTAAGAATGTATACAAAAACAGCTCGGCGTGCATCCAGCTAGAAAAAAAAGGAGATTCATTTAAAATACAAAAAGGAGTAAGACAAGGCGATCCCCTCTCTCCAAAACTTTTCTCAGCTGTTTTAGAGATGATCTTCAGAAACTTTAAATGGGAAAATTTGGGTTTAAATATAGACGGCAGCACATTAACACACTTAAGATTTGCCGATGATATTGTGTTATTTGCAAAAACGCCAGGAGACCTAAGTAGAATGTTAAACGAACTAGCATCAGAAAGTGAAAAAGTAGGACTTAAACTGAATCCCGAAAAAACCAAAGTAATGACCAATGGAAATAAACGCATCATTATTGTAGGCGAGTCAGAAATCAACTATGTTGACGAATATATATACCTCGGTCAGCTGATATCAACTAAGGATAACATAAACAAAGAAGTCGGAAGAAGGATAGCAAACAGCTGGAAAAGGTATTGGGGCCTAAAGGAAGTAATGAAAGACAAAAACCTGCATATAAACACAAAAAGTAAACTATTCAATGTCTGCATTCTGCCTATTTTAATGTATGGTAGCCAAACATGGGCCTTAACAGAAAACACAACCAATAAAATTGCGATTTGCCAGCGAGCAATGGAGAGAAGCATGCTAGGAGTAAAGAGGAGGGATAGATTAAGAAGCATTATGATTAGAAAAAAGACCAAGGTACAAGACGTAACTTTGAAAATAAAAAGGCTAAAATGGAAATGGTCAGGACACATGATCAGAGGAAAGAATAAATGGAGTAAAAAACTTACGCAATGGTACCCAAGAGAAGGTAAAAGAAGAAGAGGAAGGCCACAAAAAAAATGGGACGATGATATCAGGCAGGTTGCAGGCATAACGTGGAGTAGAGTAGCCAGAGAAAGGTCAGAATGGAATAGGTTGGAGGAGGCCTTTGCCAACTGGCAAACGGACTTACAGAAAGTAAAGAAGCACCAAATACGTGAACTATTATAATTGTGTAAAATATTAAAAAAGTGTAGTAGTGCAAACAAAACCTTAATTGTACAACTGGTCCGAATAAAAGGCTTATTATTTTATTTATTATTATTATTTTTATTTAGGTGTTGAATAACTTACAATTTTTTTTTACTGTAAAAGTGTTAGTGACAAAAAATGACATAATAGGCCGACGGAATAGATTAAAATATATTTATTCTCCTAATGAAAAATAACATCCCAGTTTTAAAATCTTAACGTTGTTAACAGTGGAATATATTCTATACGACTAACATATCTATGCAGGCGGGAAAACACGGAACTAAAATTAAATGCACCTACCTATTTCTTCACTAAGTTACACTTTTACTTTCAAGAGCAGCGCCATCCCAAAACTGCAAACATAAACTGTTAATTAAGGGGTAAAAGAAACAGGATGTGAAGTTCCTCATCCCCCATCGAAAAAGGTGGCTCATCCGACCAGACGACCATTGTGTCTGGTGGGCTACTATTGCCCGACAGTTGTTGTTGGGATTTTTATACGTTCTATCGCGCGGATAACTTTGACATCGCGATGTAGGATGTCAGTTGTTAGTTCGTATGTGGCGAGATAGATGTCGCTACATAAAGCTTACTTTCCACTACAACATAATAATAATGTTGGATATTTCGGCAGAAAGAAAACAGTGCGTAACGATTATGAATGGTATATTAAATAAACAATGTAAAAACACAATCGTACAAGTATATCACCTAAGATGGAAGGTCTGTAGGTACGATTAGCCACAATCAAATTCTAATACATATAGATGTAATGTCACAGGCGATAATCAAGGTTGCGTCTACCAACCATAATATAATTCCAACAAATAAGGAGCAAGCGGTTTACATAAGACCCCGGGTTCGATACCCGGGTCGGACAAAGTGTTATTAATTTTTTCCTTCTGGTATTTCTCGGTAGTAGCCCGGAGTCTGGATTTGTGCTCGATTGATGACAATAGGCTTGCCCTCTATTACATGAGACTTGTGACATGTGGGTGTACCCACTGTTACAGGTAACCCTAACCCTTCCTCCTTTCCTTTGCCTAAACCTTCCCCCTTTCCTTTACCTAAACCATCCCCCTTTCCTTTGCCTAACCCTCCCCCGTTTCCTTTGCCTAAACCTTCCCCCTTTCCTTTACCTAAACCATCCCCCTTTCCTTTGCCTAACCCTCACCCCTTTCCTTCGCCTAACTCTTCGGTGATTACCTACAGGCGTGGTGTTATGCTATGTAATAAAAAAATACCATCTCTTTAGCTTAGTGCTAGTGTTTTCTAAATACTTTGACTTTGACTTTTGACTTTGAATTGTATTTCATTTTCTTTCCACCCTGCAGCCCGATAATCTCATTCATGGTGCCAGCGTCGGTCGCTAACGTGTCGTACCACATCCACTTCACTCGCGGCGAGGCCGAAACGCGCGCAGACATCATCAACTACAAGTTCACGACTTACGACATCATCTGCATCATCATCTCCCTCGGAATGGGGGGCTGGTATCTGCTTAAGAAGGTGAGAACCAAAGTTTTTAAACTTGATAAATTTTGATGTAATAACTCAGATAAGCTGATTTGAAAATCCAACGACTGTCAAAAAAAAATGTTTAGGCATGTTTTTGACTGGGCAACACGAAACCGAGTGAGACTGGTTGCTAGATTTAACGACCAAGGAGTTTTGTGTTATCCAGTCGCCGGGTTGTGGATGTTAGATGCAGTCGCTTCATGTTACACACTGATATTTAGCAGTATTCGGTCAGGCTGGAAGTCGACCCCAACATATTAGAAATATAGCATAGAAGATAGATATTAGATAAATAATAATAAATAAATAAATAAATAGACAACAACTTTTCACACAACGCCATTTAGTCCCAAGTTAAGCTTGAGAGCTTGTGTTATGGGTACCAAACAGCTGATAAACATACTTAAATATTTCTAAATACATACATATTGTAGATAAATTATACCCAGACACAGAACAAATGTTCTTGCTCATCACACAAACATTTGTCCTGGGTGGGAATCGAACCCACGACCTCCGGCATAGCAGTCAGGGTCACTAACTACTAGACCAACAGGCCAGTCAAAAGTCAAATTAGAGAGAGAGAGAGAGAGAGATATTAGAGATGTTAGATATTTAGGAAAAGGCTAGACTAGCTCTTCTACGAGGAAGTAATCGTCACGGCCTCGATACGACCGTGTTTACAGGGTGAAACGGAAATCCGGGCACCATGAGTTCAAGACAAGATCTTGGACCCCCCAGCATTGAAATTTTTCATTAGCTTTCCCTTATTTTCATGACTACCGTATGTTCTTTTTACTTAAAACTGTTTAAAATCATTATTTCCATCTAACCCACTAAGATTTTAAACGAAAGAAGTGAGGTTTTTTCAATAACAAAACAACAAACTGACAACACTAGTTACGTTTATTAACAGTAAGGAGTACGGTCTGCCAATAAACTATTAATATTATTATTTACTTACTAAGGTAACTTCTCACTAGGTAAAAGTTTATAGGTGAAGGTTTTTTTATTGTTTTAAACAGAAATAATATCAGAAAGATAACGTAAATTTGAAGGAAACACACTACAGGAGATCAAGAATCATGTATAGAAACTTCACCTGTATAGTAAAGGCAGATGATGACCGCCTTTAAAAAAAGCAAACCAATAAAACAAAAACTTTCCATGTAGCACTGGATCGCCAATAACCTCTTCGGTATCGCCTTCGCGGTGAACGGCGTGGAACTGCTCCACCTCAACAACGTGGTGACCGGCTGCATCCTGCTGTGCGGACTCTTCATCTACGACATCTTCTGGGTCTTCGGTACCAACGTTATGGTGACCGTCGCCAAGTCTTTCGAAGCTCCCATCAAATGTAAGTGCTGGATTTCTTTATTTTAATTATAATGCCATGAATCTGTCGGCAGGGACCTCTTGTCGCTAACTTTATTTAACACTTCCCAGAGTAAACACTTGGAAGTGTTAAAGGGCGGTCTTCCAAATTCGGTTTTTATGTTGTACAAATTAAAACTACTTAAACAACCCGACCAAGTTTCCACATTTCATGTATAAATGAATTGTATGTACGGAACTCCTATAATAATCCAAAAGCATTCTATTAAAATGTTAACAGCTGACAGCTTGTTCATAAGCAACAGATCATACAGTTGTAGGTCAGTAGGTCCCATTGACACCCCTCACGTACCTACCTACGAAATTCTACACAGGTCAAATATACAGGGTGTCTCATTCAAATCGGTCAGTATGGGAAAGTCTGAAACTATAAGACATACGAAGATCTGTTCTGACATGGTTTGTCATCGATTTTAATAACAAGAAAAACTGCATTCATACATTTTAAAAAAACATCTGTACTCCGTTCGGTAATCGAACCCGGTTATTTTGAAAAAAAAAACCTACACTATTTCTATTTAGATATCGATTGTGTAGGTCTTAAGCAGTAAATGTCTGTATGAAACATGATGTCTAAAATTCATTTTAGACATCATGTTTCATACAGACATTTACTAAACTAACCTTTTTTTAAAGTATAGTTGTATTTACTAAACTTGTTTTTAAAGTATGTACTAAGTGTGTACTTTAATTTATTTTAGTAGGTGCTCGAATTGACCACGTTTACAATATTACTACAATAGTACAGATGTTTTTTAAAATGTATGAATGCAATTTTTCTTGTTATTAAAATCGATGACATGGTTCCTCAGAACAGATCTTCGTATGTCTTATAGTTTCAGACTTTCCCATACTGACCGATTTGAATGAGACATCCTGTATTTTATCGTCGTACATACCTATATCTTTAAGCAGCTGGCCTAGTGGTGGTCTTGAGTTCGAACACTAGATACCCACCTCTGACTTCGTATTCATGTGCGTATTGTATAACTAGCACTTGCTTCAAAAACGGTGAAGGAAAACATCGTAAAGAAACCGGCGCGTCTGAGAGATATTTCTCGATGGGATGTGAAGCTAAGTCCCTCTGGCTTCACATCCCGTCGAGAAATAAAAACACTAACACCAGGTTACTAACACAAGATTAGAAGATATAATATATTGATACAGTAATGAATGGTTCATAATAATTATGTTGGTGTCAATGACGAAGGGGTAACGCAAAACGAATCCTATGAAGTCGAGATGTTTAAGGAGAACGTCAGCGTCATGGAAACAGTTGCTGAAAATGTAGACGGTCCTATACTACGTGAGTGCTTTTACAGGTTTTAGTGCAATATGAAACACTAAATAGTTTTGAATATTAGCATTAGTGTCTATGGCAATGTTTGTCTATGTCAGTTGTTGTCCACCATGTCCTATTTGCTTTAGTTTCTACATGTCTGAAAACTGACAACCAGTGTTGCAAAAGAGTATTACGTAACCTGGTAACTAGGTTGTGGAAGTCTGATTTTTGTGCTGTCGCTCTGTGTATAAAACTGGCCTGTAGCTACATACATTTGGACTAAAAGTAATAAAAAATAGTTGAGTTGAAATAGTGAGTCTGGACAAAAAATTAATACTTAAGTAATTCATAATAAACACAGTAAAAGTTGAAAGTCGGACTCTCAACCCAAAGATTGGAAACCAGTTACTGCAGCCAATGCTATGTCTTTATGTGTATCAATACGCTCTTTAATTCGTCAATTACCAGAATTCCAGACCCAATTAAAATAAACTATTGTTCGCGAAAGCCGGCTTTCGCTCGGCGCCTGAGAAATTAAACACAACAACAAAATTTATAAATCAACTTACGAATAATATTTAAAAATGTGTTCAAATCAACACTACTACTAGAGTTTACTGTTGCTGTTGTTCTGTTTTAGTACATTTTTAAGTATGTTGTAAAAGAATCTTTTAAAATCTTAATCTGAAGTTAAACCTTATTAATCTGATCAAACACCAAACTTAACTCATTAACAAAGACATTCAATACCTACAGACCGGACATCACGAACAAAATTTTCGTCCAAAACTTGTGTCGTGCTGGGCACAAGTCTATGAGTTTTTTTTAGTACGTTCCGCTGCCGCTCCAATATTCATATATTATTCTAGATGGCGTTACTGAGTCATGGGATCAAAGTTTTTGTATGACATTTCTTCGCATGTCCGCTCTATAGTATTTTAAATCTCTTTGCTCATTAATAAACGAAGGCCGCCAAGCATGTTACAGGAAGGAACGAAATACACATGAAAAATACTAGTTTTCACACCTTAGTCTACGTCTATGTTTGTTTGTCTATGCCAGTTGTCGCTTTTGTTTTTCGAATAAGTCACAATTTTTTTCTGAAATATTTTCATTTAATTTATACTTATCGCGGAAAGTCTAAACCAATATGATTTACAACATTATTTTTATTACAATAAACTAAACCCAAAAATGATATTATATAGGTACTCTGTATAAACAACTTCTACAGTGGGACGTATCTTGAAATTACTAAAGTATGTTTTACTTATGAACTGATTTTCAAATAATATAATTTCCTTACTGGCATGGGAATTTGATGAGGGGCGAAATCAATACTAGCGTTGTTTCAAAAGTTTTGTCGTTTCATTGTAAATTTGCCATTTTTTACCAAGTAATTGTACCAAGACAAAATCGTTACGCTGCTGTGGGAAAACAACAATATAACAGTATATCCAGTTACAAAAGGGTTTATACAACCCTTTATTAAACACGGCAATAAATTACCAGTCAATTCATTTTTCCACACAATTTTCACGGCTTCCCTTACACAAACTTTTACCTTTCGCCACTGAAAAGCACAAAGGCACCATTTAACTTTGCTTCGTTTACGTAAAAGTTCTTAAAGTTGACTTTGACAGGCTTCCATGAGAAAGAATAATTGTGAAAGTCGTTTAAACAATTCACAAAAGAACATAAGGAAGCACGTCATCGTTTACTCGTCGAGGAAAGAAAGCACGTTTTACTTTTGTGATTATTTTAGAATTGTATTGTCATTTTTGCCGTTTGTTTTTATTGCGGAAAGCCAAAAAATATATATCAGTTCATAGAATCTGAGGGCCTTTGCCGTATTTTTAAGAACTTTTGCATTATAATCAATTTTTTTATACGTTTTTGACATTGATTATCGCTGAGATGAGATTGCAACTATATTTTGAACGTTTTAAATTACGGGAATTGGCTTTCAGATAATTCACACCCCATCGCCACTTACTGAATTATCTACTCTATCGTTATTAATACTAAGTAGGTTCTTGAGAGTCCATTTGTAATAAATAATTTATTTTACGACAATATTTTTATATCAATTAAGATTATTAGTGCGAGCACAAAAGGGGTAGGTCCTAAAAATAACGATTAAGTACTTTAAACGGTGAAGAAAAACATCGAGGAAACCAGCATTTTCTAGAACCAAAAAAATCGAAGACTTGTTACATCCGAGTTCATATGATCGAGTTAGTAGGCTTCTTTTGAGTAAGCTTTTCGACCCAATATGTATTAAAAACTAACTAATCCGCACTGGGCCCGCGTGGTAGATCATGGCCCACTCCTTCTCAGAAAGAAGAGGCATGAACCCCTGCAGTGGGAACATATGGACTGATTAAGTTATATGCTACATCACATATCTTGTCTGTACAGTGGTATTCCCTCAAGACCTGCTGATCAATGGTTTGGACGCGAGCAACTTCGCCATGTTGGGTCTCGGCGACATTGTGGTTCCCGGCATCTTCATCGCTCTGCTACTCCGTTTTGACAAGAGCCTCAAGCGCAACAGCGAGTTTTACTTCAGGTATGCTTTAAGAAAAAAAGAGGAAGAAATAAACTCATTTTAACCTCCCACCCCTCCTTCCTTACTTTGCCACCTTATTTTAATCATATCAGTAACCGTGCCTCCTGGTCTTATAAATTATCACTAGCGTTGTCGTGATTGAAATCAATTTGGATAAAAGTGTTTTGCTATATAAATGTTGAATAGATAGAAGAATTTTCTCGGATAAATCCAACTTTGGTTGTTAATGGGTTCATTAAATACATAATATTTTATAAATAAATAAATAAATATATGGTGGAGACAGGCCATGTACATGGTTTGTATTTAGTCAGTTAGTTTAGTACAGTTATCTTTAAATCCCTTTTAAAGGTAACGGGGTTATAATATTGTAATCGACGATTTTAAAATATTTGTGTTCTAATTTTATAACTCTAAAGACTTCTTCATAACCCATGAACCGCCTAAATCGGACTTATGCGACAACTATCTTCAGCCAGTCGTATTTATACGACCAAAAATTTCTATCTAATTTGATTTCTTGGTTCTACTTTACATTCTTCCCAAAAATAGATAATTTCAGGCAACTTGATAAATGTATTGAAATCTCTTTGGTATTGACTATTTATTTTATATTGGGCGCTCCTATCACCAATACAATGTGTGTTCAGGGCAACATTTACGGCGTACGTGGTGGGTCTGCTGGCCACTATCTTCGTGATGCACATGTTCAAGCACGCGCAGCCGGCGCTGCTGTACCTGGTGCCGGCCTGCCTCGCCACGCCGCTCTCGCTCGCACTGCTGCGCGGAGACATCAACGCGCTCTTCAAGTGAGTATAACCTGCTAGCATTCGTAAGGAACGACAGCTTAATTTACCTTCACTTCAACTAATTTTCATGGGGTGATTTTTACAAAATAGCTCTGCAGTACGGGTAGTTGCAACTATTAGGTTTACGCCGTCAAATTAAAGGGACAATACTAAATGGAAATATAATATTCAGCACAAGGTTTGTATTTGTTTAAACCACCGGAATTTTGAATGGCATGTGAATAAAATCTCAAGACTTAAGTCAACTCTCAAGGGTTACTAATTTATCATCATACTTATCATCGTGTTGCCATCATTATTTACAGAAAAAAAATGATATTTTCATAACTGAGTTGTGGAGGTTGAAAGGCAGTCGCTCCATGGAAAACTGGTATTCACCTGAAACCAGTTTAAAATTGGAAGTCGACCCCGCATTGTTGGGCAAAACCTCGACAGGGTTGGCGCAGTAGTTGAGCGATAGGCTGCTGCGCTGCGTGTGGCGGGTTCCGCACGGAACAAATATTTTTATGGCCTACAGGTTTTGGGTCTGGCTATGTATGTTTGTAAGTTGTTTAGTACCCATAACACATGCTCTAACCAGCTGAGTCTGTCAGCTATAGAAGTCGCCCACTAGATGGCGTTGTGTGAAAGTTGTGTAACATTAAATTTAATTTACATGAGTCGGCTTGCAAAATAGTTGGGTGGGAAGAGTCTAAGCATATAATTATGACCTGTAATTTGTAATGTATGACAGTTAAAAAAAATCATCTCCACAGTTACGAGGACCAGCCCGCGATAATAGAGGCCGCAGTAGAAGACACGAGCAAGTCAAAAAAGACTGAATAGACACAAACTGCCAACGTCCAGAGCACAAACTGCAGCACACCGGTACCGTTTAAGTACATTCATGTTTTATCACGCGGCTTAGGCGGGGCTAGCTTGTGACGTCACTTGTCGGTATGGCCAGCTGTGACCCACGTTTGACTCTCACGGACCACTTCAAAATCGTGCAGTGTTACCCTTTGGCTGTGTATTGTTGTTATTTTATTCCGTTTGATCTAACAAAAGGGTATTTTCAAGTATGTATGTTCATGACAATTTATTTTAGTATTTTTACTTGTGTTTGTTCATTCTTGTAAAACATCTGTCGCCATTCTGAAACTATGTGAGTTTCTCTTTTTAAATTACCTTCTAATCGATACAGATATACGATGCATTTGTAATAAATTTTCCCGCTCGATTTTACTATCTCGCGTTTAAAAAGCTGTCTCTAAACACGGCACGGTTTGTGAACGGTCCAACATCATGTGATGGCCTGTATAATAAATGTACGTAAATGTTGCTATTGTAATAAAAAAAAATGAAAGGGTAATTTAATTTAGATTTCTGTCATATCTTCCATCGGTGTTTCGTATGGTAGAAAATAAGAATTCTACTAAGTAAATGTCTTAAATGTACAGACGATGATGTCAGGTTGTATTTCACTGCATTTATTTAGTTACTAGCAGACGTCCCGCGGTTTCACCCGCGTTAGTCATGTTACCGTGGGAATACAAGTATAAAAAAAGTAGTTTTTACGTGAAAGAGTAACAAACATCCATCCATCCATCCTCACAAACTTTCGCGTTTATAATATTAGTAGGATTTAGAATTTTGAAGAAGTTGTTAGCGACAAAATTATGTGAAAAACAAACGGAAATGTCTCGATTTAAAGTTTGTTATGGTGGGTATAGCCCTAGTTTAGGTAAGTAATTTTTAAAACCGCGAACATTCCAGCGACCACCTGACCTCATCGTCCATCTTGTATTTGAACCTTTAGATTTAATCTGATGGATGTAATATTTAAATAAAAAAAAAAAAAATTATAGCAACACTGCGACAAAATTAATTTCTATATTTTTATGTTGAATAAAATAATTATATACTATTTTTCGTTAAGGTATTTTTTTATGGAAAAATCATTTTATATGTTTTTGTTTTCTGTCGAAACTTATTATAGTAAGTTTATATATTGTTAACATCTTAACCATGTCCATTGTTTCAAAAGTTACCGACGCAAAGTATTTACTAAACATTTTATTATTTCTGAACATAGTTATGTTAAGTACAATAAATATATAATATAAACGTGGTTTGACGCTATTTTTACTTTTTGCCTATAGTACTGGTAATTCCTTGGTACGTTGAAATTCATTAGTATGTATCAATCAACACTGAACGAATTTCTGAAGTAGGAATACCTACCTATAAATGTACTTTAGAGTAATTTCCTAAAATAGGTAATAATAATGACATACATAACTGTTAGCGTAGTGTGTGTGGGTACGATGTATACCTTGGGAGTGCACAAACCCTTATAGATGTTTAATAACATTTAAAAGATCCCAAAGGCCAAAAATATACTTTCAAAATGGTTTTTAACGGCAGTTGCACAGGAAATGTTTAGTTTTCTCCTAATTATAATGAGTTAGCTAATCATTTCGCAAGTGATACTGTTGTACAGTAGGTCACACGGCAGTAAATCGAAACTAGTCTAAAGCCTGGACTCCACGATACGAGATGTGTCGTCTATAAAAGCTCCATACAAAGTTGTGTGTTGCCATCATCCTGTGGTCGACTGTCCACACCGTTCTTAATCATTTTCTTGGTTTATCTATAACCGCATTTGAAACACTTTGGTTGGGAACTGCTACATAATACGATTCTTATAAATGCGCATATTTATAGATTTGCGATCCACGAAAACCTTTCGTGGACATTCAGATTGACACTTTAGCAGACTTAAGTAGGAATTATACATTAATCAATAGGTATTTATTAGATACCTTTTTCACACATTTTTAGTAAACTACTCCTCAATTCGAGCTACACCTTACATGAATAATATCTGACATTTGATTCGTGATACCATGGCGTGACGTTTACACACATTACGATGGCCATGGTGAGCGGACATTTTGAATGAAACTTTATAATGTAATTGACGGTAATGTGGAACACTGAACTGTTATTAAAGAGATCAGATCAGTAGACTTGAGTTTTATTTCTGAACCAATCCTCTTGATGTTAATAAAAACACCAGTGGCCGGGTCGAAGGTGGCAGTCGACTTGGTATTTTTATACAACGTGCCGTTTTACACCCACATCTTTCAGGTGGCTGTCATGAATAAAAACAAATACAATTATAATTCCTGCTCAATAATTAATATTTTCTTGGTTTTTACCAGACTTCGGTGAAGCAAAAAGGAGGGTTCGACAGTTTATACAGTGACTGACACTGGCTCGGTCACCATAAGGGAGTTAAATTTTAATAACACAAAATAAAATAAAAATTCGTCGCCAAATATCAGAAAGATAAAAAGGTTTATAGGTGGCCGATATAAAACGTCATGCTTCCTGGCGAAACTACCTTTTCCTTATCAAGTAAAAGTTACGTAAACAATTCTATGGAATGTCTATAAAATTCTAGTCATATTAAAAAAAGTCTATGTCTCTAGTTTCGACGTAAACTTTTATTTAAAGTGGTTGCGCTGTGGAGTATCCTTTCCGGCGAAACAACCATAATATTTCTGTTACTATACATAGTATATGCTAATATATAGTATCTAATAATTCTATAACAATTCTATATTGAACTAACACCCCTAAATTCTCAATCTAATTGAATTAAACGAAGAAATCGGTGCCTCAAACTTTGTCTTCGAAATAATCGTAAGTGCCTTAATTAAAGTTCTTAGCAAATAACGTTTGACATGACTGATGACTATTTGTGTGAGCATCAAGATGGCGGGATCAAACCCCTATTTAAATTTTGCACATTAACCCTTACACGTTTATAACTATTCCAAAATAGTTCAAATGAATTTGCTTATTTAAATCTACTTATTTTGGTCCAAATCTCAAAAACTAAGGCATTTAGTGAAGATCTGTTTCCTTTTCCCTTAACCCCATATATATTTTAAACTAGTGGCCGACAAATTTCGACTAATTAGAGACTTACATTTTTTGGTTATCAAAATTTTAATCCACGGGGAGAGGATAAAATACTATTCCCCTCTGTCATTTTTATCCACCCTCCGAGCATGGCGACATGGGTGGATAAACTATTCATATATATTCATTCGGGGATAAACCAGGGGAAACGCTTGTCCTCGAAATTATTGCTATTATAAGAAAACTTTTAAGAAATTACACAATAGTCGAGAATGTCATGTAAACCAAAGTACTTTCATCGTTTTATTACATCTGTACTGGATATTTATTTGGTTTTGTTGTCAATTGGGATTGTTCGAATCGCGAAATCTTTCACTAGTCGCCAGACTAAAAGCCGTGGATGAGTATCCACGTCTAATGTCAAAAAGTGATATAATTCTCTTTCCCCCTGTTGCCGTGCTTTGGCAGGTGGATAAGATAATTGTATCCCTTGTCAGTGGAAATAACCGGTGGATAAAAGTTATATCCCCAGCCCATGCTAGCCCTGCTGATGGTGGCCAAGCGAGTGTTAGTCACACGTTGTTAGGTACAGACGCTAGCATATCAACCTACCCCAAACTGTCAAATTTTCCCAATAGAAAATTAACCTTATTGTGTTTACAATAAAGTTGAAAACCTTCAAAGATATTTGACACATTTGGTTAGGTTGATGTGCTTGGCGTCTGCTGTACATCCCCAGGTTGACGTGTTCACAACTATTGGTTGCTACAACTACATAGAAATAAAACAAATTGCTATTTTAATAACATTTATTATTAATAATAATAATTGATTAATATCTATAGAATAAGTTAATAATTATTGGAATTGTTGTTACAATACCATACGGTATTGCTCGACACTGTGAGACGATATCGGGCAGTAACATTAGGAAGTGTACCCATACTACGTGAACTGTTCAGATGGGGGCTTCATTACCACGCTTGGTCGCAGGGGCGAAGGGGGTCTTAACTGTTCATTGCGTAATAAATTTCTTCTAGAGAAAATGCGCTTCTTTCTACTGCAATATTTTTTAAACATAAATGGAATCTTCAAGTGGACGTAATAAAAACTTATAAATTGATTATAAGCCGGAACGAAGTTTGCCGGTACAGCTAATACACTCAATAGGAATGCAGTAGGTATATGCATCTAAACGTCATAAGTTCGAGAAGTCAAATAATTTTTCTAAACCTATTAAAACTACCCTCTTCCTTTTATCAGGGGGTCTTGGATTAAACTACGGGTACCTACTCACCGAGAGGCACGGGGTAGACAAAAATTTAAAAAATGGGTCACGTAGTATGGGTACGTTCCTAAACAAGATCGGCCTTATGACTTGAGGTGCAGGTACCAGACCACATTACAATATTATTTGAACTCGTCTGAACTAAAATATGGTAATATTTATATTATCATTATCACACAATATACATTAAGGCTTACAACATTCATAATAAAAAACACGTTAATAAGACATTGAAATATTCCTGTATAAATATTTTATAAGTAACATACAGTTTTGAGCTCATCGTTTTTCGTTCGTAAAACGGTAGGCGAAGAGAGTACAAAACATCACAATATATTAAAGTCACATTAGTCCGTGTGTACTCGTATAGTAGACTATGTTTCATTATATAATAAATTCACGCTATTATAAGCGTAATGGTCTTTCTCTACGAATAATAAAAGTCAAAAACTAACTGACTGGCCTGTTGGTTTAGTGCTTAGTGATCCTGACTGCTATGCCGGAGGTCGTGGGTTCGATTCCCACCCAGGACAAATGTTTGTGTGATGAGCACGATCATTTCTTCTGTGTTTGGGTGTAATTTACCTATAATATGTAGGTATATATTTAGAAATATATAGTATGTTTATCAGCTGTTACAAGTACCCATAACACAAGCTCTCAAGCTTAACTTGGGACTAAATGGCGTTGTGGAATATATATTTATTTATATCTGAACCAAAGTTGGCGTTTCCAAAAACTACCAGAAAGTGTTATGCAACAGTAACACAAGAGGGAAGCTTATTTTTAACCGACCTTATAAAAAGGAGGGGGTTCTCAATTCGTCTGTATGTTTGTTACGCGATGACTACAACAAATAAACCAATGGCTTAATGGCAATTATAGCCCAATGGCCAAGGCGTTGGACTGGCGATCGACAGGTCGTGAAACCCACTCCAGACACAAGCATATTCAACTTAGTTGGAGGGGTAACAATACTACTGCAACCCCCATTGTTGGTAAGCTTTTATTACAAAAAATATATGAATTGATTTAGAGGTATCTTTTTTTGTTTGGAGGTGGTCCCATATAAATTTTATCTAAATCGAGTTAGGAGTTTGGTTTCAATATCAAAATAGCTGGAAATTATAAATATATCCACATTACTAAAAATACAACCGACTCATAAAAAGTTGTAAAATAATTTGCTTCAGAAGTCGGTGGTAAATAACGAATGAAGTAAATTACCAAAGCCACAGTTATGTGCGCGAACCATTCACCATTATATGTCATTCTGAGAACCAATCACCGCGCTCGCCGGAATACAATGCGCTACGCGAGTGCATCTCATTGTCTAACTTGCATGGCTCAAAGGTTTTTTTGCAACAACTCCTTCTTGCTTTTATTATTCGTAGGTACTACCTACATATTAAATATAGTTTATAAGGTTTTTATCACACTGAAATTGCACATGGTTTTAAAGCCGCGTCCGCACATCGCGTGTCTGGCTGAACGTAAAATACGGTCAGTGTGGGCGCGGCTTAAGAAAAGAAGTCCTACTCTCTATGGCAGTCGAACCATATTACACCACAAAGTTTCAAATATCTATCAATTCCTGTATCCGCCTTCGTTATGGACTAAGGTAACATCATTGGAGTACCTTTAAGTCAGTCCATAACCTCTCATGCTTACCCAAGGTACACAAGACTGCCATTGATTTATTAACATTACATACAAACACAGCATCGTTGTAGCGTTCAAAACACTTGAATACATTCGACATTCGTTTGGTCTTCCGAGGAAAATTGAATAAGTAAATGGCATGACGGGCGAATATCTCGCTTACTACATGAGGGGCGAATATTTCGAATGCTACTTGAGGGGATTACTACATGAACGGGCGAATATCTCGCGTACGACATAAACGGGCGAATTTCTAGCTTACAACATGAACGTGCAAATATCTCGCTTACTACATGAACGGGCCAATATCTCGCTTACTACATGAAAGGGCGAGTATTTCGCTTACTACATGAACGGTTAAATATCTTGATTACTACAAAGTGGAAAATAGTTCATTTGTACATGAGGTATGAGAATTAAAGTTACCATACATGGCCAGTTTTATCTTCAGTAGGCAGTTCTATGCTGTCCAAAACTTTGTGTGTGAACTTGGGTGAAGTGGACGATGTAGTGAGTTAGTGACGCTTACCTGATGCTGGAGATTGACAAAGAATTACAATATTTCAATCTATACCTAGTGATGCTTTTATTTATTCTAATAAATTTATAATATACTTTTATTATAAATGAGAAAGTAACGCTGTTTATATGTTTTCTTTATTTGTCGATTTTTCACGACTAAATGGCTGAACGGAGCGTAATAAAATTTGGCATAGAGATAGATAATATCCTGGAGACGGACGTAGGCCATTCTTTTGTTTCAAAAATTAAAAGGGAGAAAAATATTTTTCAATTGCGGCGCCATCTTTGGCGATGACGGTGACAGTCTTGCTTTAGCTAAAACTAAGAAGGTTCTGAAAAATGATTCTAAGGCGGTGCGAAGTTTGCTGGGACAGCTAGTATTATATAATTCTAAAGCTAGTGTTAAACTATACACTGCTACTAAGTAAGACTATAAGCTCACTTCAGCCAAGTTCTCGCGGGGTGATTTTTACTGATCTCAACAAGTTTTCCCTTGAGTGAGTCGGCGTCAAAATGCAATCTATTCAAATCTTATTCCCAATTGACTTGACGTCCTCTCTATTTAAACAAATATCAATTTTATACTAAGCATAAATAAAGTTCGATTTGATATAAGATTTACGTGTTCTAGGTACTGGTGAGTTGTAGCGCAAATTGAAAGGTATGTTCAGGTTTTAGAATCATTTTTCCATAACATTATAATCGTTTATATGTTGGGAAACTTGTGAACAGGATACGATGTCTATGATAGGCGAGCGAACGTTTCTAACCGAATCGTATTCAATTATGAGATTGTTCCGTAGGTATATACGTAAAGGCGAAAATTCGTCGGTCCAGCAGCACGCGTTGAACACCGTAGTAACGGTTATAACGACGAAAGAATCGAGAAAGTGTGACAGATGGCAGAAACATTACTGCTGATTATGGAAGAAACAATTCTCGGTATTGGAGACTTTTGTCGACTAACCAATCGACACATTTCTTCTGTTCATTCTTGACATTGTCGTGCTCCAAACAAAAGAAGTACTTTTACAATCAGTCAAGTTGCCGATTCTTCTGAGTGCCTAGTGCGAGTTTGTTTTACGCTAACGCGATCGACACGTTTATGACGTTGGCCGATTGGCCCGCTCCATGCTTTTAACCAATCAGAGAGCCAAACGCGCTGAACGTTTCGATCGCGTTAGCGTAAAAACAACTCGCACTTAGTAGTGATGGATTAATTAGCATTCGCATTCATTTTTAACATGCGAATGCTCATTTAGCATTTAGCAAATGAAATGTAGTTGCGAAATTCTGTGAAGTGCGAAGTGAATTCATTACTTTGTATTTCGTTCATGCTGATGCAGCGGCACTCAGCGGCAGCGTGCGCTCTCCGTCGCACCCACGGGAATACTAAATCTATCTGTTTCACGTTACACTGACTTTTAGCAAATAGCTGTGCATGTGATGCGAAGAATGACGTTATACAATTATTATCTTTAAATTGCTCGTACACAGGGGCGTAAATTGTATGAATGCGTCTGATCGTTTAATTCGATAAATTATTAGCAGGGTGCGAAAAATGAGATTGAGCAATTTATTACCTTATGATCTTTGATTTGCTCGTATTTAACGTCGTATATTGAATAAATTGTCGTTATTTTAGCAAATAGTTTAGCAATAGCAATTAACATGCTAAGACTGAAGAATTCACATGCTAATGAAATTTATGCGAAATCGCATTAATTGCCATCACTATAGCGCACTGTAGTCAAAATCCGTTTCTAAGGTGGTCGTGCAACGCGTGCTGATATCGTAGTATTCCTGTAAAATGGCGGGTCACAGCGATGCTTCGTTTAGTACCTCGGCAGGTCAGTCATATTGTGGTGTGGGTGATGACGGTTGAGCACTCCCAAGCCAGTGCATGTTATCACGTTCTTGCACCCATCTTCGATTATCTCAAATTTTACCTGAGATTGGAGGAAAAGTATTAAAAATAAATAAGTCGTCTCTCATCGAATGGACATTGGGAATTAAGAACGTACCTTCGCGATCAGCTCAGCTATGAAGATAGCAGTTTTGGTGTGCATTGTAATGTCCCCAACTAGCACGGAGGACGGGCCTTCAGCCAGTGCCATGTAAATTATCACTTGATCCTACAACAATTAAAAAATGAATATAATCCTAATCTTATATAATCTTTTAGACACATGAGCTTTGTAAAATAAGATTATGGACCTCCCAGCGAAGATTTTTTTTTTCGAATTGTAAAAATCGATGAGGAATTTCTTTTTTTTTCTATCTAATTCAATCAAATGTTTCCTTTACAAGTAAATAAGTCACTTCTTACATTGATAACCCTTATTACTTGGGCTAAATCACTAATCAAAAATAGAAAAATGTCGAATATTATTGATAACTACAACCTAGGTCTTTAAGTCAAGCAAGAGTGAGTGGTAACTTCCAGGCAAGCGTGTTTCATCGTCGACCACATCATCGCTTACCATCAGTGAAAGTGGTCAAACGCAGCATATCAATACAAAATTAAAAACTAACATCCGGAAAAAAAAACAAAATTAAAAGTCTTTATTCAAAATAGGCTGAGAATCAGCCTTCACCACTTCCTAGTGTTTTGTTCGTAAGAAGTGGTGGAATAGACTCCCCAGCAATTTGAGGAAAATTTGGGAATTAGGAAAGCCGACGAAGTTTTACGAGGCAGAGAACTTATGGTGTCACTTCCATCCCGTATATAAGCAGCTGTTACCTGCAGATGGGTATCAAGACAGCAGCCGCTGAGTATGTCGTCCCGCAGCGCGGCGCCCGCGGCGCGCCCCACGTCGGCCGGGTCGGCGCCGCGCTTGCCGAGCCCGTCCGCGCCCAGCCGGCAGCCCGACGTCATCTCGCATATCGCGCTGCACACACACCCCAACAATAGTGTCAAATGAAACAGCTAGGTACTGGCCTGCAGACATTTCATCAATCTTAGACGTAAGTGAACACAAATCTATGAACCAGTTAATGTATTTTTAACCGACTTTCAAAAAAGGAGGAGGTTCTATGTTCGTGTGTATGTATTTTTTTTTTTTTTTTTTTTTTTATGTATGTTACCTGATTTCTCCGCCATTTGTGGACCGATTCTCAAAATTCTTTTTTTGTTTGAAAGAGTATACTCCCGAGGTGGTCCCATTTTAATTTGGTGAAGATCTGGTGCTGATCTTCGGAGATATACAACGGAACTCTTCAAAAATAGACGGCAAATCTATAGTGATTGCTGGAATCGCTTGGATGTTTATGGTTTATACAACATCATGACGTATCTTCAAGCCTGTATGCTCAGAGGGGTAGGCAGATGTGTTCAATATACCTAGATTTCGACAGTTAGGTATGATAAGTTTCATTTATTAGGGTTAGGTGGATAACCCTATTAAAATGACATGTATTGTTAACAATTAACAATATAAAATGAATTCATGGCAAATGTTTGTATGGGAACAACTAAAAATGGAAAAATAAAAAACTTTTTTACAAAAAATAAAACCGACTTCAAAAATAACACTTAACGGTGTAAAATAACTCTAAATTCGGAAGTCGGTGGCCCATCAAGAATAAGACAAAAGTACTAAAGCCACAGACTTCCGAATTTAGAGTTATTTTACACCGTTAAGTGTTATTTTTGAAGTCGGTTTTATTTTTTGTAAAAAAGTTTTTTGCATCTTAGATTGCCCGCCCACTTCCGATAGTTGGGATCAGTCGGGATGCAACATATTATTTCTGACCGATTTCCGATTTTATTGTTACCTATTAATTATCGGACGTGGGCATGCGGCATTATAATCTCAGTGTTGGTCCCGAAGAAAGTGGTTTATAAGGAAGTCTTAGGGTGAACAAAAACTATATCCTTATAGCTAGTCCGTTACAATAAAAAGTCCAGATATTGAAAGTTCTAGAACATACGGTGGTTTTAACCACTTGTATGAAGTAATTATAGAAACAAAAAGCAATTGTGTCTCGCATGGATCCTGTTAGCATACCAAAGGTAAACATGATAAAGCCGTGAGCAATGCTTCCTTTTCGTGGTTATTACCACCTACAAATATTTAACCCATAAAACTTCGCACAAGATCAAATGATCACTCTATGTATAATATCTAGAAGACATGGTGCTTTGGACAAACACGAGAAAGCCATGGGCGAGATTTGCCTTTGTGGTTATTACCGCTTACAAATATTTGACCTACACAAGATCAAATGATCACTCTATGTATTATATCTAGAAGACGTGGTGCTTTGGACAAACACGAGAAAGCAGTGGGCGAGATTTGCCTTTGTGGTTATTACCGCTTACAAATATTTGACCTACACAAGATCAAATGATCAGTATGTCTGGTATCTAGAACACACGGTGCTTTGATAAACACGAGAAAGCCGTGGGCGAGATTTGCCTTTGTGGTTATTACCGCTTACACATATTTGACCTACACACGATCAAATGATCACTATGTATGGTATCTAGAAGACATGGTGCTTTGGACAAACACGAGAAAGCCGTGGACGAGATTTGCCTTTGCGATTATTACCGCTTAAAAATATTGTGTCAATAAAGCTACTAAAAGATTGCATTATTACTGTTTGGTATTAAAATTGATAATTTTACCTCTAGTTACATACCACTCCAAATAATGTCCAAGTTGCTACTACGAAAAGAATTAAAATATTACTGAAGATTTTATTTATGATGTTTCTGGTCGCATTTTTTCCTGCCTTTATTAATTAGGTTCAGTTCAGACCGAGAGGGCGAGAGCACTCTTTGAAGAATCTTACACTTCGCTCGCTGATATAATAATACACTTTATTGTTGATGTCATACTCATAGAGCATAGACTTGTGCAAACATTACCCCGGACAAAAACAGCTCTTCGGTTGAAAATTTCTACACCTAAGTCACATTAAAGTTTTTGGTGTGTTATAATATCTTTCCTGTAGATTTCTGGATATTTTTTAGCAGTGATTTCGTGAAAGGGGAAATGTGTTACTGGAAACAGGGGAAGCGCGCGCTATTTGATTGGACCAATGATCACGCGCGGAGGCGGAGAGTCAGCTGTGAGATATCGATAGATATTTTACCGTCGATTTTTTTTACAGTTTCTTGTAAAGGTGTTAGGAAAAACAATAGATATGTGTTGTACTCATAAATATGAAAACATTTTACTATGGAATCGATCATGTAGTTATGATGCAGGTACATGATGTTTGTATGGGACAACTGACTTTTTCGCGATCTCATGGTCGGTCCCATTATAAAAGTTGTTCTTATTGATGAGTACAATAGCAGTATTTCGAGTTTTTATACAGTAGGTAAAATAGTACTGACATGATCCCGCTGCAGTTGTTAGGAGCTACGTTGGGGTCTTCCTTGAGCACGGTGATCTCGGTGCGGTGATGCAGGTCTTTTATGCTGTCCTTGAAGCCGTCAGACATTTGGGCCGCCAGCTGAATGAACCAGCATCACATTAGAAGACAATAGAAAAATGACGGCACGGTTTGTTGCGGCTCCCGCACGGAACGCATATTAATATGGCCTCCAGATTAATGTTGCGGGTCTGGCTGTTTGTGCATGAGATTCTATATGTCTGTACCTTCGATAAACACGACAAGCTATGGTCAGACCGGACCAAAGTGAGTGCAGGCAGGCCAAGGAAGCCACGCTTTACGAGACAGGCTCTCTAACTGACTAAGCAGCAGCTGCCATAACTGGTTACACCTCTTCGTATTAGAAGCAACAAACGTTTTATATTTAAAAAATAATATTAATTAAAGTCGAGCTAAAAATACAAATTAAGACATATACCGTCATCTGACATGGCCTTACAAATTCCAACTGAAAGACACTAATATAATATTCAAAGTCCTGTTTCACACAGCAAAATTAAAATCCATTCATTCAAAGGCTGATAACCATGAAATTGAAAAACATTACCAAGCAAGACGACCACAAGCAGCACCCGTTCACGAGCAAGACGAAAAAATCAGATGTTACCTCCCTCGCCATACTTAAGGAATGGTGGTAACCTGATCCCCGACAGTTATAACATTATGCTACTTACCCGCATAGGCAGCGTGCCAGCAACGAAGCTCCATCCGATGATCTTGCCGACGAAGCCACGGTCCATGATCCTGGCGGCGTTGAACTTGTGGACGGGCATACACTCCACAGTCACGAAGCCACCTCCTTTAGGATAGTAGCTAAAATCATAGTTTAGTCAGTATTTTGATCAAAGGCCAGCTATTTTTATGGTTTCATTAGTTCGACTTTCTAAGTTTTAGACGTCATTGATATAGGTGAAGTCTCTCAAGCTTAAAAAAATACCAATCCGTTACTGTCTCACTGCAGGGCAAAGGCCACTTCTCATACAAAGAAGGCACGAGACAGGTACTATATACTATATCTACTATACTAACGGAATTGTATCTACACCTGTTGTCTCTGCATCACCCAAGGGTTGACTGGTAGAAAATGCCTATACGGCATTAAGCCTCCGTACATTTGCTTAAAGTATTCATAAAAAATATCATATTTACCCTCGTCTATGCATTTTCATATCAAATGAAGCTCCGAAGAGTTGGAGTGTATTCTTGAACACCTCAGTCATGTATTCTATCTGAGGCGCCATGTCAGCGTTGGTGCCTCCCTTCAGGTCCAAGACGACTGGCCCATCAGACATCAGGGCGCAAGGCAACGCTATTTGCATGAGCAGGCTGATTGAGCTGCCGAACAAAATGTATAAATTGAAGACTTGTTTATTTATTTATTTAAATGATATGGAGGACTTACAGCTAAAACAAATCAGGTAAAAAAAAGTAAGTTAGACTGACAGCCAATAACAAGTCCTCACTTCGCTCACAGACATTTACTGCTTAAGACCTGCGCAATGGATATCTAAATAGAAATAGTGTCGGTTTTTTTTTCAAAATAACCGGGTTCGATTCCCGAACGGAGTACCTACAGATGTTTTTTAAAATGTATGAATGCAGTTTTTCTTGTTATTAAAATCGATGACATAGTTCCTCAGAACAGATCTTCGTATGTCTTATAGTTTCAGACTTTCCCATACTGACCGCTTTGAATGAAACACCCTGTATATACTTGTCTACAAGTACGAGAAGCTTCTGGATAAACAATAAAAGCCTCACGGGTCGATTTAAGGTTAAGCTACGCTTGACGAGATCGGTCCGTGGATGGGTGACCATTTATTACATATCAAAACTCCTCCGTGCCAGGTCTGACAGGCAGTCGCTCCAGCACTAGTATTCAGATGTGTTTTCATAGGTTTTTACAGTTTTGATCAAAACTAACATAAAAAAAACGTTTTAAATTAGGACAAAACCGGCAAAGAAATTCTACGCTAAGTGGTCCAGAATCATAATATGCACAACTCATAGTGTATTTGGCAGTAGGTACCTACACGTACAATACAAAAGCCAGATTATTATCAGGCTATAAACTGGCAACCCTAAAGGCAGATTCCATCATTTCATCTTAATATTAAAAGCTAAGAAAGGTTAAAGATAGGTGTGCTAATTAGTCCGCCAAAAAAAAAATAAGCACAACAAAAAGATAATTATTGGACCGTTAGACGTCCTTCGCGACGATCAAAGATTCGATTACACAGGTGGGCGGCCCGGCTCCCGTCGACAACAACGATACATTGATTTTATTGAAGGAAAAATATATAATTTCTCCTACACTCAAACATCTTTATTTAGAAAAACAGTTACCATGGAAATAAAGTCGTAGGTACAGAGGCCAGCATATCAAGCTACCCCAATCTCTCCAACTTTGATAGTTCTTCAACTTTATTACAAACGGCTAAGGTTCATGTTCAATTAGGAAAAAGTCACAGTTTAGGAAAGCATAATGTACTCGCGCGACCTGCCCATAGTTATGTTATGTGCTCATCACATTGCTAGCCTGGCCTGTTAGTGACTGTCCTGTTGGTCTAGTGGTGTGGAGTGACCCTGACTGCTAAGCCGGAGAACGTGGGTTCGATTCCCACCCAGGACAAACATTTATGTGATGAGCACAATCGTTTGTTCTATATCGGGTGTAATATATCTATAATATGAATGTATTAAGAAATATATCAGTTGTCTGTCTATTACTCATAGCACAAACTCTGCTTAGTTTGGGGCTAGATCGCGATGTGTAAAAGTTTTGGAATATTTATTTATTTTATGTTAAATGCTCAGTGTTATTAAGCGAAAATGTAGGTTAAATGAACTCGAATCGAGCTGTAATTCTAAACTTGACAGTTGACTTCACTCAAGTTTCCACAGGCTGTCTTTTACTGAATCAACCGGCTGATAAATGATTGCGTTATTGGCTGATTATATTTTTATAAAGCCGAACAACGCTAACGACCGTTTCTATTCCTCTTTGTTTAGTATTGAATGAAAAGTCAACCGAGTTTTGGTGGCTTCGGAGGGCGCATGAATGGTCAGACATAATTGCGTAACAGTTTTTAAGCATCGTGATTTTGCGCTGCTGGGTACAGACGCCACGCACGTCAAGCCAAACTGTCAATTGTAACCTTATTCCCTTTGCAATAAAGTTGAAAAACTATCAAAGAAGTTTGACACATTTGGGTAGCTTGACGTTCTGGCTTCTACTGCACTTCGCACCTGACCTTTCTGAAGATCATCACCAATGAGGACATGTGCTGGCCTCTGTTTGTGAGATTGAATATCGACTTAAGGCCGCTACTGTACATTTCACATACACCAGCGATACTCCTGCCTAATCTAATTATGAGAAAAGCTGCATGATGTTATATTGTGTTGCTGTATGCAAGATCATATCGTGTCATGACTGTCTTTATTATAGTGTTCAATGTGGGCAGTGATGACATAATACAATATAAATACCTACGTACAGACGCCAGCACGTCAAGTTACCCCAATGTGTCAAATTTCGTTGATAGTTTTTCAACTTTATGGCAAACAGAATAAGGTTCAAATTCAATTGGGGAAATTTGACACATTGGGGTAACTTGATGTGCTGGCGTCTGTACATCAGATGGTCGCTCAAAATCAAAAAGCTCAAAAGCGGTATCTCAAAAAAAACGTTAAGTTGATTTTTATGGCATCGGATAGCATAAAAAAGACACATCCAATAAACGAAGGCAATTAGCGGAATCTTAATTAAAGGCCTATTCAAACCTGAGCGATATTTGCTGCCGCTGTGGGTAGAGGTACATACCGCGCGGGTTTAGCTCAGGTATTTAGTATCAATTTTACTACCGTCTGCCGCAGACGGTAGCGAAATTGATACTATACCGCTTAGGTCTGAACAGTAATATTACCGCATGGCGCATACCCACTGGGTTTTCTCTGCCGCAGACGGTAGCGAATACCGCTTAGGTCTGAATAGGCCTTAAAAATATTAAACCTTTTTATCAATTGAATTCAAACAGTTTAATCAATCTTTAAAGTAAAAGGAAAACTGTAATCACAAAATTTAAAATTAACTTGATACTAGGTTTCCCTGAGATACCGCTTTTGCTTTTAGCACGGCAGAATTATAGACCTGATAACTTCATAAGGCTCAATGTCATCTAAAAGGACAATGGAAAGACTATGTTTGAAGTTTCTTTACGGGATCGAATCGGAAATTAAGAGTAAAGGTGAAACATTAACCAATCGACACGACAGAGGTCGATTGCCCAGGGTGAGTCGGAGGTGACAGAATTTAGAGAGTACGTCGCTCGGAGAGGCTTATTTCATGCAGTGCAAGAGGCAGTGGGCGGGGAACATTGATCGCAAAACCGTTGGGGCCAAAAGGTTATTTAATAATGGAGACCGCGTATCGGCAGAGGCAGTGTGGGTAGGCGGGGAGCTTACCCACGCGTCGTCACAAGACTATCAGGTGAACATCGCATAAAGCCGATGAATGAAGGCAGCGCAGGAAGGGGAGATTGAGGTGGAAATCGTTTAGGGAGGCTTTTGTCCAACAGTGGAAGTGTTTTGGCTGAAATGATGACTGTATGCAATATACCCAGGTCTCTAAAAACAGACTAAAAATCCTTAATAAGAATCCTTTTACCTACCATGAATTTGGCTTTAGACGCAAATAGACAACCGTTGACGGTTGACTGCGTCGTTGGTCTAGTTCGATCCCCGGGTCGGGCAGTGTTATTAAGTTTTTCCATGTGGAATTACTCAGTAGCAGCCCGGGGTCTAGGTCTGTGCCCGATTGATGGCAATAGGCTCGCCCTCTACTACCTACTAGGAACACCTCTGCCTAGCCATTCGGGGATTACAGGCATAATGTTATGTTAGACAACCACTTTTATTGGGTTTTCGCGCCAGTTTCCAAGCCAATAAGCACGATTTGATAAGGCACAATAAAACAAGGAAAAGTTCTTGATTCCCTATAGGCGGTGAATCTGTCCTTACCTACAGCGCAAAAAAAAAACAAAATAAAGCAAATAATAACCTTTTAAGCACAAATAAGGCGTGTGTCTCACCCAGCAGTGCGCGTGTCGGCGACGTAGTGTCCATGCTTGATCCTTTTCCCGGGCATGAACTGTACCTCAGTAGAGCCGATGGTGTCGCCCCTGAGTTTAGCGCCGCACATGTCTGCGACTAGCTTTATGCCTGTACGCCGATTAAAGTCAATTAATGTAAGTAAGTAAGTCACTAAGTTAGTTTGTAAGTAAGTTACTAAGTATGTAAAAAGTCACTAAGTAAGTATAGTCCTCCTTACCGATTTCGATAATGGCGGTGATGATAATGTTCAGTGGTGGCAAACAAAATTCTAATATAAAGAATTGCCAGATCTCACCTTACAGCTTGAGGAAGACTATCAAAGTTTTGTTAACTTTAAAAACTTTTAAATAAAGTTTTTTATGTGCTTGGCAAATTAGGACTTGCAATAAATAGGTATGCATCAAACTAAGCTTATAGATTGTGGGAAAGTAAAATGACTAAAACATCTAAAGAATTCATACTGCGCTTAATTTTGTGGACATTTCTTATATTAACAATGAAGGCAGCTGTGTCCCAGAAATAAAACAACAGATAGCCATGGCTAAAGATGCTATGACACACCTGAAGAACATTTGAAAAAATTGGGATGCAAGTTATAAAACCAGAGCTCATTTGGTCAGAGCACTAGTTCTCCTGATTTTTCTCTATGGAGTCAAGATGTCACAGTTCAAGCAATATGAAGACAGAAGATACACATCCGAAATATAGTGCTAAAAGGGGATTGAAGAAGATGAGGTTAATTGTGACTAATGGCTATTAAACTATTGTTAAAAAAAAAACTTAAGTAACTACTAATTGAAACTACGACTACTCTACTAAGTCCTGTACTAACTAAAATTACTAACTTTAACTATTGTTAAATACAACAAATGATTTGTATTTGTATTTGTTACTGATCTTGAGGTGATCTCGCTACAGGGGGCAGATAACTATAAATAAATATTCCATAACTTTTCACACAACGCCATTTAGTCCCAAGGTAAGCTATGACCTTGTGTTATGGCTACTAAACAGCTGATAAACTTACTTATATAGTATTTCTAAATACATACATATTACAGATAAATTACACCCAGACACAGAACAAATGATCTTGCTCATCACACAAACATTTGTCCTGAGTGGGTATCAAACCCAAGACCTCAGCATAGCAGTCAGGGTCACTAACTGCTAGACAAACAGGACAATCATAAATTTAAATTTTAGACAGAGCTACGGACCTATTACATTGTATGTTGTTTGTTTTAAAACAACAATGCTCAATTTTAAATTTAACAAAAATTGGAAATTGTTTTTGTCCCACTATCCTGAAATAAGCTTTAAATTACACCACAATATTTAATATACATTGCACAATACTTTCTTGATTGATTGCAACATGATTTATTAAATCATTGGAGTTCCTGGTTATCAGGCAAAGCGGAGTAGCAATAATAAAGGGCTTCACTCAGCTGTGAGAACTATAAGGGTTTTGCTGCTTTATTTATTAATATTATGCTATTCTTGTTAATCCTGGCAACTAGGTCATAGCTTACAAAAATTCTTTGGATTATTTTGTGTAGGTATTTTAAGAGGGAAAGGCCCAGCTAATTAGTACTTACATTAATACAATAATACAAAGTTTACCTATGAGGTGCTGCGCCGCTAGACCCGGCTTGCTGCGCTTAGCTCGGATGTTCGTCACTCGCACAGGTATTACCAGAATAGCGCTCAGAGAAATGGCGGTCCGAAGTATTTGACCGCCCTGTAAATATTTTTTGTCACATTTTAATTCAAAAATAATCAACACAAAAAAGTAATGACACCAATCATGATATTTACCCCTTCTAACATACTTCCGTCGATTTCAATGAAGGGTTCCGCCATGGCCATTTTAATCAGCACCAAAAAACACACTTTTCTATGATCACAATAATTCGCAATTCGCAACCCGATTGCAAATTATAAACCATGCGTGAGCACTTGACAAAGAGCGTCCCGAAAATGCACTCCGTAAGTCTCAAAGTCTGTACTCTGCAGTGCTGCCAATAAAAAAATCTTGATTCCCCGCGTGAGTGTTGTCAATTCCCCGAAATTCCCCGCTTGGTTTTGATTTATTCCCCACAAATTCTCCGAATTGATATTTTCGGAATAAAAACACAGTTTTATTCAAAATTTGTTTGATAGCTAAGTACTTACTATAAAAAGTTTTATAAAATACAAAAACATAAATAACAAAATTGGCTCACAGATAGTGGCCTTCATTTTAGTTGGAATAGTAGGATATTATCAGTAATCATATTTCGATTGGTTCGGATTTTAGAAGATTCTCCACTTTAGATATACAGCTGCAAGTTTTGACCACTTTTCCATAATTTTACTGAAAAATAAAAACCGAATGCACCAACTTAAAAAATCAACAATGTAGAAATGGATGCGTTCAGAAATACAAAATCGTAATCAAATGACAGTTGACTGTTGAGCAGGAATTTGAGTTGTGTTGCCATTCAAAATGTTGTTTAGTAGTGTCGAGCTGTATCTGCCAAGTCCACACGTGATTACGACATAAAATAGTTTTAGCCAAATCGGTCTGGATTCCCCGAAAATCCCCGATTTATGTCATTCCCCGGGCTTTCCCCGCGCCAACCCTCTATTCCCCGCAAATCGGGGATTTTCCCCGCGATTGGCAGCACTGGTACTCTGTCTGTTTTTCTGACGGATGTTGCCGGGTAATCAAAACGTCAATGTCACAATAATAATATTGATAAGGCGTTGTGTCAGTCAGTGTTACTCTCTGAAAACTCGCTTTTACCCATGCTCAATTTAACTCCCACAATCACATTAGAATAATCAATATAAATATTCTAAATGAAACGTCGGGTAAATGTTGATTAGATAGACCTTTCTTAAGAGATGTGTCCGATATTTTTTATTCCACAATCTCTGTGATAAGTAGACAACAATGTATTGTAAACTGTGTAGTGTGAAGTGCTCGCCTGTTCGAAGTGTTTTAATACATCTATCTACTGCTACTATCCATTATGTAATCGATAACTCTTAGTTAAATTAATCACTAAGTATTATAACTATTCCATAGTTATAAAAATCGTTATTTTAGTTAGTATTTTAGTCTTTAGTTAAGACAAACGATCTGCAATCACCCACTTTAATACAACGCATTGAAGACATTATTAGTGCTACTGTTTCCCTACTACTGATTAAAACCAACGTTATTTTGGAGCGGCGACGTCATTTAAGCAGGGAAGAAATGCTCAGAGCCGTGGGAATGATAGAAGCTGGTTCCCGGCAACGTACTGTGGCTTTAGCTCTGAATACAAGTCAGAGTGTTATCAGTCGACTTTGGACACGTTACCGAAGCACTGGTACCGTGGCTGAGCGCCATGGAGGACGGTATCGCTGCACCACACGGAGACAAGACCGATACATTCAAATCTTAACTCGAAGAGCTCCAACAATAACCGCCATGATGTTAGCCGTGAGGCTTCATCACTCTTCAGGGAACTTAATTAGCGACCAAACAGTCAGAAACCGCTTGCATGAAGTGAACCTTCATTCCCGAAGACCGCTACGGGTACCACCTATAGCAATGCACAATCGTAGGATTCGATATCAATGGGCTCTTGAACACAGAAATTGGGCAGAAGAACAATGGCGTTTCGTGTGCTTTTCTGATGAGTCTCGTTTTGGTATGAGACCGGATACAAGACGTATACGACACTGGACAACCCCTGGACGCCAACAGCGATTAAAATCCTGCTAGGAAGTCCATCCTTATAGTGGTGGAACCATCATGGTATGGGCGGGTATTTGGATCGGCGGAAGAACTGAGTTGATTTGGATCAGAGGCAACCTCAACGCTCAAATTTATGCTGAGACGATTGTATCAGACGTCATCGTTCCTCTACAAGTGCAAATCGGTCCCTTATTTCAGTTAATGCATGATAATGCACGACCGCACACCGCAAGAGTTGTAAGACAGACTCTCGCCGCAGCTAACATCAATGTCCTGCCCTGGCCTGCTCAGTCGCCAGACTTGAACCCATAGATATAATAAAGAAGGAGATATGCCCGTTAGACGAAAATGTATCGGAACCATGTGTCTCCACTTTGCCCCTACCACACGGCAACTACTACACATGCAGTTCAGTAAAAGCAATAGATACGCAGTCACGCACACACCCGCATTTCTTAAAACAGAACGTACTACACAATCAATTATAAACCTTATGCTGTCAAACACAGCGTGTATTTACCATGCACCATACAACTTACGCACACAAAAACAACGGTCGCTATCACTTCGTCGCATGAAGCAGCGGCCGTACTACGCGATGCATCCGCACAATGAAGTATCGTTGTGTTATTTTTACATTGCTCGTCCAGCCACTTAGCGACAAACTTAGGTAGTGGTTACGGATCAATGTATTTATTGCAACAATAGTACAGTCGCTGTGATATTTGAAAACAAAAATAACATAGTAAAAGCAAGAAATATATTACGTTTTGTTGTTTTGCATGATTAGATAGACAAATATAGTAAAATACGTGTACTTACATGTGATAAGAAATTCCGTGATTTACATAGTTTTGATTTGTGCTTCGGATTTTACAAAAAAACACTGAACAACTCGGCATTGCTATAAAATGTCACAATCGCGGTCGAAAGCACACAAGTTCGCGCAGACGGCTTACGACGTGATCAATTTTAGCATGTCGCGGAGACACCGACACGCCCCCATGCCACTTCTCCTATTATTTAGATTTCTATGCTTGAACCCGATTGAGCATGCATGGGATATGCTACAGAGAAGAGCTCTGCCGAATATGGAGGGTATCCAGTCGCAAGAAGACCTTTTTTTGTTGTTGCAACGAACATTCGGCGGCCATTCCACAGCGTGATTTGGATGAACTCATTTTGAGTATGCCAAACCGATGTTCTTGTGTTGTTAGTGTTCGCGGTAGAAACACGGATTATTAATTGTTTAAGTTACCCAATAAAATTTTAAAGAAAACTGTTATTTCAGTCTTTTTTTCGAACTTTAATGTTAGTGCTTCAAATGTCAAAAATCCCTTTATTAGGAAAATGGCAAATTTCTTTATTAATGCAAAGGTGACTTGGTTTATCGTTACTGTGACAAACGAAAACACTTTATTTGATGAATCCTTAAAGAAAATTTTAATTAATATCAATCAGGAGAAAAGTTATTGCAAAAATATATGTTGATTCCTACACACTTTTGATGTGTGTAAAAGTGTAACTTAGTGAAGAAATAGGTGCATTTAATTTTAGTTCCGTGTTTTCCCGCCTGCATAGATATGTTAGTCGTATAGAATATATTCCACTGTTATCAACGTTAAGATTTTAAAACTGGGATGTTATTTTTCATTAGGAGAATAAATCTATTTTAATCTATTCCGTCGGCCTATTATGTCATTTTTTGTCACTAACACTTTTACAGTAAAAAAAATTGTAAGTTATTCAACACCTACGTTACAATTAGGGCATGCAAAAACTATGAATCAACTACGAACGAAAGCAGAATGCATTTAATTTCGCGCGTTGTTTATTTTTCATCAACTTTTTTTAAATTTAGTGCGCTCGCAGTTTTTTAGCCAGTCACATATTCAATACATTGTTCCCGCATGGTTTGTGATTCACCTCTTTGCTGATTGAAACATTTACTTACAATATTTTATTTATTTAGGCCTTAAACCTATACATAATAAAAACTTATTTCATATCTTATAAACTTATTTGTTAGTTTTATTAGTATCTATCCTTATAAATAAGTTAGTTATATTAGTTTCTTCTTTTTTGTATAGTCCCTTTTCGGGTAAAGGCCTCCTCCAATTCTTTCCACCTTTTCTTGTCTTTTGCAATTTCAATCCACTTTTTTCCCGCTATTTCTTTGATATCAAAAAAGAGGATAGCAAAAAAAATAAACACATGCCAACATGCAATGGAAAGAAGTATTTTAAAACTAAGAAATATCCAAAAGGTTAGAAATGTAGAAATAAGAGAAAGAACGAATCTGACGGACGCTCTCGAGCACGCACTCCAGAAAAAATGGAGATGGGCAGGGCACCTAGCCAGATATACACGGTAGACAGAAGATGGAAAATTGAAACCACAAAATGGAAAGGCCCCATAGGAAAGAGAAAAGTTGGAAGACCAAAAATGAGATGGGAAGATGATATTACTAACAATATGCACATTCCAAATTCAAATCAATTTTGGTCCCTAGGGATTAATGAGCTATTTTGGTCCCTGTTTACGAGGTATAAACTAGCTCTTTTTGAATAGATGTGATAAAAAGTATATTATTCATTCATTTCTATCTTTTCTTATTTTGTTGCTTCTTCAAGCCCCATTTATGAGCAAAAGCTTCTGAGCTGGCAGCACTCAATGATACCACGTAACCATTTAGTCGTTTACAAAATATGCGCAACAGTTAGATGATCGCCAATCGATGTTGCAAACAAAACGAAAATAATAAAACTCGACTAAAAAGTGGTTTTCTCTAAAATTTTATTTTTATTTTATTTTATTTGATAATTATACAAATAAAATGCATGTTTATTATTAGCATAAACCGTGTAAATAGTGGTCGTTGAACCAATAAAATGAAAAGATACATACAATACTTGTAAATTTCGTAGTTTGTACCGTGTGTTATCGTGAGTGGTGAGTTTGATCTTTTCTAATAATGAAAAAAAATATATAAAATTGGATTAATAAGTTTAGTCTTGTTCAAAAGAATCGATTAATTATTTTATCAACTATTGCACCTCTATTAAAGTAATAAATGTTTGTCTTTGGAAGTTTGGATGAATTCGTAAACGGAAGTTCCGCGCAAAATGTCAATACTTCTTGTTTTGTTGGGAATTAGGTATTTGCGAATTATTTGAGAACAACTTACATTAAGTTGTTCACTATGAGAATTATTTACAATACTACAGAAGTACCTGCTAAGTAATATAAGAAACTACATCTCGACTGGTTAGCGCGTCAGCCTAATTCAAGATGCAACGAAAACCTGGATTCCCTGTCGCTAATTGCGGTATTAAAATGGTAATTGACCCGGTCTATAAGTAAACAGTGGTTATAAACTTAGAAAGTGCAATACATCAACTTAATAAGCAATTAAATTAATAATTGCAGTCTTGACCGTGAGTATTTGTGCGCGTTTTTGATGCAACACGGGCGGTATATGAAAGTTTTAACTGTTGATTGAATACAAAAATAAAGTTATCAAAGTACCTGAAATGTAATGGATAACTGATAAACATAATTAATGTGTATCCAATTGATTGTTCTCTTTCATCATTTAGAATCATAGGTCTTTTAGTGATTAATTACAGTTTTGTCATATAAAGAGGAGTGTGTGTATGGAGGTTAGATCTGTTGCCCTGTGTAAAATACTAGCATTTAAGTGCTGGACTGGAAGCTGGTCCCAACTAAATTGTTAAAAATATAGGCAGATGATCCTGACCTCCAGTATTGTTGCATATTGTTCTTGGTTTTACTAGTTGAAGATGTCTATGGGGCTTAATTGCTGGTTGGAATATAGAAACATATAACAAGATACCACAAGTATTATCCGTTTCTCTCACTCAACTATTAAAACAACTTTAACCTTTCAATTGTGTCAATTAGAGACACAATAGAAAGACAATGACTTCTTCATATTATATCATTTTCCTCAGCCGGACTGCGTGTTGCCAGATTCCTTCTTGAATGAAGAGGGCAATGATCAACAGCAATGTAGGCAGCAGCTGATTAACTTTGGACACTCACAGTGGGGCTTCAATAACTGGAGCTGGTCAGTCAGCAAACAGGAGCTAGGTATGCTTTTAAATTATTAATTTTACCAATAAATCCAATGACTGAGTTTGTTTACTCTAATTAATAAAACCATTTTGTTTAAGATTTTGTGGACTTCACAAATGGCAAGTACTGTGCTGGTGTTGTTGCATTTGTTTCCATAACTGTCAAGAACTTTGACATACACCGGGAAAACATTGGCTATGCCACCTCAACCGCTAACTCTAAGGGATTTGCCATATACAAGTCAAGGAAGGTAAACAAAATAATGTCCTGTAGAATTTGATTGCTGTTCGAGTAAGAACATATTGTAATGTTTTTGATGTGGGATATGTGCTTTACTTTCATTGTTGAACATTTGCAGAGTGCTGTGACTAACGCACTGCGTGAGACTTTACTGAGCTTCGGTGGTAGCGTGGCCACCGAGCTTACAGAGCTGCTGGAGGCTCAAACTGGGGATGCGCCTGCAAATGCGCCCGAACCGGCCGTAGAGAACAACCAGAATGTTGCCAACAAACGCATGGAACCCAAGAATGTGGCCGTTGAGAGAGCCGCACGCAAGGACTGTGTCGACAACGGCACCTCTCCTCGACCCACGTTGCGCTCGCCCCTCGCCCCGCTAGCGCCCCAGCCTGCGCACTCGCACCCAGCGCCTCCACACCCGCAGGCCGCGCCCCCGCCGGTGCAGAATGGACCTCTCGCGCCGCCCCCGGCAGTCAAAAACGCAGCAGCGGGCGCGCGGGTGCTGGGAGCCACACTGCCGCCCGCCAACCGGCCCCCGCGAGTAGTCCCGGGCCCCGCCCCGCCGCCCCCATGCCCTGCGCCTCCTCCCGCTCACCCGCGCTGCAACTCCAACGTAAGTTTCGTACTGCAGCCGGTGATGGGTCCGCTGGGCGGCTACGTACCGCCGATGTACGGCGCGCCGCGCGTGGCCGGGCCGGGCGCTCCGCACGTGTTCCCCAACGCGTACTACGAGTACCCGGCAGGTGGCGGAGGCGGCGGCGGCGGGTGGCACTTCGCGTACGAGAGCTACGATCGCCCTCCCGGCAATGTCAACCTCAACTTCACCCTGCCGCCAAAGAACCTCGTGGTGAACGGTCGCGGCCCGTGCCGACCACCTGATGACGTAACGTTCGCTCCGCCACCGCCTGCGCAGGGTTGCTGGATTAAACCCACTATCTTCTATGACGGCTTCTGGACCGAGCAGAAGGTCAAGAAGTGGGTTGCGGAGCAGGTGGAGAAGCAGTTCCCGGAGGACGCGAGCGCGGCGTCGTCGGCCTCGCCCGATAAGGCCTAGCCACCGCCGCCACCCGCACCTAGCCCCTAGCCCCTAGCCGCCTAGCCGCCTAGCCAGCCGGCTCAGTAGCCACTAGTATTTTACCAGCGAGTTATTCTTATACACTTGTGGAAGTTTTTTGCCACACCTGCTCACACGAGTATTACAGTAGTTTTGAGAATAGTAAATTTATGTATTATAGGTACATTAGGTATATTGGTAAGTTAGAAATCTCAAAAATTGTGAACTATTTTTTATGTAATTTTGTAGTTGTAAGTGTTGTCGCCGCTCGGGCGTCCTCCTCACCACTCCGTTGTTGGAAGTGGCGTGTGTTGGAAAGATTTGAATGTCTGCTTTTAACTGAATCTAGTATTTTTTCCAGAATAGCTTTAAAATGAGCACTATAGTATTTAAATACACTTGTGTGATCGTTTTACTGGATTATCAAATAAACTTGTGAATGACCTGAAAAATTTTACTCGTGCGTTTTTAATATTAGGATATTTCAATATTTTTCTTCTTATGATTACATTAGGAATTGGGTTTGACCATGTTGCATAGTTAGGTATTAAGTAAATGAATGGAATTGCGTATGTACAAACGCCAGCACATCAAGTTACCCCAATGTGTCAAATTTTCCCAACTGAATATGAACCTTATTCTGTTTGTTATAAAGTTGAAAAACGATCGTAGAAATTTGACACATTGGCATAACTTGATGTGCTGTCGTCTGTACATAGATTTATGTATGTAGATTTACTGTGTATATATATGGATATACATGGTAAATAACCGTTTTTATTGAAATAAAGTTGTTTGAATTTATGTAATGTTTGATTGATAGTTCTGTTGAATAGTTTACCTTTGGTTTTAATTTGTAAATATCTTCTTAGGTTTAATAATTTTCTTAACGCATCAGCATTATTGCCAAGCGTGATTGAAGGCAATTTACTATTACATATTAGTTTTTTTGTCCTAATTTTTTTTTATAATTTTCACCCCTTTCCGATCCTATACAGCTGCCAAAGACAATCGACCCGGTGCATGAACAAATAGTTGAACATGAGCTACCAAAGATGGCGCTGGACGGGCTTAACGAGGAAGAGGCGAGAGCTGAGCGAAAGCGGCGCCAGCGGCAAGCACAAGAGGAGTTCCGACAGAAACAACTCATGAAGCAACAAGGACTCGGTTAGACACATTAATACCAACACCACTAGATCAGCAGTTCCCAAAGTAGAGCAGAAATTTGTAGAACCTAACAAATAACAACGACGGACCGGCTACGATTTATTTATTATTGAAACTAAATATCGAAAAAAAATTGACGTGTAGGTAACTTATTCCAATTCAACGTAACTCAAATTTGAAGTTGATGCTAAAGTCATAGCGTTAACAAATAGGAAATAAATGCATCCATCTCTTAAAAAATTAATTCAGGTATTCACGAACCAAGAGTCCCGAATTTAGAAGTAGGTATGTAGTTTTCTAGTCAACTTTGGGAACCACTGTACTACATTATCAAATATTTGATGTGATTTAGTTTTGGCAAGAAGTAATGATAGGTAAATGGCATCATTTATGCTTGCTCAACACAACCGTGGTGCATATACATTGGCTCAACTTCGAAAATTGTAAGAAGAAGCAAAGTTTAGATTATGCTACAAATAGAATAAGGTTCAAGTTTAATTGGTAAAATTTGTCAGGTTGGGGGACCTTGATGTGCTGGCGTCTGTACAGTCAACTGTGCGTTCATAGCGACAGTTTGACATCGCCTGAGCATTATGTCGTAGTGATAATACTGTGCGAGTTGACTGTACCTAATCAACAATACATTCGCAGCTCAGCATCATTAGCTTTTTACCTAGGAAAACATCTTAGTTGTTTTAAATGCATTACATCCTCATAACAGTCAATTTTGTATTTTTTTTTAAAACCTATGATAATGGTACTAGTTTTATGTTTGATAAGTAGTATTTAAGGAGTCGTTAATTCTAAAATAACTTATAAGAAACATTTTTCATTGTATGCTCTTTTAGGTAAGTAGTTTATTTTATAATTTCTTTTTCCATTTAATTACTTTAAAAAAAAAACGTTGGCAATGAGTTTGTATTTTAAGTTTACTTATTATTTTGTCCAATTATATGAGTTTTCTTCCAAACATTTTCTAAATTATTTACTACCTTATGTTGTCCGTTCTCACACTTCTTTGAATACAAGAGTAGTTATGCGATTTTTTATGGCTTACATACCATTATTGTAATAAAACACAGAGTAAGATTAAAGAAACATTCTTGTTGTACAGTCCATAGCATTATGTTAGCTAACTGATTCACGAGTAGGGCCGACCTAGTGGCAAAATAATGATTCAATAACGATGGTTTATGGGGGGTTTCTACTTTGTTTATTGCAACTGAAGACACGTATAGCGCAGCAGCCAATTGCTCAGCCAGTGCGTCAACCGTGACGTCAAAACGCACGCACGCCTAAACGCACTTTGTACTCTTCCTAATTTAATAACTTCCCTTATCAAAAAAACTACCGCTAGATGCTGGGTACTTACGCGTTTTTCCCATGGGAGTAGGCAGAAACTACAGCTCTATATGCTACGATTCTTACATACTTCCTTTGCCTCATTTATATTCATACATCGCTTCCCGGCAAGAAAAGTGTCACAACACATATTAGGTACAAAATGACATATTCACAGCAATAAATAGCGCGTATTTCATTTGTCCGGGTGAAAAAATGTCGTAATTATGTTGCGCATGGTTACCGCTAGATGGCACTAAGTTCTCTTTTTCACGGAGCCGTTTCGCTCCGAACACCGGCGTGAACAGTGTCACATTTGTGTTAATACGGAGTAAACGTGTACTTTGTCGCCAGAAAAGTGTTATAACGTGTGATGTGACTTTTTATCGGTAAGTTTTAAGTTTAAATATTAAAATTGTTACTAAAAAGGCGGCACAATCTGTGTTAAGACTGTATTGTTTACGAAAAAGCATTGTAAATATTGCCAAATCATACAAAAAACCAGACATAACATGTAAAGGGTCTCTTTTTTTACTGTTTCTGATCTATAATCGCGATTTAAGGGAATTTATAAAAACGCAACACATGTAATGTCGTTTTTGTTGTAAACTTTTATAATAATCACAAGTTATATGTTGTGTTCGGTCTTTTTTTCTGTATAAAATTGAACTCAATCTTAATGCCACGTTGCGTATTTTGTTTATTTAATAGTACTAGTTTTTACTAATTGTTTATTTTTTTAGGATCAATATGAATAATAATAGTCGGGCAGCATTGATAATGCAACTAGATAGCGAGAAATTTAACGAACAAAATATGCAAGGTTAGTGTTTTATATTATAGTCAAATATAAATAAATTTAATGTAACGCCCCGATGTTCTTGTGGTTTATGTACCGGACCATGATCTTGGGTTCGATTCCCGGATCAGACAAAAAGTATTTCGAAATTTACTCTGGTTTGTAATCACCGGAATTTGCTAAGTGTAATGATTTTTCCAGATCCTATCATTGTAGTGGTGACATTAATTTAATGATGGAGGTATTTGCCTTGCAGTGAGACAGGCTGATTACTTTACTTTTATGTATTTTTATCAGCTGTTTGTTTGACCATAATACAGTTCGCAATCAGACGGCCGCATGTCAGTTGTCCAGGGATACTTATTTATTTTGTTTTTCAGATCTCGACACATCTACTCCGAAAAAATGTGAAAATAAGCAGCACGAAACTGAAAATCAAAACATAATGCATTCGCAATGTACAAGTCCAGGTATTATTGAGGATTTAAGAGAACTTTTTTGTACAGGTTTGTTCTAAACCTAAACTCAAAGAAAATAAACTGAAGGATCTATTGGATTTATTACAAAATAATCATATTCCCCCCTTTTATGAGTCTTTTTATAAGTCTCTTATGTGAGTAATTTAGGTTTTTTTTAGTTGATTGTAAGTTCACATAAAAAAGAATATTTTTACCTATTAAAAAGTTTGTTTTGATTTTTTTTCTTATTTTAAAAACACGTTACTTAAATGTTATTTTTTCTTATTGTAGGTGCCTTTATTTTATAATTAAAGACAGTTAACCAATAAAAGTACCTAATGATGATGATTGCATTTAGACGTATGTTTAAGAAAAATAATGTCATGTTAGTTCTAAGATTATTTTTTTTATATTGTTATCTGCCAACGAGTGAATTAATTAAGACTGATTGTTAAGTAGGCCAAAACTAGTAATTTATAACTAAGAAGTTATGTTTTTGATGTTTTTATTTTATTTTAATGAGAAGTTTATAATTTAGTTACTTTTTCTTTGTTTTTAATTAATATTGAAGACTTTTAATAATAAAAGTAATGCTGATTACATACATTATAATGTGTATTATTTTTTAAACTACAGAAATTTTAAGCGAAAAAAGAGTCATAATAATCATCAAACTAAAAGTTTCTTGAAAGTTAGTTAAACAAAAATACATTTTTGCTATTAAATTTAAAGCCCTATAATAAACATATAAATAAGCTATTTACACACCAAATTTCAGCAATCTGACTATTATAGTTTTTAAATTATTGACGTCTACATGAACAAAAAACTATTAAAGTTACATTTTCTCGAAGCAGTGATTTTTGTATTCTGACACTTTTTTTGCCGGGAAGCGACATGTTTTCACAAACACACGCCGGTTGCGATTACTACGCATCTAACCTTTCTGGAGAACCTCACCAATAAGGTCTACGTATGTCCTTCTAGGGCGTCCCTCCCGGCGTCTACTACATTTGCCGTATAAATGAATACCTTTCGTTGACCGACCAAACCATCTAGGCATACTTTTTTTTTTAAGTTTTTGTAACTACGGCTTCTTTTATACAACGTACCATACATATTTCAAATTGTAGTAGAACGTAATATTGTCTGCAGATGATAAACAAGAGCTGGGTAGAAACAGCAGCAGTTTTGACCACTTACTGCTGGAAATACCGACGCAGGACATTATAAGTGAGGCGAGTGAGGAGCCAGGGAAGAGGAAGTCTCCGGGCCCCGACCTCGGCGCAAGCGCATCTAAGCGCCGCAACAATTCCAAGAGCACGTTAGATGATGTGCAAACCGACTGATGTCTCTTTATTACCTATTTTTTCCAATGTATAAATTAATTAATGTCTACACTCCTCGCACTTCCGTGGTGTTCTAAATTGAATTGTTCTTAAGCGCACTACACACCAAAGCCGCCGGACCCGCCGACACAACCCGGCTTATGTTGAAAGAAGCATGTCGGCAACCTTCGCGCGCGTGTTGCCCGCCTACACGTCGGCGGCTAGCGTACGCAAGCGCTCAGTTGCCCGGCGACACAATCACTAACTGCCAAATAAGTTTCTGATGTCGAGCCGCAGACATGCCGCCGGCAAAGTTTTACGACTTGCAATGACTGAAGCCGCCAACCTAGCCCGCCGGCAAAATGTTGCCAACATATGCCGCCGGGCTTTGGTGTGTAGTGCGCTTTAGGATTTGTTTTCTTTTTAAAAATGTAGAAGTTATCTTCATTATTATAATGTTAATTTTCTTTTTGTTCTCATAGAAAAACTCTTCTTGAGCAGGGCTTATACTGTAATGTTACCAACATTACAGTATAAGCCCTCCAAATGAACAGTTTTCTAGGCGCCGATCAATGCTTTTTCTGGCACTGCAAAAAAGATCACGTGTTTCCTAGGCCGCGGCGGCCGAATACTTTTGCCCGTAAAATATTCGGTGTTCTATTCGTTGTAAGTCTAGATGTTAACCACAACATATTGATTTATCGTGTCAATTAGAGACACAATAGATAGCCAATGACAGCGCGGACACCGGTCCTCCTCTTGGGGTTGAATGAATTAAGCGTTATGTAGATAGATAGACCCATAAAAATAAATTAACCATTTATGTGGGGTATTTATAGCATAACAAACAAACTGCCTGCTCGTTTCAATATTTAATTAATAATAAAATGATAAAACATTGCTAGGGTTATAAGTTATGTTTAATAAAACACAATATTTTGAAATCATTTTTTTATTTTATTCGCTAACAGATTACGCATCTTACACAGGAGTATTTACACGAACGAAAAATACTAAGTTCTAAGTTATTGTACTCAGGTAAATAAAGAAACGAAAATGACACCCTACTTATAATTAAGAGTTAAACGAAAAGTCACCTTAAAACAAACGACTTAAGAGCTAATTAACATTGACTGCTTAAGTTAAGTGCAACAGGCTAGGCGACGACGGTGTACCTTATTATAGGTAGGTCATAATTCAAATTAAAACTAAAGTAAAATATTTATGTATCATATTCTCATAGAACGTGATTTGTGCACGAAAATACATTTTCTGTAGTTAAAAATATATATTATTGATAATATATTAGGTAGTTGTTTGCCATTAAATGAACAAGAAATAATTATGATTGAATCTCAATCAAAACTCGTCTGTATTGAGAATATAAGACTTGGCTGATAATTCAATCAATCAATCAATCAATCATTTATTATTTGTTCAATCAACGCTGTTGATTTGTCCCAAAAATAAAATTTGGACTAACGTTTTTCCGTATATTAATTTGTCGCCAGCAATCGTGAAGCCCTAACTTCAAAGTTTAATAGGCATATTGATGAGCATTTTTATAACTTTATTCAGTCTAAAACGACTCCTTTTGTTTAAAAAATAAGAGTCATTTTGGAGCAAATAAATGCTTTGTCAATCCAAAGTTATTTATTGTAATAAAACAGAACTGTATCTACTTCTTCTTTAACTTCTTTGTTCAATATGCCTACCAAACGAAAATAATAGACATAAAGGACTAACAAATAGATCATCTGTTCAAACAGCGACGCCCCAAACTCACAACCAATAAATAAATACCAAAGATTTTAATTGAACTCCAATACACATTATACATAAAAATACTGATATTGAAATTGAAATGATTACTTCTTAGGTTTAACCCTAATAACATGGGTCTTCAACATTACTGGGGAAAGTGGGTGTACATAGAGGTACACCTGTGCCTTCCCATTTGGGGAATGGCGTCACTTTTTTATGATTAGGCTAGTTGACTCGCAATAAATTTAGTATTTGACCTAATCGTCCAAAATATGCCAATTGCATTCAATAAAAGTTTACGATTGCTGTATAAATCTGTGGCCCTAGTGAAAAGGGGTATAAGTCCAATTTTGTCGAAAATGAGTTAAGTGTACCAAAGTGATCAGAAAACCAGTATTACAGTTTTTTTTTGTGTCAGTTGGACCCTTTTACACAAAGTAATTTTCTTATTTTTAGAGATAGCTTAGATCTGTCTTCACCAAACGATAGAGCATTTTTTCTGATCACTTTGGTACACTTAACTCATTTTCGACAAAATTGGACTTATACCCCTTTTCACTAGGGCCACAGAAATTTAACTTAAAAATTACTTGTTATCTTTATTGTATATCATGCCGCAAACGCAAACCGCCATTTTAGTTACTTACGTCACTCTTTTTGTAAACAACTTGGAACTATTTGAAAAGATTCAACTAGCCTCTTAAACTCAACCCGAGAATACAGTCTTAGTTTTCTGTTTTTTAAGTGTACTGGAGTTCTCGATAAATATTAGCAATTTGATTATACTGCAGTTACAATGAATATGATTTTCTAAATGTATACGTTTATCGAGACAGTAGTATAGTATTATTTTTAAACATTTATGCTAAAAATGTGTCTCTACATCATCCATTTAAAGCTTTTGCTTAAGTTGATAGATATTTCATAAGAGTTGATAGAAAAATTAACTTATTAAATGTGATAATTATCTTGAAAATTTATTAATTAAAATTAAGTAAGGGTGAACCCCGCAATTTAGTGCCAATAAATTTTAATTCTCTAAATAGCTACTTTTCAACTTGAAACTATGATATTTGCTCGTCTATATGTGGTATCACCCTTAAATAAATTATCAAGGGAAGTATCGGTACACTAATAAACCTTGCCTCATTGGCACTAACATAACTAAGAGCTACAAAACTTTAGACCTAACATACACTATGTATGTATACAAACTATGTACAAGAACAACGAACTCTTATGTATTATAATCGTCATTACAATCGACCTGTACGTCCATACAGTTGGGCATTGCAAACAAATCCAGAAAAATAATTGTAGAGGTGTTTTAAGGGGAAATTGGAGGGAGGGGACAAGCTTAGATAGCTTAGGATGTTACATTCAATATGAATGAACATTTCACAGCTGAGGGTGATTTTGTAGATCGGTTGACATAAGTCATAAGGCAATAACCACTGCATGGAGCGGGCACTTAAACTGTGGTAATGTCTCATAAGGGATAATCGTGTTGCGATGCATTTCGTTATACTTATCTCATGTAAACTACGTTTTAGAACACAATTGGAATAACTGGTCGATTTTGATAGCAATAAAAGAATTTCCAATTATTTAAGGAGACTAACTAATACAAGATTATGAGAATTCTTATAAAATTGAAGGTTCTTTTCGCTTTTCAAAATTGTTATGCTGTCGATAAAATGTCAAACGCACGGGTCTTACAACTCACGTCTTTAGTTGTCGTTAGGATGAATATAGAAAGATGTATGTAGTGTTAATTTGTATGTGAGAGGGACACTTTCTGTCACAATACGCATGTACCCGCATACAAACACCAGTAAGCAAAGCTTCACAGTTGCATTTTCCAAATGAGTATAATGTATTATTATTTGGATAATTTAATATTTCCGTTACTCTATTTGGATAATATGGACGATCATGTTTGCAGTGTCAATAAAGAATGTTTTGATATTACTGGTAATTATTTATATTATGATATTATTCATTATTTAATCTAAGGCGACCTATATGCGTGGCCGGCTGGCTATGATCTTTAGAAAACATCTTACATTAGAGAACTACTAGATATCTTCCGATACTATCGCTTGCCACAATCAACGTGTGTGCAATGAAAATAGTTACTAAAAATCTATGGATCTTGTTATCTGAGTATAAAATGTATAATTATTATAACAATTTAGTCTGACTATTGTAAACAACGCTACCATGCCTACATATTTTTTAGGAAGGAGTGAAGTGAAAATATGAAACCACTTCCAGTCAGTATATGAAACTGTTTTTAAAACATAAGGGTAAAGTAGATATCTACTCTCTGCTACTGCTAGATAATATATTTCTTAGCCGTAATGGCGTGATTATAAGAGATATTTTTGCATTAAATGTTACATTAGTGGGATGGATATACAGAACCCTACTTAATTCATTCGTATTACAATAATTCAAGACTTTATTAATTATATTCATATTATTTGAATAGTTAGGAACGATACAAGCAGAGTAAATACTTCCAATAGATAAGGATTAACCAGTCTGTCATTCTAATTATAAGTATAGGAAGGCTACTGATATATTCGTTTAATATGTATCCTACAAAAATATTATAAACTGTGTATATAATACTTGAATAGTGCACGATTTTATTATAAGTTTAATTGATGCATATGGTTACTTATAATACTAGTCTGTTACTGTACCACTGCAGGGCAAACACGTCTTCTCATACAGAGAAGGCACGAGCATTGATCACCATGCTTACTCAAGGCGGATCGGCCGAGTTATTATATTAACCATTCCAAGTTTCCTCACGATGTTTTCTTTATGTCTATCATAAACTTAGAAAGTACATACGTTACGTACGTACGTGGTGTGTTTTTATGGTGTAAAATAAAGAGTATTTTATTCTACACACGAATTGAATACGACAAATTCGTACTCTCGCCCGGATTTGCCAATGCCCTGACGACATTTTGTTTGTTTGATTGTTGTATCAACGTCCAATTATTATAGATACCAATATATCATTAATGTTGTATAATTTTTGGCGTTTACTATACGAATATCGAAACAGACTACCACCTCACAAGAGCCATGACCAGTAACAGGCAGACATACATGTTTTTATTATATTTAGTGCAAGACCAGAACTCACAATGAGTATCTACATTATAAAAACTGTCTCACTTTCAAAGCTTTAATCTTGTAATAAAAACGTGCCCTACCAAAGTTAAGATAAATAGCACACTACTACAGTATGTAAAGTTTGTGATCTTTTACATAGATCAGCTTTAAGATGGATCAATTTACAACTTTTAAATACAGTCGGCGTCACTAATATCGGAACGAAAAGACTTCAAAATGAGAACGAAATAAAATGACACAGGAAATGTTTCAGAATGAAGACTGCCATTCTGACAAGAATTATCCAATTGAGCTTAGATATATTTCTGACGCCGAATGTACAGACGCCAGCACATCAAGTTACCCCAATGTGTCAAATTTTCCCAATAGAATATGAACCTTATTCTGTTTGGCATAAAGTTGAAAAACGATCAAAGAAATTTGACATATTGGGGTAACTTGACGTGCTGGCGTCTGTACATGCATCTTAATCAAAGTTACTGTTTTCATTTCAGTGATATCGCAAAGTTTTGTGTATTACCTAGTGTAGACTAGGCCTCCAGACTAAACTTCCAAAACTTCTTGGAGATTGTCCTCAAAATCGCCATTTAAGGTTTCTTAGCTGTGCTTTTGACCGCTGTGACTCTAAAAGTCTAAACTAAGTTTAAAAAAAAAATGGCTAGCCAAGCCGTGGTTTTATCAGTGTAACCGCAGTCTAGACATCTCACTGCTAAAACTCATTCATTAATTCTGAAATAACATTATAAAATTATGTATTTCACTACTTCGGTCTTAGCAAGAACTTTGACGACCGGATCGATAGAATACCATGTTTTTGTGGGATATTTGCAAGTATTGCAAGTCCAATAAACATAACTTTTCTCACAGACATTTTAATGACCGATTTTTATTACGGTCGTTTGCATTTCCCGTTACACATTTAAAAATAATATCTTGACGAACATGTCCCATTTACATTATCATATATAAAACTGAAGTACATAACTAAAGTCAAATAAAAGCGCACTTGAAATAAAGTAAACGATACACAGCGAAGTGTGGTCTAATAGCCAGTCTATTCTGCAAAAGGAACCCCGCGATGAGTTAGGTGAAGTGAACTGTCTATCTTTATTACAGCTCACTTCGTCTTCACTTCACGTATTTTCACGGTGTGAGTTTTACAGAATAGCACTGCTAGCCGCTGTCACCTGGCGGCATGATTAGTGATTATAAACAAACGAACGACATTAAAATCTAGATTAGTGGAAGATTGTAACGTTATATACCGCATCTTGAACGTACAATTCCGTTTGGCGGCGCTGCCGAGTCCACTCACTGCATCGGCTGTAACAAGTACAATAAACTCATTATTTACAATTTAAACTAGAATTTTAAGTGTGAGAGTGTGTGTCCTATCCGGGTGAGAGAAAAGAAAACGAGCTAGGCTACAGCTGTAGTCGCTTAAGACGTGTTAATGTGGTAAATACGCCGCCATTAAATAAACTGATACTTCTCGACGTGGTACCAACCTCACGCAAAATGCGTTGGCACTATCTCACAGCCATCTTCGACCACCGCGCGCGCTCTTTGGTCAAATCAAACAACGCGCGCTTCCCCGTCTTTTCACGAAATTTTAACATCAATAACATAATAGCAGAGGGTTCGGGGCAGCGCGAACAGTCTCCTGAGTGTCATCTGAGTGTCACGGGCAAATTTGGTTGTCCAATATTATAAAAAATAATATTAATATTTTAATATTATTAAATTAGTTGTCATGTTTATCAACATAGTTATTTAAGTCGCAACGTTTACTAACAATGTATAATACTGAAATAAAATGATTATTATTATTATTACATTTATGTGGGAAACTGGTTTTAGTAATGGAGCTCCTTGTGAAAGAGTTTTTGTGCAGAATTTTTTAACGCGTAACGAAAGTCAGTTGGCGCCATATGTATGTCAAATACTTGTGGATTCACAATCACACAGTAGTCGGTACATACCTGTCGGCCACTAGACAGGGACCTCTTCTGCCTCCTTCTCCCTCTGACGTACTGCGACCGCCGTCTCCACGAGCAAGTAGAGACACTTGAACTTGTCGCGTTCACCCTCACTGCTCACATTGGCTGGCACCACCTGACAAAACATTATTGAAAAGGTCAGCGAGTTAATAAGCAAGCTGTTTGTTATATGAAGCGGTAATTTGTGACTTCGGGTACATTGCTTGCCCACCAGTTAACAGAGTTGAAAGATTCTGTAGGCCTGTCGGTAGGGCATCCAATAGTTGCGAGTTACGAAAGTCGAGTGATGATAATGAACATCGCATTTCAGAGAAAAGTATAAAGAAAAAAAAGGTACATTAATGTTCATTTTTTTTTTGTTATCAGTCTTCAAGACTTAGCAGATGAGATTGCCTCTATTAGCTTTAGGGGCGATACTTCGATTGAAATATACCATATCTTTATGTAGTCAGTTTTCGCATTGACTATTCCGGTCGAAGATGTCTCGCCGCTTCTTAATCGGCGGATGCTTTCTGGAATAGTGAGCTGCCCCGCAAGCTGATTCGCATGCTTGAGTAGCCGGGTTTTGTAGTTATCGCCATTTATACTTATTTCCTCCCTGACCATAGGAATATTAAGGATTTCATGGATCTCTGTTGTCTTAACAAACCAGGGTGCACTGGATACTTTTTTCAAGATACAGTTTTACGCTCTTTGAAGTATAAATATGTTGGAGGCGCTGGCTGATCTCCAGAGTTGGATGCCATATGTCCAGATAGGCTTAAGTATTGTTTTATATACAAAGAGTTTGTTGTCCATATCTAGTTTTGAGTTTCTTCCTGGAAGTCAGATTAAATCTCTGTATTTCGGGTTAAGTTCCTCCCTTTTTTATTGTAATATGCTTCCTACATGTGAGCTTGCGGTCATGATGCATTCCCTGATACCTCACAGACTCGTGGTGTGGGAGTTCCAGGTCCGTTATTTTTGCGCAGAGTAAATGTGATGTGCACTGATGTGGATTCGCTGCCGGAAATTCTCCATTTGGCTAACCATTCCTCAGTTGCGTTAAGACTGGTTTGCAGGATGCGAGATCCTTGCTTGGAATTTTGTCCGAGGCGAGTAAGGCAGTACAGTCATCCGCAAAAGTGGCGATTGTGACCTCGGAGATTTGTAGCGAGTCAAAAGTAAACGGTGTACAGCACCGGTCCCAAAACTGATCCCTGTGGTACTCCTGCAGTTATTTCATATTCATATTTCATTTCAAACCGGAGGTTCTTTGATTTTCTCTTACTTGGAATATTCTGTTCGTTAGATACGATTTTAGAATACTGTAGAGAATGTATGTGGTCATAAGGATTTTATTTTAAATAAGAAGCCCTTATGCCAGACCCTGTCAAAGGCTTGCTCTATATCCAGAAAGGCAGCTGAACAGTACTACTTTTTCTCAAAATATTTTCTAATTGTCCTGCTTACTCAAATAACTTGTTCAATGGTAGCATGTTCCTCACGAAATCCGAATTGGTGGTCAGGTACAATTGATTTTTTTAGAACATACCTGTATGCGCCTGCGCAGTGGGTGAGGTAGCTGCGGCAAGTGCGCGAGCTGCGGATGCCAGCCGCCCGCCGCGTCGCCGCTCCCGCTCGCGCTCTCCGCGCCCTCCTCGCTCTCCGACGTGCGCACAGACACCACGCCCGCCGTGCGCCTAGAACATACCTGTATGCGCCTGCGCAGTGGGTGAGGTAGCTGCGGCAAGTGCGCGAGCTGCGGATGCCAGCCGCCCGCCGCGTCGCCGCTCCCGCTCGCGCTCTCCGCGCCCTCCTCGCTCTCCGACGTGCGCACAGACACCACGCCCGCCGTGCGCCTAGAACATACCTGTATGCGCCTGCGCAGTGGCTGAGGTAGCTGCGGCAAGTGCGCGAGCTGCGGATGCCAGCCGCCCGCCGCGTCGCCGCTCCCGCTCGCGCTCTCCGCGCCCTCCTCGCTCTCCGACGTGCGCACAGACACCACGCCCGCCGTGCGCCTAGAACATACCTGTATGCGCCTGCGCAGTGGGTGAGGTAGCTGCGGCAAGTGCGCGAGCTGCGGATGCCAGCCGCCCGCCGCGTCGCCGCTCCCGCTCGCGCTCTCCGCGCCCTCCTCGCTCTCCGACGTGCGCACAGACACCACGCCCGCCGTGCGCCTAGAACATACCTGTATGCGCCTGCGCAGTGGGTGAGGTAGCTGCGGCAAGTGCGCGAGCTGCGGATGCCAGCCGCCCGCCGCGTCGCCGCTCCCGCTCGCGCTCTCCGCGCCCTCCTCGCTCTCCGACGTGCGCACAGACACCACGCCCGCCGTGCGCCTAGAACATACCTGTATGCGCCTGCGCAGTGGGTGAGGTAGCTGCGGCAAGTGCGCGAGCTGCGGATGCCAGCCGCCCGCCGCGTCGCCGCTCCCGCTCGCGCTCTCCGCGCCCTCCTCGCTCTCCGACGTGCGCACAGACACCACGCCCGCCGTGCGCCTAGGTGGAGAAGCTAAATGTTAATATGTACTTGCAATAACATCTAAAAATTTGCTGAGAAAATGATAAAAGCGAAGAAAAATGAGATATTTGTCAGCTGAGACGAGCTTTATCTACTGTAAAACGTAACCATATTGTCAATTGCTGCACTGTATTTTCAATTAATGATTTCTGACATTATGAAGAGTAGTACTAGTTCTGTTTAAAATAGGTATCACTGCAGACCCTACTATAGACCTTACAATATTCGTGCTTCCTAACTTTAGTAATGTATTTAAAATATTGATTTAAATTTGGCTTCGCAAGGAGTCGCTCGACTACTGATACAGGTTTTACGCATATCTTTAAGACCCGGGAGAAGTCACATCATGCCTTAGGTATTTTTGTGACTCGACTAAAGCTTTCGATTGAGTTTCTCATGATACTACATTATTTAGTTAATTGTATCATTACCGATTTAGAAATACTTTCTAGGATCTTTTTTTTCTAATTTAGAAAATAGGATCCTATAAAATATGGTTCCGGGTATCTCCAGAACAGATTAATACTGTAGGAGTTCCGAAGGGTTCAATTCTAGGTCCGTTTTGATTTGTCATTTGTATTGATGACCTATCTTTTAGTCCTTGATAAAGCTAGCCTTATCAAGGTCATTATTTCTTTGGTAGATGCTTTTAGGGATCAGTCGGTTTGGAAATGCCGAAATAAAAAGAAAATGAAAAAAAAGCGTCTGAAAAAGACCTACCAAAAGAAATAAACAATTCATAGTTTAAATCGATTTTCCCACTAAACCCCCTACTCGCGTTACAATTATACAAAACGCCGCATTCAATCGTGAGACCGAAAAATGGCAGTCGCTTCACTTGTAACAAAAGGCCTATCAGAAACCAACCCTCTAGCGGCGGGGTGTAGTTCCTTGTCCTCCGGTCCGTACCGTATGACGGACTGCCACACAGAGGGGTCGTACTTGACCTCCTCTTCTGAGACAGCGCTGGATGAGTATCCTTCCTCTCCATCAGCTATTTCATCGCCGTCGCTTCTGTAGACTAGGAGTCCGTCGCTGTATTCTTGTTCGGCGCTGCGGTCTGCGTCGCCATCGTTCTGGTAGACAAAATTAAAAATGTCAGCCATTTTATAGTTTTTATCTCCTCCTAACCCCTATTATGTACACATTACGTAGAGGTACCATAATTGCTTGAACTTATTACAATTTTATTTTATTTATTTTTATTTTATTTATATTCGAGATTGCATGATTATGTTGTAACAATATTAAAAGGTAATAAATAAATATATCGAATTGAATTGAACTTCAACGTGCAGAGGTCAGCAGAACAAGCTACTCCAAATGTCAAATTTCTTTCATAGATTTTTAACTTTATTGCAAAAGAATAAGGTTCATGTTCAACAAGGAAAGTTTGACAGTTTGGTATAGCTTGATGTGGTGGCGTTAGTACATCTAAGTATAAGTAACTTACGAAATATAGGTAATAATTTTATAGTTACCTCAACTTCAACGCCATCCCAGGAGGCAACGACGACGCCGGCAGTGTTGGCGTTGCCGCCGGACGTGCCCGGCTGCTTGCGCCCGCGCCGAGAGATCGTGTAGTGCAGCGGGTCGTGGCCCTCGCGACGGATCATCTCCGGCAGGATGCGCCGGCGCGCGTTTATGAACCAGTTGCATACCTAGGGAAAAATAAATGTGTTTATTGATATCTAGCTTCTGTCTGCGAATTAACGAACAAAACATAGGTATCTTATGTGAACACTTGTAATTGGCGATCAGTTTTCGATTTCTTATTCTCTTCTGTTAAGCTCTAAGTCTTCCAAAGGAAATGAATAAGTAAACAATGGCAAATAAATATTCCACAACGTTCACACAAAAAATAGTAAATTCATTCATTCAATTCAATCGTTTCAATTTATTTATAGTCTGAAACACAGGTTTGAATAAACCTAGTTCAGGTGGGTCGATAATTAACGTATAACCTGATCCCTCTTCTTCCACTTGTAGTAGAAATATTTTAGCTGTAGTTTATAATTAGAACTTAGTATAAATTGTGTAGGATAAATTAAATACTATTGTTTGGCTAAATGTAAACTTTTTGTAAACAATGTTTTCTTGAATAAATTATTATTATTATTATTAACGTCATCTAGTCCCAAGCAAAACTTGTGCTATGAGTACCAACTAAGAGAACTGATATTGATATTTTACACCAAGACACAGAACAAATGATCGTGCTCATCGCACAAACATTTGTCTTGGGTGGGAATCGAACCCACGACTTCTGGTATAGCAACAACAGTCGCTAACGTTTAGCGACAATAGGCTAATGACTAAGGCATTGGTCTGGCGATCCTCTCGATTAGGCGTCGTGAGTTCGAGATTCTCACCCATTGCACTATAATATTGACGTGAATCCACTCCAGACACAAGCATATTTAGCCTGGAGGTGTTAACAAGACACATAGACCAACAGACCAGTCAAAAACAAAACAAAAGACGCACCTGCAAAACAGTCAAATTGGCTTCCTGACTGAGCGCAATCTTCTCTGCATCATTAGGGTACGCGTTGTACCGGTGGTCATACAACCACTTCTTCAATATCTTCACAGAGTGTTTAGCCAGATTGCCGCGTCGCTTGCGTATGGACACGATGCCGGGCGGCGGGTTGGACATGCCGTGGACGAGGCTGACGCGACGAGACCGGTCCGCTTCGCCATCTGTACCGCTTTCGTTGTCATCTGTAGAGGATGTCGACGGGAAACGGTCGCGTGCTGCAAGGAAATACCTAATTCTGTTTAACAATATGTTCATGGTTCTTAAATGGTGACAGCGTTAGTTAGTAGAGAAGCTTGTTGTGTCTAAAAAATAACAGCTATACGGGTCGATCGAAGAATAAGCTACGTTTGACAAGGTTAGTTTGAGGATGGGTGACCATTAATTAAATATCAAGACTCCTCCGTGCCTCGGAAGTACGTAAAGTCGTTGGTCCCAGCTGTTATTTGTAGATCTATGACATTCGATACAGATAGTCAGGAGCCCGAAAATCTGAAAAGTTTAACTAAGGGGTATCGTGACACCCAGTACTGGGTTGTGAAGGTCTGACAGGCAGTCGCTCCATGCAAAACACTGGTATTCAGCTGCATCCAGTTAAACTGGAAGCCGAACCCAATATAGTTGGGAAAAGGCTAGGCAGATGATGGGAATACACGCTATTCCCATCATCTGCCTAGCCTTTTCCCTAATTTAGTCCGACAAATACACTTGGTATATAAATCGAGCCGAGGATCGCTATTTAAATTAATTAATTAAACCCCAAGCGGACGCCGGCTTCCGCACTGTCATTGTCTTTCCATTGTGTCTCTAATTGACACGACGGAAAGGTTAAGAAGTCGGTTGAAAAGCAAAAAGAAGTCTACCTACTCCAAGTTAAAGTTAAATGTTGTGCAGGCTAAATTAAGGGACTAATTGCGTCAATGTGTGGAAGGAAGGCTACAGAAAGATCTAGTGTGAAAGACACTTTTTTCTTTATTGGAACGAAGTTCCTTATCGCGCGTTGTGAAAGGGGGCTAGACGGAAAAAAATCTTACGAAAAGTTGTCACGACACTTTTTGCTATAGTAAGCTATTGTAAGCTGTGCGGCGTCGCATGTTCGCAGGGTGAGGGAGAGGGAGAGTGAGAGGTAGAGGGTGAGGGAGATGGAGAGGGGGATATGGGGAGGGTTGGGGGAGGGAAGGAGGGAGAGGGGGAGGGAGGGGAACGGGAGGAGGAAGATGGAGGGGGAGGGGGAGAGAGAGAAGATTGAATAGTTCACTAATCAATCGAAGGGAACTTCGTTCCATCCGGGTGTCCCTTGACACCTCTCAAGTTTTTTTTGCTTCGGGCTAGAAAATCTCCCATGGATGTCCTCCACCCTGAGGAGAAAAAAAACCTCCCCGGTGTTCCGTCTTACACCTGACACGGGAACGGATGATACTTTCGCAACGGGACTGAGTATGCTTTGCATTTTAACGATTATGGATACTAGCTCAACTACAAGGTATTTCATAGATTTTCTCATGGCGGGTGCCCGAGCAATACCAAGATTTTTTACTAATAGCAAAATTTACATTACATAACATCACGCCTGTAATCCCCGAAGGGTTACGCAGAGGTGTACCTCGTAGTACACCAACATTTCGCCAGTTATGTTTAATTCTCATGTAATAGGGGGCGAGTCAATTACCATCAATCGAGCACAAATCCCAACTCCGGGCTGCTACTGAGAAATTCCCGATGGAGAAACTCAATAGCACTTTGCCCAACCCGGGACCTCAAGCTTAGCAGTAGCGCTTGCGACCACTAGACCAACGAGGTAGCAAAATTAATGCACAACATTTTGTGTTGTTTGCATTGAGGGTAAGAACAAGAACATTGTCATATCTGTGTGGTTCTTTCCTCAAAAGACCATCTCAGAGACTCATCTGCATGGTTCCTATAAGATTTGACCAAGATAACGTCTGGACTTGAAAAGAGACTATGGCCTCCGAGTTTCTTTCGGTGTTTCTTCTCAGAGTAGTCAGATAGTGAAACTCCGATCTCATCTACCTACTAGTTCAAAAAATGACGTGTAAAAGTGTTTGTGAAAACCTATTTATAGAAATAAATGCCATTTGTCACGCAACCATTTTGACCCGACCGGACCAGTCCGAGCAGTTTCGAAATTGGCCTTAGTTTACAATCAATGAATATATAAATACCAATGATATTATAAGTAGAAAGGTTATAAGCGCTCAGAAAGCGACACGTTAAAATGTGGCTAACTAGCCACAATTGACCTCAGTGTCGCGTCGCGCCGTCAACGGACGCGTGCGTTTTTAGTGTGCTGTTTTTGAAGATCTAACGTTGTTTAGGTAACCTATCTACACCTTTTCACTTATAATATCATTGATAAATACGATGTGACGTTTTTTTTTCGACTGTTGGGTAATCCCCTACACTGCTAACTCCCACAAGGCTTACAGGCGCCATAAAAATGTTTGCCGTCTTTACTTTTCACGTATTGAATTCAAATTTCGTAAAGTCTGTGAAAATGACGTCGTATGTGATTTGAAAACACGCGTGACCCGATTCAATTGTTAACTCATGACTTTGGTAAATTATTTACATGTGTCAATGTTAGGGTTGTCACACGGACTGGCAGTCGCACCAAAGGTTCTTTTACTTCGTCTGTCCGTCGGTCACAGCTGCTGTTCATCTCAGAAACTACTAACTCAATCAACTTGTTGGCAGTGTTCACTATTACAATACTATTGAAATATTCTTAGAAACAAAAAAATGGTAGTCTGTAAAGGCGGGTAATGGACGATCACTATCGCTTGTTCAGCGCTCTCGCTTGCACGCTCAGGCGGAATGTGACAAGGAGTCATGCTTTTCGTGCTTGCAGCCGGCAGGCGTTCATCCTGTATCTATAGCAATTAATTACGATTATTTATTATTATAATTAACATCTCTAATAATATTATAAAGAGAAAAAGTTTGATTGATTGTTTGTTTGCATTGAATAGGCTCCGAAACTACTGGACCGATTTAAAAAAAAAAAATCACCGTTGGGAAGCTACACTTTTCCCGGGTGACATAGGCTATTTTTTATCCCTGTATTCCCACGGGAACGAACACTACGCGGGTGAAACCGCGTGACGTCTGCTAGTCAATTTATAAGACGTTATCACGCCAAAACACAATACATTATGTGTATACTGTGTTGTACCCAAAGACATTCAATACCTATAGACCGGACATCACGAACAAAATTTTCGTCCGAAAAAGTGTGTCCTGCCGGACACAAGTCTATGAGTTTTTCTTAGTACGCTCCGCTGCCGCTGCAATATTCATATATTATTCTAGATGGCGTCACTGAGACATGGGATCAAAGTTTGACTATGACATTTCCTCGCATGTCCGCTCTATAGTCTTTTAAATCTCTTTGGTTGTACCCAAGGATTAAGCTAAGTTATATTCATAAGTTAGTACTGTGTTCAGTAAAAAATTATACAGTCGATAGCCAGACACCCTGTTTGTTATAATTTTATCTAGAGAACGGTCCCGAATAAATAACAAACAAATACAAAGTAACACGAAAGAAGTTTCTGAGCCAATAGTTCGTAGCTATAGCAACTTTAAACACTTTATTTACCACCACGGTAACAAATCAAATATTCATGCGCTGTATAAATAAATTATATAAATGTTTGCCAGCCCTGATTGTAACAGATAGCCAACATTTGTTTTGTGAATACGTGTGTCGCATACGTTTGTGTTTGCTCGACAATTTTAATAACGTGATGATTTAAGTATTTTTGCGTCATAGTATGTAAAATTTTAACGGGAATATTGCACTGAAGATTTCTGCTTTAGGAGCAAATAAAAAAATGCAGAATGGTGTTGTCTGAAAACAAATACATCTATAATTCATTTATTTATTTTAACTGTAAACATTAGATATGTGGAATATTCATAAACAGACGCCAGCCTGCACATCAAGTTACCCCATTCTGTCAAATTACTTTGATCTATTTTTAACTTTATTACAAAAATATAAGGTTGATATTCAACTGGAAAAATTTGACAGTTTGTATAATTTGATGTGCTGGCGTCTGTACATAATAATATTACAATATCGAAAAGTATGTCAGATATAAAGTGAAATGTACGCTATGTCAGAAGATTAGCCAAAATCAAAACTTGAACTTGATGAAATTTAGGGCGTTTCACATTTAACGAGCCAATAATGGTTATTTACTTATTCACTTTAATTTCACCAATAACAATAATAAGAGACAAAAATTGAGACGTTTCAAAATGAAAACAGTTAAGAACACTTTCATGAATCCCTCTAGCAGTACTTCTGACACGCCAATAAGATTTCCGTTCATTCAACTGCAAACAGACCGCTCTCTCGGGGCTCGTTGGATTAGAGCGGCCAGAGTGCGAAGTATTGGGGACTTAGAACGTACACACGGCTACACATCAAGCTATACATGTCATTTCCAGTTAACGCTGACCTTGCATTGTACGAAAATTCTATACAATATGCGAGATCAGGCTATACTGGAAATGCACCGCTTGCTGTGTGTATTGTCAAGTTTTTCAAAACATGTTACTCTATGTGAGAAAGCGTTGAGCGATATTCATTTATTTTATTTTATTTATTGAGGGATGTTATAAATTCTACGTTAAGTTTTTAAATTACTTAGTTATTATGTTCAGTTGTTGTTTGTCAAGCCTGTACTGTGGTTGTCATTTGTTATCAAAAGTTAGACATCGAGCAGTCTGAAGGAAAACATCGCGAGGAAACCGGCGCGGCATGCCTGAGAGATATTTCCCGACGGCATGTGATGCCAAGTAGCCCATGCCCATGGGCGGCATTAAAACTGTGACACCAGCAAGACCTCTGTAGAAACGCACACGCACATACACTCACACACATGGACACTTATCAGTCTGCTTTTACGTCGTGACACCTCACAACCCTGGTCCAGTTGAAAACCAGCGTCAGGCACTAGTTGTCTGGCTTTTTTGCTGAACTGGACCTATTTGACGCAGCCGCAAGGCACATTTATTCGCAATTCTTTGTTTTGTTAATTTTTATTGTTATTTTTTTAGTTTGATACTTTTTTTTTTGTAGGTACCTATTTTTATTTTTAACGGGTGCCAACTGCCAAATAAATGCTTTTTCTTTCCTTCTTTCAAACGGATTTTGTCAACAGAAGAAACGACAAAGTGACATTGTAGAAACATTTCTTTTGTTTTGAGCACGACCATGCGAAGAATGAAGAGAAGGAACGTGTAGATTCTTCAGTCGACAATAGTTTACAATATCGGCCATTATTTCTTCTGTAATCGGAAAATGTTTTTACTGTCACCTTGTCGATTCTTTGAACATACCCGTTTCATTGAACAATAGAATTATATTTCCTAGAAAATTTCCCGAGAGCTCTCCAGCTAATTTTCTCGGGTTGTGATCTCAGAGTGTATTGCGTTAGTGTGTGAGGCGCGGCGGAAGTGGCCGGGGTACGATCGATGAGGGTGAACGTCCGCGGGCGGTGACGCAACACGTACAAGGACACCCGTATTTACTGACAACAACACTTGATATTTACTTGTTTGGTCAATATGGCTTTTGTAATCTTATTCGATATTGATAAGATTTTGGTACGCTGTTGAAGCGCTAAACGTTTACTTTTACCATTGCGTTTGTAAGTACGTAGTAAGTTAGGTACTTGGTTTGGCAATTTTTTACACTTATTACCTATGTGTTTTTAAGTGTGGATGAAATGCCAAACAAAATTGTATAATTAACAATATTAATAATACAAAGAGGAGAGGTAGGTCTATTAAATTACATAGGTAACCATTTCCAAAAATATTAAAATACCTACCTAGCTACATTGTTAATTTAAATTTTTAATTAGTATTATTTAAACACAGGCAAGCAAACAGGGGCTCGAGTCTGCTATTGCAATCTTGTCTCAATGACCGCGACCGGTCATTGATCGAGTTTGCCTCGTTGGTCAAGTGGTCGCAAGCGCTACTGCTGAACATAAGGTCACGGGTTCGATCCCCAGGTCGGGCAAAGTGTTATTGGAATTTGGAGAGATATTGGAACTGGAATTTCTCAGTATCAGCCCAGAGTCTGTATTTGGCCGATTGATGGCAATAGGTTCGCCCCCTATTACATGGAAGTCCCATGTCATGTCCCAAACCTGGCGAAATGTGGGTGTGCTACTGGTTCACCTCTCTACCTAACCCTTCGGGGATGACAGGCGTAATGTTATGTTAATAGCTAGCATACTTGATAGGTACAGTCAGTGAGCTGCGTTGCCTGACCCTTCTTCTCCTGTTTTTTCTTGCTAAGATGGATCAGGAAATACGGAGTACTTGTCATCCTAGTCTTTCTCAAGCAAGAGGCATAAAACCGAACTTAGTGCTTAATTCACGTAAAACTCCGGTGGGATAGCTACATATTTCTTATCTAATCTTTTAACAACATCGTCCAACTGTTTATTTTGAGCATGAATTATGTAGATACAAGTAACACACACATCTAGATACAAAAATAAGGCATGCAATTCGAGATTTCCGCTCATTTTACTATCCGAATACTAAAGCGGATATAAGGGTGTCAAGTATTCGCTTCTTCTTAATAAATGGTCTGCGATGTTGTATCTGAACGCAAGAATACTATGTTGATGTAAGTACATACATAGTTAGCCACTTAAAATAATAACACAAAGAAGCCGCGTTTAGTACTAAAAACGGGGGAATCATGTGTCTACTTTAATAACTTAGTGTGCGTGAGCCGAATGTGTTTACTCGCGAGCTGTGTTTGACGGAACGTGACTTTTAGTACCTATTGACCACGCATAATTTTATACAGTAGGTAAGCTCTTCATGATTAAGATATGGGAATCCATACTAATCCGTCTACTTAATATTGTAAATGATAATGTAACTGTTTGTCTGTTTATTTGTCGGCTTTTCACGACTAAACGGCTGAACAGATCGTAATAAAATTTAGCATGGAGATAGATCATACCCTGGACACGGACATAGACTATCTTTTGTCTGAAATAATAAGAAGAAAAATCGTTTTTTTTAAACGTTTTTCCAATGCAGCGCCATCTTTGGGGATATGAGTATATGACAGACGGCGACAAATTCCTTCCCAGTCCACATTTGTCCAGTTTGAAATTTGACACAAGTCTTTAGGTAAAACTTAGAAGATAACACAAAATAACTTGATTCTAAAGCGGAAGCACTATTTGCTCCAATATTTGAAATAGTTAAGAAACATTATTAAGAGAAACTTAAATAGTCAATTCAAGCGAATATTACACGCCCTACTTGCAAACGACACAAGTAACGGTCCGTTAAAATGGTTCTAGTAAATTAGCACAGTTGGAGACAAAACAGTGCTCTCGTGAACCCGTTATTGTTCAGCTCTTGTTGTTTTGCAAGTAGAGACGCGGAACACAATGTGTCGTACCCCGGTGTAAGTGTTGTTTTGTTACCGGACCCGGCACATGCTTAGAACTATGAGTACAGTCACCTCGTCAGACAGATGGGGGAAATTACAAGACCTAAGAGCACAATAAAACTTATAAACGAGCATAGACCACGGTGTTATAATTTCCAGGAGAAATTAAATAAAGAAAGGTCCGGGTCTTTTTTTCTTTCTTGAAAATTGAATAAGCAACCCGCAAGCGCAGCAGTTGTCCGCGACAACTGCTGCGAGGGTTCGATTCCACTGAACAAATACTTCTATGACCTGTGGTTAACGCACACATACGATATTGAAAAATCCTATTTTAGTATAAGGACACAGAAGCGATGCACGATGAGTTAATGATTAACCTGTTTGCACTACTTGATAGAAACATGACATTATTTTCAAAAGCTAAAAGCTCAGACAGCAGTTCAAAATCTGCTTACAGTTTTCGGTAAGTTCAAACTAATGAGTGCAAAAACGTTGTTTTGTTTGTTGTTTGGGTGCTCTCGAATGTCATGTCAGGCAGGTGTCCTTCATCAAATTGAATCTTAAAAAAAAACCGGCCAAGGGCGTGTCGGGCCACGCTCAGTGTAGGGTTCCGTAGTTTCCCGTCCGTCACAATAAGTGTTCCCACTTATGAGTTTTCTTTTTTGTACAAAAACTGTTTCTTCCATCCAAGTTCAAAATGATTTTCCTAGAAAGCCCTTATAAAGTTCTACTTTTCAGATTTTTTTCATATTTTCTAAACTTATGGTTTAAAAGTTAGAGGGGGGGGGGGGGGACACATTGTTTTTTACTTTTGGAGCGATTATTTCCGAAATTATTGACATTATCAAAAAAATATTTTTGTAAACCCCTATTCATTTTTAAATACCTTTCCAACAGTATATTATTTCACACGTTAGGGCAAATTAAAAATAAATCACTTCCCACTTTACATATAGGGGGGCTACCCTAATAAAACATTTTTTTTCCAATTTTTATTTTACCACTTTGTCGACGTGATTGATACACATATTGGTACCAAATTTCAGCTTTCTAGTGCTAACCGGTCACAGAGATTAAGCGAGGACGGACAGACGGACGGACCGACAGACGTGGCGAAACTATACCTAAGGGTTCCTAGTTGACTACGGAACCCTAAAAAAGAGTTTGAAGCTAACGAAGGAATAGAATATTCTTTAATTTACGCAATAAAAGAAAGAATTTGTTAACTAACAAATTATTTTTTTTTTGTTTGTACTTCTAGCAACCCCATTAACACTTACTGCTTATGTAATAATGTATGGACGTATGTCTGAAATAAAGTTAAATTATTAACATAGGGTGTTAGAATGTGGTGCACTATAATTGTTTACAGAATTCTGTTAGGTCAAACAAACTAAATTACAATGGAAGTAAAATTTCGATTAGAGAGTTCGATGAACGATACAAAGTCCACGGTTTACACTGTGTTTGTTTAATGTGCCCATCCTAGAGACTGACTGAACTATGATTGACAACGTTTCGTAACTTCAAGCAAGTTATTCTTATCTTCAAGTTTAGCTTACTGACAAATGCTTGCACTGACTGATCTGGCCCCCCATTCTGTGTGGTTCTTTCCTCAAAAGACCATTTCAGACACTAATCGGCATATTCGGCATGGATCTTACATGATTTGACCAAGATAATGTCTGGACTTTAAAAGAGACTATGACCTCTGAGTTTCTTTCGGTGTTTCTTCTCAGAGTAGTCAGGTAGTGAAACTCCGATCTTATCTACTAGTTAAAAAAAAAAGACGTGTAAAAGTGTTTGTGAAAACCTATTTACAGAAATAAATATCATCATAATTTTAGCTTCTAGAGTGACATACACAAAAATGTTGACGAAGTGTGTCCGTGGATTGGTGCGGCCATTTAACGCCCGATCCAAATCCCGATCCTTTGTTTTTGACGGCTGCTTCTGATTGGACATCTTTAAGACTCGGATAGGCGAATTCGGTCGTTGATACAGACAAAGATCGGGATCAAGACAGCAACCGAGATAGATTATTAATATCCAGCGTAAGACAATCAAGAGCCCTTCGTGTCAGGCTGCCATTTGTAGGTCATTGACAGTCGTTATGAGTTGTCAGAACCTCTAAAGACTGACAACTAGTTTAACCAAGGGGCATCGCGTTACCCAATTACTGGGTTGTAAAGGTTAGATAGGCGTACGCTCCATGTAAATCTCTGGAGTTCAGCTACATCCAGTTATAGACTGGAAGCCGACCCCGAATCCCAACATAAATAATTATACGAAGTTGGGAAATGGTAGATGATAATGGTTTGAAGTCTATTAAACGAAACTATCGATAAATATATCTTTATTTGTTGTGGAAAGTTATGTAAATTGTATTTTCTATTATTGATAAGTGCTCCTCTCACCGACTAAACAGTTATTAACGGCCGGAAGCACCTACCTAAGTACGCCAAATGTATGGCTGATCTTTGCGTTATGCTCGTGAACGGGTGCTGCTTGTGGTGACTGGTCGTCTTGCTGACCTTGGTTTTTGTTATTGTTTAACTAGTAACTGATTTTTTATTTGGCTTCGGTTATTTTTTTTATTGTATCGTTTTTATTTAGTTTTGATGTAATGTCGTAGACCTAGTCATGTATTCCAGTTTTGTACATGTAAGCGGGCACGCCCTTTTTACTTGAAGGCTTATATTTATTCAGTTAGTTATATTTTATTTTTTGAATGAGTTTAGTTGTCAACGTCGGTACTTACTATTCTTATTACTACTGTCTTGTATATTGGTGTGTACTAGCTAGCATGTAGCAAATTATTTAATTTCAATGATTAAGTTTATTAATTACCAATGCTGTTTAAACTGTTCTTCTAACATATCAGACAGACGTGTCGCTGGGGAGTTTGTTCCGCCACTTCTTCTTCCCAGCAAAAACACTAGGAAGTGGCGAAGGCCGGGCGTTTTGGGGGACTGTCTTATGTAATTCGAATATATGATTGACGCCTAATTTGAATAAATGACTTTTGATTTTGATTTTTGATTTTGAACGCTTAAACTAATTGTTTTGTGTACTTTTTGATCTCAGAGAAAAATGTTTTTTTTATCACCCCTATAAAAAGTAAGACCCATTTAGTTTTACGCGGTTTTATGATGGCATCTCTGAGAAGAGCTTAACACATTTTAAATGCTTCGTCTTTCTCCTAAAATCATTGTGGTCTAGTTGTTTACATTTTACAAAAATACGGACTGAGAAAACGACAACTTAGCCTTAACCTCAAGTTACGAGCCCCTATAAATGAATCCGTCTACTAGATAAACAGTTTTACAAACAATAGCTATAGAAGTGACTGAAAGAATAGACTGGGAGTCGACAACAAAACCGGAATACAATCTCGACATCTGCGCGGGACAGCAGCCAAGATAAGAGACTGACATTACAGAACCATTGTAGGTACATAGGTTGCGTAAACTTTACTGCACTGAGCGAGGTAATGCAATACCTTGTTATGAAGTGTGCTAGTTGCGCCCACCAGTATAAAGGGACTCGTCAGATTTTACTTTGTTTTCGGGTCCACGATCTTTTTGCAAATACAGGATGAGTTATGTATGTTTCATGTATTATATATTGAGTATGCTTAGATGGTTTGGTCACGTTGAAAGGATAATGAAAGAAAAGCGACTAACGAAAGGAAGACAAGGCAGATGAAAGTGGGAACGCCGGGAGGGGACGCCCTAGAAGTACATACATAGACCTTATTGGTGAGGTTCTTCAGAAAGGTCAGGTGCGTAGTACTCACAACCGGCGTGTGTGTGTGTGATAGTATGAATGTAAACGAGGCGAAGTACCTATGTAAGAATCGTAGCATATGGCGCTATGTAGTTTCTGCCTACCCCCATGGGAAAAGGCGTGAGTTTTTGTATAAATAAATAAATAAATATTCGACAACTTTTTACACAACGCCATCTAGTCCCAAGCTAAGCTAAGAACTTGTGTTATGGGTACATACATTTTTATAGATAAATAACACCCCGACACGGAACAAATGATCGTGCTAATCACACAAACCTTTGTCCCGGGTGGGAATCGAACCCACGACCTCCGCATAGTGGTCAGGGCCACTGACTACTAGACCAACAGGCCAGTCAGATGTGACATTACTACATTTTGTAATTTTATTAGACTCCTAAAACGATACCCATAAACGATTTAGAGACTAATTACATTTATTCAGCTCCATTCAGCATTTTGTCTACAGACAACACTAGTTATGTATGAGAGACGCGTACGCGACGCTTCTCATACAACACTAGTTATACATACGATATACAAAATTAGTTTAAGTAGTCCCTTAACATCGTAAAGCTAGTACAAACTAGGCTGAATGGCTGTTTCTAGGAAGGAGATATGAAACACATGCGTTTATCTTTACTTTAATCAAAATAAAACAAAGTATGGCTGTATTATCTTTAACCAAAACACACTGCAGCTTGTGATTTCACAACCATATTTATAAATGGCTGAACTTTTGACCCGAATGGCGCCAAATGATAATCCAAGTCTATTGTCGTTTCGCAAGTTCGTGACACTCACAATGATTGATGGTTCGTTTAATAAAAAATGGTTTAGCAGGATTTGTGAAGCGATCCATAATACGACGTGGATGGAAAATTTCTATGTTATTCATCGATTGCGGCTGCCAAAGACATACTTTCTATAGACGGGCTATCACGAACAAAATTTTCACTACTTGTGTCCTAGTAGACACAAGTCGATTAGTCTAGTTTAGTACAATATTGCTATATTATGCTAGATGGCGTTACTAAGACATGGGATCACAGTTTTTGGGCTACCGCCATGCCGTTGAGGTTTGTCGACGGCTGCAGTTTCTTCTGCCGTTGGCAACATGCCGCTTGTTTGTAAGAGCTCTGAGAAAGGTGACGACAACTGCCGCTGATCTTTGAAGTTGGAATGTCGATACATCAACGGTTGCCGCCGAGACGTGTCGTCGGCTGCAGTTACCTCTACCATTGCCAACATGCCGCTCTGGTGTACCTAAGAGCTCTCATCCGATACCAAAATGTAATGAAAAAAACATGCTTTTAATACACTATTCAATTTGTAGATAAACTAACAAGAAAAATCGGGTGATGTACTCGCAGTTAGAGCAGATTGGATTCAATTTAGGGTAAACCGGAGGTTCCAACCGCTTGGTGGCTTCTTAACTGTTCCTAGTTAGGATCCTACAAATTGAATAGTGTAATAAGCCCTATAGTGAAAATGGGCATTTGTCTCTTAGGGCAGTGTATAGAGCGCGTTAACGCCACAAAAGTATTTACTTAAGTAAAAGTTAGATAGGTCGCGGTCGTCGGCGTCAGCGTCGACGAAATTACTTGATTCAACAATTTTTTACTGAATTGGATAATTTTATTTATTTATTTAGTTAATAATATTGTGTTAGTGGTATTTCTGGCTTATTAGAAAGACCCTGACAGAGCCCACTAGTCATGGCAGGCTCATAACAGAGACGCAAATGTACGAGAATCTCCAGATGCCCATTCATGCCATGGTGTACTGTTTACCAACCAATGCTGAAGCCGTCTGTAAAATAATAATAATACACACAGTACTTGCAATGATGTCCCTTCCACCATGTTTTGTAATCCCCGAAGGGCTAGGCAGAGGTGTACCTGGTAGTACACCCACTTTTCGCCAGTTATGTTTTGAGTCCCATGAAATAGGGGGCGAGTCTTACTTATCTTTATAGGTAGTACCTACCTATAAAGATAAGTGATGAACAAGAATACCAATATAATAAAATCATCACCTGCCTAGCCTTTTCCCAACTATGTTGGGGTCGGCTTTCAGTTTAACAGGACGCAGCTGAATACCAGTGTTCTACATGGAGCGACTGCCTGTCAGACCTCCACTACCCAGTAACTGGGTAACATTATACCCCTTAGTTAAACTCGTTGTTAGACTTTCGGGCTTCTGACTACAAGTGACGACTGTCAAAGATCTACAAATGACAGCCGGGACCAATGGCTTAACATGCTTTCCGAGGCACAGAGGAGTCTTGGTATGACTTGTAATAAATGGTCACCCATCTACGGACCGACCTCGTCACGCTTAGCTTAACCTTGGATCAACCTATGCGGCTGTTATAATTTAGCCACAAGCTTAGCTTAAATAACACAGTAGAATTTCTATAGTATACATTATAATTCTTAACTCACAAAAAATATTGCTTGGACTTTACAACCGTCAATGTTATCATGACATTTCATTTTGTAATAGATTAGAATGCTGATATTTATGTAGCTGCATAGTAGAATGAGATATGGGTGATTCTACGGTATTTGAGTATTTTGTGTCCCCAAAGAAAAAATCATCTGTTTAATTTAATATTAATAATTCAACTACTTGGCATTATTTTGCCTAAGTAATTACAAGGGCCAGAAGATATTTCCATTTTTTTTCATTTTATAGGCTCCAGGGGAAAATGTGTTATCAGGGGAGAGACACTATTGGCAGAGTAGTGACAAATTGTAGCAGGAAAGTGACAGGCTACTAAGTATTATCTAAGGAATTTTAATAATACTGTATAAAATGAATAAATAATAGCTTTATCGTTATATTTTTGATGAATAGAATACAATCAGCCTTAACAGTTGAAACATATTCACAATATTAAGTTCTTAAAAAATTAAGTTTCGATCACCATCAAATAATTTAAATATGAAAATAATAATAAAACAATAATAATATCTAATTATAATATAATATATATATTAATGCATATCACTCTCACTCTCGTCTGTAAATTGAACAAAATTAGTAATTTTTCCTATTAAATAATCACAACACTTACTGTTCAACAGTTTTTAATAATTAAATACTCGAAAAAGTGTAATTTCACATTTAAGGCTTACCTAAATAGTAAAATGATACACCTATGAGAGGTTATCTTAGCAAGTAAACTTAAAAATCATTATTATAAATGTAAACTTTCATTTTAAGAAAGAACTGAATCAATAATTTCGGTTAAACTAAGTGTTTTCTACTTATATACTAAACAATAAATAATTAACTTTTTGAGCACATCAACCAGCTCTAAAAAATTGTAGAATACTCTATTACTCATCATAAGTAAACTGGCAAAAAAGAGTAGCACCTTTAATAGATTTCTTTAAATAAAGTAAAATAATAATCTCTCCTTCTTCGTCATCAAATTCAGACTTGCATACGGCAGCATAACTATATTTTTTATCACTTATCTGGTATTCCACAAGTATAAAATCACAGGTATCACTAACATATGAATGATAGAACTTTAAAAAAAAAAATCTCTTGTAAAGTTGTCCATTGTAGCAAGGTTTGTCTACATGCCCATCTGATACCATGTCCGGTTTCAAGATAATTCCAAGTAAAATCAGAAAAAAATCAGCCCATTCCCTTTCAGTCGTGTTTAATACACTTAATTTATCCCTTTTCTCCTTTTTGAAAATTTTGCTTTTCTTTCGCTTGTATTTCTGTATTTTTAATCAGATTGTTCTGAATTTTTTGGTAGCGTATTTTTTCTGCTTGGATCTGGTTTTTTAGCCTCTCATCCCTTGTTTGCTTCTTTATCATGTTTGACATGATATCTGCGTAACTAGAACAAATGATATAAACCGTTTTGAATAGTAAATATTTACAAAAAAAAAATTGTCACTGCCCCTGCATGGTATTATTTTCCCCTGGCATAGAAACTGGCAGAGAAGTGACGCCAGAGAAGTGACAAAATTGGACATAATCTCCCAAAAGTAATACCGCATGTTTTTCTGACCACATTTTACACAATAAATGTCATCTAAACACACTAAACACTTCACTGTGCAAATTCACAATTATTTAACGATGAAATATAAAAAGATATACTTACCAAGGGAAATACTGGAACTACTGGCACAAGCACGTTCTCAGACAATGAATTGAAAACTGACGCCACATTGTTTTAGTTGTGCTCAACACTGTTAGCTTGCATTTAACTTCACACTGTCCCACGTGCGTCGTTTATGGTCAAAAATATACTTCAGCACTTTTAGGTGAAAATCACAGTCTTTCAATTTCGCCAGGTGAAGTGACGCTTTTAGCAAGTGACGTGAAAATAAGATTTTTTTAAATTATATAATAAACACTTTTGCAATGTATTGTTATAACATATGTTTCAAAGTTATATTAGCTATAACACAATATTAAAATAAAACACAATACCATAAATATTAAAAGTAATAGGCCATAAAAATGAAAAAAATGCAGTAATGGGGTAGGCCAGGGGAGTATACATTTGTTACTATTTTATAATGTTAATGTGTAAAATTAAACCACTATCGTGAATTGACTAAGTGGTCCAAATGAAAGAAGTTATACTTTATTGCATAAGCACACATTAACGGCAATGTAATTAGTTTAACATAAAAAAAATCTAATGGCCGTTGGAATCCAAATAGCGTAGAATCACCCATATGCCATCTTAAATCACTAATTAATCACAGGGCAACATTCTCTTATCAATTTACAGGAGTGTCAACAAGTGATAAAGATTTAATCTGAAAGACATTTTTGTGTAATTTAGTGATATAATAATAATTAGGTAGGTATATTAAAAATATTTGGTTTTATTTTTTGAAATATGTATATTATGTAAGTATAGAATAATGAGAAAAATATAAGGTATGTTGTAGATAACTAAATTATTATAAGTCTGTTAAATACCACCTGTGTTCTCCAAAGAATAAATAATAATAAATAATAAATATTCCACAACTTTTTCACACAACACCATTTAGTCCCAAGCTAAGCTTGAGAGCTTGTGTTATGGGTACTAAACGGCTGATAAACATACTTATATATTTCTAAATACATACATATTATAGATAAATTACACCCAGACACAGAACAAATGATCGTGCTCATCACACAAAGATTTGTCCTGGGTGGGAATCGAATCCACGACCTCCGGCATAGCAGTCAGGGTCACTAGCTACTAGACCACCAGGCCAGTCAAAATCAGTCAGAATATGGTAGAAGTGTTCCTATAGTACAGTCACAAGCACTAATATGTATACCATAGTCACATTTTCTAAAAAATCTTAACTTTTACCATTCAAAAATATGTGTACGATATTTTCTTCTAAATGATCATAACATCCTATCTAAGATAATTTAGGAGATAATATCGTATGCTTAATTTTGAATGGTAGAAGTTAAGATATTATAGAAAATGTGACAATGTCTACATATTTATAATTGCTTGTGACTGTTCACCTAAATTTCGCCAATTATGATTAAGCCCATAAATTAGGGAGTGAGCCTATAATAAGTATGAGTGGTAAGTATGTTATACTTCAAAATATATTTCAGATCTGTTTGTGGATTAGAGTTAAAATTGCCACCAGCATAAGGCCGGTTTTAGTGCTCGACCGACCGTCGGTGCGTACATCGGTCGCGCTTCTCATTTGTATGAAAATTCACAAGTCGTCACAGTGCTCGACCGACCGTACGCACGCGTATATTGCTACGCACTGCGTACGAGGACCGTCGGTCGAGCGCGTCCGCATGCGTGCCGTCGGTCGACCGACGCGCTATGGAAACATATGAACGCGTTCAGTGCTGCACCGACCGGTGGACCGACCGCACGGATGTGCGTATCATCGTCGACGAAAAATTATTTCGTAGGTACTCAAAATGAACAAATTTATCGACACCAAACGATTAATCACCGAAAAATGAACGATTAATCAAACAATTCGTAAACGGTTCCATTGCGTGCGACTGTACCAGTCCGGTCAGTTTGTTGGTCAGGAGAGCACTGAATGATAGAAACTGACGGTCGGTTCAAGCGTATCGTCAGGACGGACCGTACGCACCGACGGTCGGTCGAGCTCTGAAACCAGCCTAAGAAACAATAATAAACTTGAACTTCATACAGTAGAAATGCTTTGCAGAGATTTGATTTAAATAACTGAAAATGTATTGTGACCGGAGTTACCTAAATTGCCTAAGTAAGTTGAAAGTTAGAACCGGCCCTAAGACAACCTACTGACTGACCAAAAAACTATAATGCAGTTAAAATAAAAAAAAACACCAAAACTATTTGACAGATGAATGAAAGTAGTACCGGTAGGTACTTTAAGTATATGTTGTGTACTTGGTGAGTATTAGTATTGTTTAAGTAAGGATTTAATTTAGGATCTAAGAATATACCTAACCAATGTATGGTTAGGCACATAACTATTGTTGGAGAAACGCCTTAAGATTGCTATTTATTCAAAAAGACTTCAACTTGATTACAACCATACAACTAAATTGAAAATATCAACAAAGCGACAGTGGCGCCGCCTGGTGCAGCGCGTGATTGAACTAAAATTGACTACACAATAATTCCAATGGCGGGCGGCTGGCCGCCATCTTGTGTCTTGACTGCTGAGCGCTGTCAATTTACTGTCACCGCGACATTTTATAAAAGTCAAAGGGAATTCAATAACAACAACAAACAGAATGTAAACGCATCCATCATTTATGATAATACCTCCCATAATATGTAAAATAATGAAATACATAGGTAAAAAATGCACCTACAATATCGATCGGGGTGACGCGATGCGACCACGTTACGTAGGTCAGAAATGGACGGGCTAAAAATAACCCAAGCACGTGCCAATTCAACAATATGCATGAGAAAATCTTAGCTTACATAACGCTAGCAATAATAACACCTAGTTTTAACTCTAAAATGCCTAAAATATTGTGAAAATGTCTCCTAGATATATAGGTACCCAGCTAATGATAAGCAATGTGGCGCATTGGCGCCATTTTCCTTTCGCAAGATCGGGCTCCTTGGTGACGTAACAGTCCTAATTTACTCCGATAATGATTCCTATACATTAATTAAGACTGTAGGCATTGTTTTTATTGTAATTTACCCCCGAAAAATGCTATGTTTTCATATAAATGTCACCTTGACGTATCACGTCAATTTGACAAGCATGGCGGAAACGTGGCGTCGTTTTGATTTTGGACCGGCTCACCTCCAGGGGACGTTGAATGTTGTCTGTTTGCTACACGGGCGCTTCTGATGATTTCCCTGGTGAGTTCTCTCACGTCCTGACGCTGCTGGTACGCCATGTCGGGCCGGTCGCGTTGTTCTTGTGATAGACCGGCCGTGGGAGGTAACATCGTTCTCACTCAATCCATGCGAACACTTCTTTCCACACTCAGTCACTAGAACACAATAATAACTTTGTCCAGTTATAGAAATAAGTCTTGTGATATCACTGAATCAACGGAAAACAAAAATAACACAGCTCAACTACGCACAGCAAACCGAACAGAGCGCGACTGTCGAACGGGGGACGGCGGGAAGCTACAGCGCCGCCGCGCACCTATCCCTTTCATTCTCGGCTAAAAGCATAGTGCATTCTCGCTTGCTCGACAACGATTTGATGACAGATGCAAGTGTATATGTCAAAACAAAGCGTGGGCTGTTTAAATGTCAAACATTCAACCGTTTTATGTAGCGACATCTATCTAAAATACAGTAGACTAATGGAAAAATGGGCACAAAGATATTTTAGCACTGTTTTCACCGCCTTCTGAACTCATTGAGTAATACTGTATAGATTACCCGTAGGATACGAAAATAAACATCGTAGTGTGATCCCGGCACGAATACTCTATCAATTTAGGACCATTTTATTGGTCGTGAGCTATCAAGCTGAAAAAGATAATTGTAGGAAGTTGCTTTAGTCAAACTGTATGCCTGTTTTGTTTGCTCTAATGCTCTCGTAGGTACCTGAGTGGCCTAGTCCTAATAAGTCAGTCACCCAATGTTTACCATTACTTAAACGCTGTTAAAAATGCATGTTGAAATATTCCTAAGATAGATCTTTATAGGTAAGTTACTACCTAGGACCATGGATTCAAGGCAAATGTACCTATGCGTGATTATTATCACGAAATAAAAATTGAATCTAGGTAATAACTAATCTCTATTTCTCTTACATAATAAGTACCTACCTATGTTTCTCAAATAAATATTATATGTATAGGTACTAGGTACTCTTCTATAAATTGCCTGACATAGGTAGCTGATTGTCTATTAATTAAAGGTACCTTGCCTAGATATTTACAGCCAGAAACGTGAAAACTAAATCGTTTTGGTTCGCATTAGTGTTGGTTGGAGATTATTATTTCTCCAACTTATAAGATTGCCCTTGCAATGGCCGACCACTTTTAAATTATTACCTACCATGAAGGTGGCAGTCGAAAATAGGACCTTTGGGTATTTTACTATAACAATAAACAAAGTTATTAAAATATGGACGGATTTATTGAATGCGTCAGTAAAGTAGGTATAAAAAAATAACTTATTACAATTACAATATGAACGATACGTCTATACAATGAATTAATAATTATCTAAACAGGTCTAATTAGTTACTGTTGGTTCTGCATGGATTCGATGATGCGCTGGTAAACCATCTCAGGGGCCTTGCTCGAGAACTGGAAGTCCATGTGGCTGAAGTGTTCTTCAGGCACTTTGTAGGTTTCTCTGACGTTGGGAAGCTCCTTCTGCAGTCTTTCGACGTCCTTAGGGTGAGCAAGCCAGTCTTCCTCACTGTAGTATAGGGTGACAGGGGCTTGAACCTCAGCAATGTTGTACTTGGGAGCCTCCAGCGTGCCATACACCTGCTCATTGATGTAAGGTCCGTAGTTGTATCTGCGGAACTCGTGAGAGGCAACGCCTTGTCCATATTGTTTGATCACCTTAGCAGATGTGCCAGCAGGCAAGTGTCCCATTACCACGGGGATGATTTTGGAGTCCATGCCATCAACGTTGAGCCCAGCCATAACGAAGTTCACGTTTGAGCAGACCTTCTTGCAGCCGATCTCGTTCTCGCACATAGCTCCACCAACAGTGTGAATCAGCTCCTTGCTTGGAGTGAAGGCTTCGTTTCCAATCTGGCGACGGAGTCGCTCTTGGAACCTGCTTGTTGGGGCAATCATGCGGAACAATGGGCTGCGGACGTTGGTCATGTAGACCATAGGTGACAGGGCGTACATCATGATGATCTTGTCGTTGTATTCGGGGCGGGTGGCGGTGAGCGCGAAGAAGGCTGTGGATCCCAAGGCGTGTCCAATGTAGTACAGTTTCTCTTGTTTGGTCGTCTCCAAAGCGAAGTCAATCATAGCTGGTAAGTCGTGGAGTGCGATTTCATCAGTGCTGAATTGCCAGAAGTCAGCCATGGCAGGATATCTGGTCACGTGGCGCCTGGAGTACTTGTTGCCACGGGCGTTGCCGAGCCATACGTCGTAACCAGCATCAGACAGCAAGTAAGCGAGTGATTTGCCGGGGCCCATGAGAAGCCAGTCGTCAGCGCTTCCGAGGATACCGTGCATCAGGAACACAACAGGCTTCTTCTGAACATCACGGATCTGCTTCTTGGGAGGAATTCTGAAGACAGTGAGAACGTAGCCATCGTCAGTCTTGATAGTGTGTTCCTCGATGAGGTACTGGTATTTTTGTGCCAGTTGGGTAGCGTTGAGTTGAGCATCTTCGTTGACTTCCTGCTTGGCGACTTCATAAACTTCGTGGAACTTGACCTTCTCCTCCTCCTGAATGTGCCTCATAGCTTTTTGGGCGTCGCCGAAAATTTTCTCGATGTCTTCTGGGGTCTGGACAGGAGAGTTCGGCCCTACAGCCACCCGCAAGCCATTCCATTCGATAGTGTTGCCATAAACTTGGGAGTTCAGGTTGTCCTTGTTCATGTATGAGTTGAAAAGAGGTGAATTCCACTTCTGGTTATCACCGCGGAGTGTTTGCTGCTGGTTTCCATAATATCTCCTTTCCTTGGACTCCTGAGAGCTTTCGCTGGAAGAGGACTGATGATGCTTCTTGTCATGATGATGGTGCGAGTGATGCGAGTGCTGGTGGGTCGAGGGCCATTCTTGAGAGTTCAAGGAAGCAGACTGCTGGTATTGTTCACGATAGGCTGGCAGCTGCTGCTGGTACTGTGAGGCCTGGGTCAGCTGCTCTTGGTCCTGGTATGTCTGGTCCTTATATTGCTGGGTCCTGTACTTCTGGTTCTGGTACGTTTGGTCTCGCTGCTTCTTGCTTTCAGTAGGCTGGTCCCGGTGCACCCGTTGGTATTGATCGATGTACTCCAGCTGCTGAACGTCGAGGTCGTCCACTTGTCGTGGTTGTTGCTTGAAGATACTGCCCGTAATGCCGTGGGCGAAGGCAAGGCAGACCAACACACAAGCTGTCTTCATCTTGCCGGTTTGATGTGTGACAATTGTGGAGAAATGAGCGGTATTTATATGCTATATTTTGTCGATTCTGCTATACGCATACGTGTGTAGCTGTGTGTGTGAGCCGTGACGCTGCCGGTGCAAGCGCATCGCCGACGGTGTGCAGCGTAAGCGCAATGCGTTGTTCGTGAAAAATACTGCTAGCTAAGAAACAAATGTAATCATAATTTGTCATACTTTTTAAGAAACTGGTTTAATTCGCGTGAAGTCACGTTATTTAATTTGTGGAAAAGGGTCTAGCTGTGCATGGAGTCCTGGGTTCGATCCCCACGTCGTTGAGCAAACTGTTATCTACTACGTACGTTATTTATTTATTCTCCGAATAGAACTTCTCAGTACCAGCCGAACAATACGGATATAACTAACATCATAACTATATCATCGTCATAACATTACGCCTGTAATTTCCAAAGGGTTAGGTAGAAGTGTATCTTTAGTACCTACGTCCTACACCCAATATTATTATGTCGCCACATATGTATGTTTATGTAAATACACTTTTTTATTTGATTTAAACATAACTACTGCCCGTAACTGTCTTGTCTAATTATATTAGTTAAGACTTGGAAGTCAAACCTATGTCATTAAATATAACAACATCACGCCTGTATTCCCCAAAGGATTAGGCAGAGGTATAGGTATACTTAAGCTATAGTAAACCCACGTTTTGGCGATTATGCTCAAGTCTGTATTTGAGGCAAGCCTATTACCATCCACCGAACACAAATACAGACACCGGGCAGTTAATGAGAAATTCCAAAAGAAATCAGTAACACTCCCTGACCCGGGAATCGAACCCAGACAACTATACTTAGCAGATTCGTAGCACTCACAGCTAGGTACTCTTTTTTATATTATAAACCAGTGCTTGACTGCAATCCTACGTGATGGTAAGTAGTGATGCAATCAGTGATGGTGAAGCGCACTAGTTTACTCTGACACAAAGTGGCCGTTTGTTTGTGAATGAATTTTTTTTTTTGGACAGAGAAACCAGTTTAATAAGTTAGTTTGATACTTATGTCATTGGGGTAGGTAAATGAAATGAAATGAAATGATATTTATTTCTGTAAGTAGATCTTCCCAGATACTTTTATATGTCTTTTTTTTTAAACTAAATGGCACTAAATGGCTTTTCCAAAGTGAAGAAAAATATAACAGATCTAGGTATAACACGGATATCGGGGTATAATAATAATAATGCGTGGTTATGTATGTACAGACGCCAGCACGTCAAGTTACCCCAATGTGTCAAAATTCTTTGATCGTTTTTCAACTTGATGAAAAACAGAATAAGGTTCATATTCAATTAGGAAAATTTAACACAATGGGGAACTTGATGTGCTGGCGTCTGTACACACGGCTAAATACACGGCAGCAGAGGCTTGGAGCTAAAAACCAACAGCCTCACTGATAGATCGAAGATTAAGCTACTTATACCGTGGATAGTCGACCAGTCATTACATACCTTCTTTTTGTTTTTTTTTGAGGGGTGGAATATCCTCATGGATGTCCCCCGCCCGGGGAGGCGGAGGGGTCTGTCAGACTCTTACTAACTCCTCCGTGCCTCTGAAAAAACTTTTTTACAAAAAATAAAACCGACTACAAAAATAACACTAAACGGTGTGAAATAACTCTAAATTAGGAAGTCTGTGGCTTTGGTACTTTTGTCTTATCCTTGATGGACCACCGACTTCCGAATTTAGAGTTATTTCACACCGTTTAGTGTTATTTTTGAAGTCGGTTTTATTTTTTGTAATTTTTTTTTTATTTTTCCATTTTTAGTTGTTCCCATACAAATATTTGCCATGAATTCATTTTATATTGTTAATTGTAAACAATACATGTCATAATAATAGGGTTATCCACCTAACCCTAATAAATGAAACTTAACGTACCTAACTGTCGAAATCTAGGTATATTGAACACATCTGCCTACCCCTCTGAGCATACAGGCTTGATGATACGTCATGATGTTGTATAAACAATAAACATCCAAGCGATTCCAGCAATCACGATAGATTTGCCGTCTATTTTTGAAGAGTTCCGTTAAATATCTCCGAAGATCAGCACCAGATCTTCACCAAATTAAAATGGGACCACTTCAGGAGTCTACTCTTGCAAACAAAAAAAGAATTTCGAGAATCGGTCCACAAATGGCAGAGAAATCAGATAGAACCTCGTCCTTTTTTTGAAGTCGGTTAAAAACACGTTGAGCCGTTGCGCTTTGTTCCCGGCTGTCATTTGTAAATCATTGACAGTCTTTACGAAAGTCAAAAGCCTGAAAATCTGTTAAGCAGTTTAATCAAGGGGATATCGAGTTACCCAGTAACTGGGCTGTAGAAGTCAGACAGGCAGTCGCTCCATGTAAAACACTGGTATTCAGCTGCATCCCGTTAATGTGAAAGCCGACCCCAACATGTTGGGAAAAGGTTAGGCAGATGTGGATGACACGGCCACATATGAATGTCTTTGGCCACATATAAATCTATACATTTACAGGATGAGCAGTGATCTAGTATTTTATAGGATTTCCGCACAATAATCGGTCAGTTCATACTGGAAATGTTTAGTTTGATATGTAGCCGTGTGTCAAGCGACGTGTAGGTTATATGTATGACCATTCTTCTCCATAAAAATCTACCTTTTGGAAGGGGCAACTAGAATCATTTTGTTCGATGTTCAAAAGTGCCTTATTAATGGTCTCATTGAAATAAATGGTTTGACTTTGAGTTTGACTTTTTGTATGACTACAGTATGAAGTGGTAAGCACTAGGAAGTGGTGAAGGGCGGGCGTTTTGGAGGAAATGTCTTAAACGTTATGTTTGACATTCAAAAAGTGCTGATCCTCAGCCTAATTTGAATGATTTAGCTTTTGATTTTGATTTGATTTTGAGTATAAACGTTAACTAAGCAAAAGAAGTATCGTAGCATGATAGCGCTCTATAGTTGCTGCCCACCCCCATAAGAACAATTTAAGGCGTGAGTTTATGTACATACTTGTACAAGTGTATAATAATAGGTACCTATCTATAGACTTCATTACGCTAGCCAATTAGTAGTCGTTGGGGTTCCGTAACTAAATGACTAAAAAAGGAAACCTTATGGTGAATCTTTGTCTTTCTGTTTGTAACAAGAAATGTGCTAGTTTGTAATAATGCTTGCTTGCCATACAGACCTACATACCGATGTACTACACTGCAATTCCTTTTTTTTGTGTGGTTAGTGCTTCGATCAATAATAGGGTTAGTAACTTATAATCTGCCGGTCGATTCAGTAATAGTCACGCCGCGAAAACTTCAGTGAAGTGAACTGTCAATGTCTTGCATTAGTGTAGAATGACACTATGACGGCACAAATCACCCTCACTACGCCTACATTTTCACGCGGTGATTTGACCAGAATCGCACTGCTGGTGTCAGAGTTTTAATGCCGCCAATTGGCCTCTGACTAGTGACTTGGCTGGCATCACAAGCCGTCGACAAATATCTCTCAGGTATGCCTGTTTCCTCACGATATTTTACTTTACCGTTTTTGATGCAAGTGATAATCTACATTGGATACGCACACAAATCCGAAAAGTCGAAGGTGCGTTGTGGCTCGGGTTTGAAGTCCAGTGCGCTGAGTGCGAGTTGTTTTTACGCTAACGCGATCGGATAGTTCACCGCGTTTGGCTCTCTGATTGGTTAAAAGCTTGGAGCGAGCCAATCGGAGCGCCGAACGTCATAAACGTATCGATCGCGTTAACGTAAAACAAACTTGCACTAGGCACTCAGTGCCCTAAGTGCGAGTTGTTTTTACGTTAACGCGATCGAAACGTTCACCGCGTTTGGCTCTCTGATTGGTTGAAAGCTTGGATCGGGCTAATCGGAGCGCCGGACGTCATGAACGTGTCGATCGCGTTAACGTAAAACAAACTCGCACTAGGCACTCAGATCTATGGCTTAGCAATCCGCCGGTCACATTAATAGGCTGTCACTGCTTGCACTGCTAGCAAAAAGATTTAGGAAGTAATTAACTTTGACTGCAAGTGAAAATGGGATATTGAAGTAATATTACTAAATAGATTATCACTATGAAACGGGTTTGATTCGCTTATTGCAATTTCAAAATTTTACAATTGAACATGAACCTTATTCATTTGGAATAAAGTTGAAAAACAATCAAAGAAATATGACAGATTGGGGTAACTTTATATACTTAATGCAAGTTTTCGTACAAAAAGTGAGAAATAGCACTAGAACTACTTTCACATTTATAATATTGAGTAGAAACAACGATCACTGTCAGTAATGATCAATGAGTATTAGGAAGTAAGTTTATTTCCCTCTCGCTTATGTACTTATCTTTTAGAGGTATGAGGAGCAGGGTGAAAAATTCCTCATTTCCCATAGGAAAGGGAGGATCCTCCGACCAGACGGGTGTTGTGTCTGGTGGGCTACTACTGCCCGACGGTTGTTGTCGAGCGAGAACGTTCAATAGCGCGGGTAACTTTAACATCGATCGCGATGTTAAATATCATAGAAGTCAATATTGGCCCTACCGATATACAGAACCCTCGGTGATCAAGTACAACTCGCACTTGTTGTTATGTTTTAATTAGGTATGACGTGATGATACGTAGAAATATTATTTTTGCTGCTATTGCAATCTACTTGTTAACTTATTTTAATAATAAGTAAATAAAGTCCATACCACGCGACAGCTAAGCAATTCTTTAATTTGCACACCTATACGAAATAATAACATAATCACGACGTCTGTTTTTAAAGCTGTAGGCAGAGAAAGGAGCGATTAAATTCACTGAAGATGAAATTAATATTATTTCATACTAACTCATCCACAAGAAGGGCTTATAGCTAAATAATAAGAGCCAAACGGGTCGATAGAAGGTTAAGCTACGCTTTCAGAGGTCAGTCCGTAGATGGGTAACCGTTCTTTACACATCTAGAACTCTCCGTGTTTCGGAAAGCACCGCTGGCAGTTGTAGATCTTGACATTCGCTACGGGTAGTCAGAAGCCCGAAAGTCTGACAGTCGGTTTAACCAAGAGGCATCGTGCTACCCAGTAACTGGGTGGTGGAGGTCAGATTATGCCTTGGCTTTTATACTGCGTACCTACATCGAAGGTCTGGAACAACTTACCTGCTGCGGTCTTCCCAGTCGGTTATAATTTAGGTGTCTTCAAGGCTAGAGAGGCTAGGCTTTTAATAAACTAGTGCGCTTCATCATCATTGATTGCAGCACTGTGCAACTGTACATGTGCTGTACGTGTGTGTGATTGTACATGTGCTTACCATCAGGTGGGATATCAGTCAAGCAAAGTTAGTAATAAGTACCTACAATAAAACAAGATACGGCTCTCATATCTCATACTCCGTGTAAAACACTGGAACTCGGCTGCGTACGGTTAGACGGGAATCCGATCCCAACATATTTGGCAAAAGGCTAGGCAGATGATGATGATGAGTTTTTTATCGTCTGGAATTTTTCATCAGCAGCCCGGAGTCTGTACCTATCTATGCCTGGTTGATGGTGGGGCTAGGCCCTATTTCATGTGATACTTTTTTATGATTTCGGTATCCTGCAGGTCGCATAAATAGATTCATTAAACATTTTACTAAAAATTAACTAGTAGGTACTTCGCTCGCGACTTAGTCGACGAAACGTCGAAAACTACCGGGCCAAACTACTTATATTAATTTTTTATGGGACCAAATGGCAAATATCCTGCATTGCATCGAACAAAAAAAGAATCACGTAAATCGGACCATTAATCTCGGAGTAATCAGTACACTGCAAGCAGTACACTGTACATACGTACAGTGTACTTGCTTGTACACCGATTAATTCGAACGGTATTTTTTTTTTTTTACATACGTAAGAAAAAAAAATACCGTTCGAATTGAGAACCTCCTCCAGAAGTCGATAAAAAATATATTACAAAAATAATAAAATTTGATCTGATTTGAACTGTGTACATAGGTTCGAAGATCTGGATCTCTGCCTAACCCTTTGGGGAATACTTGACTAGCGTGATGTTATGTGTTGATCTTATTTTTAATTAGCTTAATTTACTTTAAAAAAAAACCGGCCAAGAGCGTGTCGGGCCACGCTCAGTGTAGGGTTCCGTAGTTTCCCGTCCGTCACATTAAGTGTTCCCCTAATTAATACATAGACGTGCCAGAAGTTTTCGGTGGTAATTTTGGATTGCGAGAACCGATTTTAATAGGTTATTCTTTTTTTTGTTTGAAAACATATACGTTCAGGATAATAAAATATGTAAACGAAGTTAAAAAAATGCTTGCATATACGATTATACTACAAACTTATTCCAGAAATTATTTTGTACAACTTTTTGTCTTTTTCCTAGAAAGTCCTTATAAAGTTCTACTTGTCAGATTTTTTTCATATTTTCTAAACTAATGGTTCAAAAGTTAGAGGGGGGGGGGGGGGGGGAAGGGGGCACATTGTTTTTTACTTTTGGAGCGATTATTTCCGAAATTATTGACATTAACAAAAAATGATTTTAGTAAACCCCTATTCATTTTTAAATACCTTTCCAACAATATATCACACATTAGGGTTGAAATTTAAAAAAAAAACACTTCCCACTTTACCTAATAAAACATTATTTTATTTTACCACATTGTCGGCGTGATTGATACACATATTGGTACCAAATTTCAGGTTTCTAGTGCTAACGCCAGTCACAGAGATTAAGCGAGTACGGACAGACGGACGGACAGACAGACATGGCGAAACTATAAGGGACTACGGAACCCTAAAAATTAAAAAATGAAAACTTATTACAAAAACAAACACCCAACTTCTTAAAAAAAAACTAACAGGTGAAAAATAACTCCAGTTTCGGAAGTCGGAGGCCAATAATGAACAAAACAAAACCACCAAAGCCACAGACTTCCAAAACTGGAGTTATTTTGCACCTGTTAATTTTTTTTTAAGAAGTCGGTTTTTTTGTAAAAAAGTTTTTTCAGATTATCGAGGCGTCGATCCCGATTAAAGTACATGGCATATTTTAATGGTACCTAATAAAACACATGTTTAATTTGTTAAACCCCGGAAGGACACCGGTGTCCGCCTGTCATTGTCTTACTACTCGTATTGTGACTCTAATTACTTCAATTATTGAAAGGTTAAGTAATTTGTTTTTAATTTTCGGACTTCATGTCAAAACCCGGTCTCAAAGTCTACGGAAAAACCTAACTTCGTTGCCTTCAAATTCCTTATCTTCAGCCCATTTTAAAGCAGTGTTTAAAGCTTATTCTGCCTCTGAATTACCAACTTTTTCGGAGGCGAGAACTTCAACACTTTTGTCCTCATCTTGCTCATACGAATTCTAACCCCATTGCCCGGTCGGATAACAGTAGCGATCACCGAACAAGCGGGAGGCCGGATTAACAAGGCCCTACTGTATTTAGAAATACTTTTATAGAACATAGGTAGGAGCTGCCTCGTTGGTCTAGTGGTCGCACGCGCTACTGCTGAGCATGAGGTCCCGAGTTCGATCCCCGGGTCGGGCAAAGTGTTATTGAGTTTTTCTATCTGGAATTTCTCAGTAGCAGCCCGGAGTCTTGATTTGTGGCCGATTGATGGCAAAAGGCTCGCCCCCTATTACTTAGGACTTAAACATAACTGGCGAAATGTGGGTGTACTACCAAGTACACCTCTGCCTAGCCCTTCGGGGATTACAGGCGTGACGTTATGTTAGGGAGCGCCATGAGCTAAGACTCTTACATACTTCTTTTGCTTCGTTAACATTCATACATGTTATCATTTATCATACACATAAGTACGGTTGCAAGTACTACGTACCTGACCTTTTTGAAGAACCGCACCAATAAGGTCTATGTAAGTCCTTCTAGGGCGTCCCTTCCCAGCGATCCCACTTGCAAAAATTGCCTTGTAAATTAAATACCTTTCGTTAGTCGCCTTTTATTTATCAACTTGACCAAACCTTCTAAGCATACCGATTCCTATTTTGCTTAACCCCCGACGCAAAAAGAGGGGTGTTATAATAACTTATATTCTTTAGTAACTTATAAAGTAAGTATGAGTTAGTTTGTTTCTTATTATTTATTAAGCAAATCTACTGTAGGTACTGTAAAATAATCTAGGCAAAGCCACATACACTTGCTAGTTAATAACATAACATAACGTCACGCCTGTAATCCCCGAAGGGCTAGGCAGAGGTGTACCTGGTAGTATACCCACATTTCGCCAGTTATGTTTAAGTCCCATGTAATAGGGGGCGAGCCTATTGCCATCAATCGGGCACAAATCCAGAATCCGGGCTGCTACTGAGAAATTCCAGATAGAAAAACTCAATAACACTTAGTTAATAACATTATAAATTATTAACGTATTTTACATTACTTAATTTAATTATTAGGTACTCAGTCAGCACGTTGACCTAAGGAAATGTTTAATAAGTGAAATGTTTAGACTTTGTACCTACATTCAATTGTTTTTAGCTACCAATGGAGAATAGTTTTACGATGTTACGAAAATGCAACAAATGCAAGTAAAATAATTAATACAACCTGTTGCCCCTGACTTCATTTGTTGTTTATTGATTTATTTAAAACTACCAGACGTCCCGCGGTTTCACCCGCGTAGTTCCCGTTCCCTTGGAAATACAGGGATAAAAAGTAGTCTGTGTTAATCCAGGGTGTCAGCTAACTCCATACCAAATTTTATTAAAATTCATTCAGTAGTTTTTACGTGAAGAAGTAACAAACATTCATCCATCCATCCATCCTCACTAAACTTTCACGTTTATAATATTATGTAAGTAGTAGGATTACTTCAAGTTGGTGTCCAAGTTTTATTGCCTTTGATTTGGCGCCATATATGCTATTATGCCGTCGAGGCATTCCTTCAACGTTTTTAAGCAAGTAATCATTATACAATACGCACACGAATACGAAAAGTCAGGAGGTTTTGGGTTCTAACTCGAAAACTTAAGTAAAAAACCTGCTATGTGAATCCGCCGGTCACACCACTAGGCTGCTTAGACTTATGACCATTTCAATTTGACTAGATAAAAGAAAACGGGTTATTTAACACTAGCAGACGTCCCGCGGTTTTACCCGCCCCGTTCCCATGGGAATACAGGGATAAAAAGTAGCCTATGTGTTTATCCATGGGTGTCAGCTAACTCCATACCAAATTTTATTAAAATCCATTCAGTAGTTTTTACGCGAAAAAGTAACAAACATCCATCCATCCATCTATCCATACTCACAAACTTTCGCGTTTATAATATTAGTAGGATAACATCACACATGATCACACCCATTAGTCCGGTCATTATAGACATTTAAAATAACATAAATTCCCGGAGAGACAAATTCTGGTGGAGAGCTGCAGTTCATCATTACACTGGTTGTCAGACTTTCGGGCTTCTGACTACAAATAACAACTGTCAAAGATCTACAAATGACAGCCGGGACCAACGGCTTAACGTGCTTTCCGAGGCACGGAGTCTTGGTATCATAGAAATCTAAATTATATCTATGCTTGGTATGTAATAACTCCAGTTTCTCCAGTCTGTGGCTTTTGTGGTTTTGTTTCGTTCATTATTGGCCACCGACTTCCGAAACTGTAGTTTTTTTTCACCTGTTAGTGTTTTTTTAAGAAGTCGGTTGTATTTTTTGTTAAAAAGTTTTTATTTTGCAATTTTTAGTTTCTTCGTATGTAAGTCCATCAAAACTTTAAAGGATCATTGAAATTCGTTAACAATTGCTAAAGAAGTTCTATCTAAACATTAATCTGTACATCTCGGCCCCCTGACTATAGCAATCGCGAATAATTTGCTGTTATGCGTTAAAGAGTTCCGTTCCCTGTCTTCTTCATCAGTTTTTCTTCACCAAATAATACTTTCTAAACGAAAATGCTTGATTTGTTACTAAAAATGTTAATACCCTAAAAAAAAAAGTAGGAACTACCGAATTGAGAACCTCCTCCTTTTTTGAAGTCTGTTAAAAATACAATCGAATTGAGAACCCCCTCCTTTTTTTGAAGTCGGTTAACAAATGGTCACCCATCCACGGACAAACCTCGTCGAACATAGCTTAACCTTCGATCAACCCGGGAAGCACAAGCTCCACCATCTTAACATAACATAACATCACGCCTGTAATTCGCAAAGGGCTAGGCAGAGGCGTACTTTGTAGTACACAGTTACATTTGACATCAATTGGGCACAAATACAGACTCATACAGATGGTAAAACTCAATAACAAATTGTCCGACACGGGGATCGAACCCAGGACCTAATGCTCAGCAGTAGCGCTAGCCACCACTAGACCAAAGAGGATGGATATACATGTCTATATTTGTACTAATCATCGTTCACTAATGTTCTTTAGTGATCGATACGAGTTCTATAATAAAGCTCAAAGGTTAAGTTACTGAACCGACCCAATAACAATATAAAAATAATAATATGACATTCTTTTACCAATAGAAAACCATAAGTGTCATTTTATTCTAAATAAATATTAAATTAAAAATTAATTAAAACCCCCACCAAAAATCACATTCAAAAAGTTTAAAATAATATTTTCCTATCGTTGAGCAGCCATGTAATTTTATGTCGCGGCGGGGTACCGCGTAAGTAAGGAATCTTTCTAGTACCTAGGTATGTACAGACGCCAGCACATCAAGTTACCCCAATGTGTCAAATTTACCCAATTGAATGTGAACTTTATTCTGTTTAGCATAAAGTTGAAAAACGATCAAAGAAATTTGACACATTGGGGTAACTTGATGTGCTGGCGTCAACCTACCCCAATGTGTCAAATTTCTTTGACAGGTTTTCAACATTATTCTAAACACAATAAGGTTCATGTTCAATTGGGAAAATTTGACAGTTTGGGGTAGATTGATGTGCTGGCGTCTGCACTTATATTAGCACACATAGCGGTCCAACTTGTCAAACAGCCTCTTTTTGCGTCGGGGGTTAAAAACTAAGAAGGGGTGGACGGGGTCTTAAATAAAGCACTTAAGTGCGCGCAAACGGAGCCGCGAATCCGCGATAGTCGTGCTAGTCATATTACATTACCTATACGTTATTAAAACGCCCGCCATGTAAATTACATTGATAATGTTGGCACCTTTTTTATTGGTCTGAGGTTGGCACATTATTATTTCGTTCAAATTATGTCTGGCTTAAGCCATTGTTTGTGTTTGTATTTGTACCAATGATACAAAGTCATTGGTTTGTACCATCCCTACCTACCTAGATTTAGCTCGTAACGCAAAACCATAATGATAATACAAATCAATGTTTCTATTTAATTTTATTTTTTTTCATCAAATATAGACTATGCGTTGGTGTATATTAAGTTGATATCACGATATCTACCTGACTGAATACCAAAATTACTACTAAAAAACTTACTACTATTACTGTAGAGTTAACAATTTGCTTGCAACCATTACAAAAATAACCAACTTATAAACTTTGTCAACATCACGAACAAAAGTGCATTTTTAATATGGTTTAGCCCAAATTAAATGATTAAAAGAACAACGCAATAAATAGCCCAATGCGTAATTAATAAGCGGCAGTAGCCCAATGGCTTAAGACGTCAGCCTGGCGATCGAGAGATTGTGAGTTCGATCTCTCCCATTGCCATAGTGACGTGCATTTCGCTTAGTTGGAGGGATAATAAGACAAGTAACAGAGTAGAGGCCACTAGGGATGCTAAGTTATTTTTCCCATGTCACATTTTTTATTTCAGAAATGTTATCTTTTGCAGATCATAAAATTATTATGGTTCAAAGAGATTTTTTTTTATAGAGATAAAGAGCTTAGGACCATGTGTTACTAGCGAGTAGCGCCATTATAACATCTAGACTAATTTTATTTTATTTTATTACTTTTCAGAAGGCTTACAATTTGTTTTGTTATACGTTTACCTAGTTTGTTCGTGATGTCCCGTCTGTAGTACATACCTACCTAAGTATTGAATGTCTTTGTAATGATTAGTTCCTAATTGTTTTCAACCGACTTCAGGAGGAGGTTCTTAATTCGATCGATTTTTTTTAAGTAGGTATGTATAGACGCCAGCGCATCAAAGTTACCCCAATGTGTCAAATTTTCCCAATTGAAAATGAACCTTATTCTGTTTGACAAAAGTAAAGTTGAAAAACGATCAAAGCAATTTGACACATTGGGGTAACTTGACTTGATTTATGATCCGATTTACGTGATTAAATTTTAGTTCGATGCGGAATAGTTGCCATTTGGACATTTTACATAGTTTGTCCCTGTAGTTCTCATTATAAGAACATCTTTGTTTTTTTTTTCCTTTTGATTTCATCGAAATCTGTTAATTTGTTTGATATTGAAACAAATGGAAAATAATGAATCATCTACGTACAAACAAAAATCTAAAAATTGCAAAATAAAAACTTTTTATAAAAAATACAACCGAGTACCTACTTACTTCTTAAAAACACTAACCGGTGTAAAATAACTCTAGATTCGGAAGTCGGTGGCCAGCAATAGGTATGTACTATGCGTTAGCAATAGGTATGCGCAATGTGTCCCCCCCCCCCCCCTCTAACTTTTGAACCATACGTTTAGAAAATATGAAAAGATCTGAAATGTAGAACTTTATAAGGACTTTCTCGGAAAATTATTTTGAACTTTGATGGAAACAACAGTTTTTGTACAAAAAAGACAAAAAGTTGAACAAAATAATTTCTGGACTAAGTTTGTAGTATAATCGAATATGCAAGCATTTTGAACACTTATTGTGACGGACGGGAAACTACGGAACCCTACACGGAGCGTGGCCCGACACGCTCTTGGCCGGTTTATTTTTTCTTATTACATATGAACCTATTCTACTTTTCTAATCTTACTTTTGTAATAAAGTTGAAAACCTATCAAAATAATATGGAGTAGCTTTCAAAATCATAAATATCAATCATAATCTTTTAAAAATCATAAATTAGGTATATAATTATCAAATTACAAAGCTACTCCATATTATTTTGATAGTTTAGGTACTCTACGAGTAGTAAAACAAATGTAGGTAGGTATACCTACTTACTTTGTTACATACAAGTTAGAGATTCGTAATATAGATACCTACTACCTATCAGTAGGTACAATGACCAGGCTTAATTTACCCGTCACTAATAAGCGGAAAGATTAAATCGTAAAAAAAGCAAAGTCGACAAGGTCGATCATGGGATCCAGACAGTTTGCTCGCAGTTCAAACCTGGAGAACTCGTGCGATGACGAAAATTACCATTATCTTATTCACACTGATCTGTTCGAGAAATGGCGTTATGGCGGACCATTCAATCTCAAGTTCTATAGCAAAATCAACGGAGAAGTTAGCCGAAAGGCTTATCAAACATCCGATAGTGACTACAGTAACGCACCTGACCTCCAACGCTTTCGCCGCAGCTGTTAACTTGGTAACATGGCTGCCCTTCGCAGTTTCAAGGGCTCTAGGACCCGTCCAACTCACTTCTCACATCAGTAAAACAAACATAGTAGATGCAGCCAATGAGTTCATCACTGCTTTCAATGCAGGCAAAGGAAACGAAGATGCAAGAATGAGTATCGAAGCTATATGCAGTTGAAAAACATGAGGTCACAACCGAAGACGGTTATGTGTTGACAATGTTTAGGATCCCTAGCAACGGGCCAGCAGTGTTCCTCATGCATGGGTTACTTAGTAGTGCGGACGACTACATTATAGCGGGCCCCCAGAGCGCCCTCGCTTACCTCCTAGCGGATCAAGGCTACGACGTCTGGATGGGCAATGCACGAGGCTGCAAGCACTCCCGGCGCCACATCAGCTGCAAGCCCTCCCAAGGAGAGTTCTGGGACTTCTCCTGGCATGAAATTGGCATATACGATCTACCAGCTATGATTGATTTTGTGCTAAGAAACAGAAACACCAAATCTCTGAAATACATCGGCCATTCTCAGGGCACTACAGCGTTCTTCGTGATGGCGTCTGAAAAACCTGAATATAATGCAAAGATATCTGTTATGGTTGCATTGTCCCCTGTCGCTTTTATGTCCAAGGTTAGGTCTCCAATAGTGAGATTGTTATCTCCAGGTACATCAGTATTGCACGGAGTTTCCAAAAGCCTGGGACTGTATGAGTTCTTACCGGACAATGCGGTAATAAACGCACTGAAGCTGTTATTGTGTGGAACAGGGCCAATAGTGACGATTCTATGCAGCAACGTGTTATTTATCTTCGCTGGTTTTGATTTTGAACAGCTAAATGTTACGAATTTACCTGTGATCTATGGCCATATGCCGTCTGGTGCGTCGACTAAGCAATTTGCTCATTACGGTCAAGGACTGATCTCGGAGGATTTTAGTAAATTCGACTATGGGA